>JASEVX010000001.1:249733096-250045596 GCA_031761405.1 Serripes groenlandicus
TTTCTCACAATGTTTTCTATTTTGTCTTAAAACTTTTGTCTGATGTTTTCACGTTTATTTAGAATGATGAATGATCATGTCATAGATGCAATTAATGTTGTAAAGGTAACTGCCTGCTATATTCAATGAATCAATATTTGTGATGTTTAGTTACATTGTTTTGTTACCAGCAGAATTAATTGCAATTTCACATTAAGGAATTACGTTTGAGATCAAACTAAGCATACAAGGGGATTTCAAGAATTAATTAATGGAAAACGGTATTTCATATTTACATGGAAATATTAAATGTAATGAAAAAGACATTTGTTTTATATATAAGCATTACAACCATGTCAATTGATGTAAAATTTAAATATTTATATCACATATAATGACAACTTTTAGAGATTTACTGAGATGAGCAAAACCATTTTTCCCAGTAGAAAATATTTACCATGGGAGATTAGGTAATCCAGGGGTTGTGAGTTCGAACCCCAGGAAATGAGTAGGTGTACTGGCCACCATGATCTGATCGAAACATTGTTGAATACGGCATGAAACCCCAATCAATCAATCAATCAATCAACTGGATGATATGAAATGTCGCCACCTATAAATTGATACATTTATGTCATGAAATGGTTTGTATAAATGGTTATAGGTTATTGACCCTGTACTGTGAAATCATCGTTGGACTGAGTTCTTGAGCTGACGTTGCCGAGCTTGCGAGGCTACGTTCGCCAAAGAACGAGGTCCAACGATGATTTCACAGTAATGAGTCAATAACCTTTTTATTGCATACTTTCATATTATAAACTATTTGCTTTATGCTGTGGATTTTTTTTTTATTATCTAGAATTGATAAATCTGCTTCCGAATTAGAAACAAACTATTTGTTTACATAAGTAGTAATTTTTTTGCAAAATTTAATGCCGTTTGAATTATAATGGTCACGTTATTGATTTGAATGACGTCATGCACGTGCATTATCAACATTTGAGACGCGCATGCCATGTAACAGTATACTTTTATCCGGTCAAAAACGTACTTTTAGCATGAGATAGTAAAAAAAATCTAACATTACAAAGTCACGTAAGGTATAATAATGATATTTAGGTCGGCTTTGTTTGTTTTACATAAAAAAAGTAGTCCCTAGCATGTTAATTATGCGGAATTTTCACACGTCCTTATCTACGGTCATGATCACTCCTTGACACCGGTCAATATCGAAAAATCATGAACACTTTCTTCAATGCAAAGTGAACGGGACAATCATGCTTACCAACCTTTTCTCATCCTAAAGGGGGAGTTTCATGATCTCAAAGTGGGGGAAATTGGGGTTTGAAGGGGGAGATTTTCAGCGCGATGAATTTAACAGTAGAATTTTTGAAAATAGAAAGAAATTTAGATAACTATGCAGCAAACGATACTTTCAATACTTATAGGTAAAGCATAAAAAAGACTCATTTGAGAATGTTTTCTATTTAACAGAATATTTTAAACTGTTTGTTAGCATTTAAGTATTATTTTGGCATGTTTTCAAATCCATGCACTGCTATTTGAAAATCTTTTAACTGTGGGGTGGTTTTTTTAACTAGAAAAGTGAGCAAGTTGTGGCAATGACTTTTCATTTTGCATCACATTATGTATTCATTTAGTTGACATACACATTGTTTTGAACTTGTTAAATAAAAGCTTGAATCATTGACAATATGTTAAGAAGTTGATGTTAGAAATTGGTTGTAGGTACTTTTCGTACATTTATCCTCATGATTTAAATATTTTTTTTTTTTTTTTTTTTTTTTTTAATTTCGAAAATCGTGAGTTTTTCCCTCACGATCGTGGTGGTTGGATTACGTTAGTCGAATCGTGAGACTCACGATTCAATTGTGAGGGTTGGTAAGCATGGACAATATGAAAGTATGCAATAAATAAGAAATGTTTACTATTGAATTTTTTAAGCAAAACTTTATATCCCTCAGAATTTTGCCTGCTAACGACAAACTTGTGCTCACACATTCAGCTGTTATATACATTAACATATTATTTACATGACTAAAATATATACAATATCATTGGCCTCATTCGAAAAAATGGAAACCTTAGAATATTCATTTTAATTCATTCTAATATGTAACAATTATAGAAGATAGTTCTGATGATTTGACCAACAAATTCTTACTCAATTATTTTAACATGTAATTCTTACAACTATCCAATTTAAACGCAATGACAATTGAAAACACAATTACGACACAGGTGTGAAAAACTGACAGCCTGTTTGACATATTGTTGCAAATTGACTGGAGATAAAATTCAAATCGTTACATGTTTGTCACATTGTTCTTCATTGCAGTCAAGTTGTCTATTAAAATGGATTAAGTACCATCTTCAGAAGAAAATATGTAATCCTGTTTGTTTACTTGGGTACCAGGTCCTATCCCTAATACATGTACTTTTCACATGCAGAAATTAACCCTTTTCCACATACATACACTGTCTGATACGAGTGTATGTCAAAACCCATATGGTCAAAACCCATATGGTTCCTTTTTGTCATAGTAGTCAAAACCCATATGGTAAAAAAAACAGGGTAGTCAAAACCCTTACGATAGAAAATGCAGGGTAGTCAAAACCCATACAATAGAAAAAACAGGGTAGTCAAAACCCATATGGTTGAAAATGCAGAGTAGTAATAATTCAGTCACAGATGATAGTTACTTTAAGTAAGTAGTATATGGATGCCAAATACTAAGTATTTTTATACCTCCTGAACAGACGCCTTTTATTTGTAAACCAAAAAATCAATATTTTTGCTAAATGGTTTTAAAGTATTCTGCTTCAGATTTATTGTATGTGGGAGTGGGTTAACCTATTAGTCAATCGGATGTTTTAGAGCCCAATGAATCCCTAAATAATGATCTTTCTAGGAAATGAATATGTTAGTTATCTATAAATAAAGAATAGCTTGAGATTTACTATTGGATTTTCATTACAAACTCACAATACCATACTGCTAATGGTATTCCGTGCTTCATTATTGGACCTTTTGACTCTTGCTGGAAATAATGAAGTGTTATTGTTCTGTATATTTTGTAAGTAAAAAGTTCCTTCATTATAAGTTTTGTAAGTTTAATATGGTTCTTTTTTCTATTTTAAATCAAATTTAATTTTAGCCACATCAGGCAAAGTGAAGGGGATATTGTCTACATTCGTAATCTGTGACTGTGCATATACAGTCCCATCAGAGCCTTCACTATCTACTAGAAAAGCCACACATATAATTTCTGAGCTAAAAACCTATAATTGTAGCCCCATTAGGTTAAATCCTATACACATCTATAACACTATGGCATGGCTCACTCATAGCTGTAAACCGTTTTCCACATACAACAAATCTGCAGCAGATGTCTTTGTTAACATTTAGGCAAAACTATCGAATATATCTATTTATGTAAGTATACTTATTACAAAGAGTTGAAACCATTGTGGCAAATGGAAAAATTGCTCATCATGAGCAATTTCTGTTTTTGCCATAATGTTTTCATAAGTCATCTGCTGCATATTGAGTTCACCCTTTCCCATATACAGACACTTTTTGACGCTAAGCTATTCGGGACCAAAAATGTGGAATGATATTCCCTTTCAAATTCGAACTGCAAATTCCTTAAATTCTTTTAAGAAATTATATTTAGCATTGACGTTCTCTGGTCCTTCTTGAAATTAAGTAAATATATTGTATAACACTTTTTCGTAAAATCTTATTGTTTTGTAACCAATTTGTTGTTATTTTGAATTGTTTATATGAAATAAAATGTATAACATTTTGTAAATGCTTAATGTATTGCTTGCTCTGAGGCCCTCATGGAAGATTGGGAGAACCAAAATGTGAAGCCTCAAAAAATAAAGTCATTATTATTATTATCATTATTATTATTATTTTTACAAAAATAAAAACAATAGTTGTCTGCTGCTTTTCTTTATTATCTACATTTGCTGGTCTTCTTCATTTTTTTCTAAACTTGTTTGCTGCTGTTCATATTTTTATATTTTTAGCTCACCTAAGCACGATTAATCCGATCCATTGAAAAACATGGCGGCTAGGGGCGGGGCTTGTTTTCCTTATATGTGCATTGTAAAATCTTTAAAAATCTTCCTGCCTGATTTAAAAATTATTCGACACAAATGTTCCTTGGGTTACCTTCTGCCAAGGTTTTTAGCTCATCAGAGCACAAAGTGCTCAAGGTGAGTTTTTGTGATTGCCTTTTGTCTGTCGTCCGTCGTCAACATTTGCTTGTTAACATTCTAGAGGCAACATTTTGCATCCAATCTTCATAAAAGTTTATCAGAACATATATCTCCATAAAATCTAGGCCAAGTTCGAAACTGGGTCATGTGGGGTCAAAAACTAGGTCACTAGGACCAATTTAAGGAAAATCTTGTTAACACTCTTGAAGCCGCATTTTTGGCTTGAGCATGTTGAAACTTTGTCAGAATGTGTGTCTTAGTGATATCTAGGCCAAGTTTGAATATATGTCATGTCGGGTTAAAAACTAGGTCACTAGATCAAATTGAAGTAAAATCTTGTTAACACTCTGGAAGCCACATTTTTGGCTTGAGCATGTTGAAACTATGTCGGAAAATTTGACTTAGTGATATCTAGGTCAAGTTCGAATATGGGTCATGTCAAGTCAAAAACTAGGTCATAATGCCAAATTTAAGGAAAGTCTTGTTAACACTCTGGAAGCCACATTTTTGGCTTGAGCATGTTGAAACTTTGTCAGAATATTTGTCTAAGTGATAGCTAGGCCAAGTTTGAATATGGGTCATGTCAGGTCAACAACTAGGTCACTAGGCCAAATTTAAGGAAAATCTTGTTAACACTCTTGAAGCCGCATTTTGAACTTGAGCATGTTGAAACTTTATCAGAAAGTTTGTCCTGATGATATCTAAGCCAAGTTCGAATATGGGTCATGTCATGTCAAAAACTAGGTCACTAGGCCAAATTTAAGGGAAATCTTGTTAACACTCTGGAAGCCACATGTTTGGCTTGAGCATGTTGAAACAGAATATTTGTCTTGATGATATCTAGGGTAAGTTCGAATATGGGTCAGGTCAGGTCAACAACTAAGTCACTAGGCCAAATTGGAGAACAATCTAGTTAACACTATAGAGATTGCATTTTTGACTTGAGCAGCTTGAAATGTTGTCAGAAAGTTTGTCTTGATGATATTGCCATTGGCGCTGAAAGAGTTATGTCTTAAATAGCCCATTCTCAGGTGAGCGCTTCCAGGGCCTCATGGCCCTCTTGTTCAAATAAATCTGGCCACCAGGGGTAGAGTAAACACTTTGAAAACTATTGAAGTTCTATTAAATCAGGTGAGCCATATAGGGCCATCATGGCCCTCTTGTTTCTTAGTATATATTTAAAATTATTTAGTAATCTGATTTAGCCCTTTCCCACTTGCAGACACCTTTCAACGCATCTGCAGCAGACGACTTTTGAAAACATTGCAACACAAGGAGAAATTGCAATTTTTCCATTTGCCACAATGTTTTCCACTCTTTTCCATTATTATACTTTCATTTAGAGAGATTTTCCCAATTGTTATCTATGTGTTTTATTTGTTTTCAAAGTTGATTTCTGCAGATTGGATGGGAACCTTTGCAAGTTTGATTATCAGATTGAATATTCATGTCAGGCCAATTTGTTGGTTTGATATATGCAGTTTGTTACCCCATATAATCTGTACACAAAATTAAGATTGATCTTAACCCTTTCCCACATACAACAAATCTGCAGCAGACAACTTTGAAAACGTTTTTGCAAAATAATGAAAAATCTCTGTAAATGAAAGTGTGTAATTACTGAAAAAAGTTGAAAACACTTGTGTCAAAAGAAGAAATTGATCATTATGATCAATTTCTTCTTTTACACACTTTTCTCAAAAGTTGTCTGCTGCAGAGGCGTCAGAAAGCGTCTACATGTGGGAAAGGGTTAAAATATCAATTTTTGACTAGCATATCAATGTAAAACCATTTCACATTTGCAGAAACATTTTGACACATCTGCAGCAAACTGGCAGAGGGAGAAATTGATCAAGATGATCAATTTCTCCTTTTATAACAATGTCTTCAACTCAAAAATAATACTTTCATTTATAGATATTAATATTCTTGTCTAGATATTTTCAAAATTGTCTGCTTCAGATTTTCTGCATATTAGAAAGTGTTAATGGTCAGTTATTGTGAAGACAGGGTGATCATTTTTGGATTGTGTACTGGATGAATGACAGATCATTAGGGAACAGTTAAACCTTTCCCACTTACAACAAATCTGCAGCAGACGACTTTGAACATATTTTGTCAAAACATGGAAAATCTCTATTATTCAATGGATAACCAATGACTAAAAAGTGGAAAACATTGTGGTAAAAGGAGAAATTGCTCATCATGAGCAATTTCTTCTTTTGCCACAATTTTTTCAAAAGACGTCTGCTACTGAGGTGTCAGAAGGCATCTATATGTGGGGAAGGGTTAAGGAGAGAACATTAATGGTCAACACTAATAGTAAAATGTCTGGACATCTGTGTGACGTACACCTATTTTTCACAGAATATTAGAATGAGAAATAAGCACTTAACCTCTAAGAACTCTTTGTAATTTAGCTCCAATTGTTGAATGTCAGTCAGGCTAGTGTCATGGTGTATTGTCTGCTTTGCTCCCTGATCCCCCACCAAAGGGATATGGGATATAGGTTTTGTGTTATCACTCCTTCCATCGATCCATACGGCTATCTATGGCATCAAAGGGAAATGTCAGACACCAAGTTTCACTAAGATTACCTCAAAAACACCAGAGTTATGTCCAATTAAACCTGTATTGTATATCTCAATTAGCATTTAAATGACATGGAAAGGGAAATAGCCCTCTTTTTCAAATATAATTTAATTCAACACTAGTTAGCTCCCTTAAATTAATGGTTTTTATATCAATTACCGTATGAAAACTTAAGATGCCACATTTTTAATCCAATCTTAATGAAATCTTCATCATCTCCGTGAAGGTCTAAACCTGGTCATGTGGGGTCAAAATCTAGGTCACCAGGTCAAGTTTTAGAATGAAAGATTGAACAATACAGAGGCCTCATTTTACATAAAATCTTCATGAAAGTTCATCAGAACATAAGCATTCATTTCCGTTGAGTTTAGTTCTTGTTTGAAATTGGGTCAAAATGGGTCTAAATTTAGGTCACTCAGTCAAATTGAATACTTAGCCCACATAGTCTTGAAATTTTAAATGATTTTAAAAAAAAATAACAAATTATTTTTGGCAGGGGATCTCAATTCAACAAAATAACTTTTAATATATGTATTTGTATTATTTGATAACTTTTGATTTCAAATGAACATTAACTCTGAAAGCATTTGGTCAGTGTTAATATGAAACTTCCTCTCAATGTCCTCTTCTAATATTTACCAAAAAAACTTTGCCCTATGTCACATAGTCAGAGCTCTAGATAGGGGCATTTTATATCTTTTAAAACACATATTTGACCCTCTAACCCTATGTCATCGGTGCTCAAAAGAATTGTCTCAGTGAGATTTTTTAGTACCCACTTTATAGGGTTTGGTTGAATAATAAGAGAGATATGGGAAAAAGAGCTGTATACCCTTATGGGACCTCTTATAGGAGATTCTTTCTAGTATCCACAACCAAGGGTTCCCAGTTCAATACAATAAATTTACAGCAGACGATTTTAAAAACATGCATGCAATAATATGAAAAATCAATACATGTGAAAGATTGATAATTGAATAGAGTTGAAAACATAATAAGCAATTTCTCCTTTTGCCACAATGTTTTATGAAGTTGTCTGCTGGATAGGTGTCAAAAATTGTCTGTATGGGGGAAAGGGCTAAATCTGATCCTATTTATAAACTTAACATAACCATGGGAATGGTTTATGCTTTGACTGCTGGAACCAATTTTATGAAGCCAGTGTCATTAATCACTCAGTAGAACCAGTGTATCCTTGCCAACTGACCAGGCTCTAAAATGTTGCCAAAACAACATTTCATCTTGATATTCCTAGAATTGGCTATGGACTCCTCTGAATGCAAATCTGGACAAGTCTGTTTTAGAATTCAGCATTGAAAGGGTTTGATCCCTTTCTGACATGACAGAAAACCATTATGTTTGATTAACTTACACAACCCCTTCTGGTGAAAACTATTAAAAAGCTGGCAGCCAAGAATTAGCACTGATCTTGCATAATGATAGGAATGGTACAAAATCCCCATAGATAGGTATTTAAACTAACTATGTAACAACACATTAACTCTTTCCCACTTGTAACAAATCTGCAGCAGACAACTTTGAAAACATGTAGGCAAAAATATGTTTAAATGATAGTATAATTATTGAATAGAGTTGGAAAACATTGTGGCAAAAGAAGAAATTATTCATTATCTGCAATTTCTTTATTTGTCACAATGTTTGCAAAAATAAATGTTACAAGTTTAAAGATAGGTTTTTATTTAAACATAATATACATTTAACAAAACATTAAACAAAAATTACTGATCATTTATATAGAAAGTGAGACATGATCATGTATTAGCCGTAAACAATCTTTGTATTTGTATTTGACAAAAAGAGAAAAACCTCGCCCGGTGTGTGACCTATTTTACATAGATATATATAGAGGGAAAAAAAGAAAATCTTCTTGTATGAAACAGAAATGCCTAGAGCTCAGATATTTGGTGTGTAGCATTGTCTCAAGGTCCTTTAGTTACCAAGATTGTTCAAATTATGTCCCTGATTTCAAAGATGGCCCACACGCCTGTGGGGTCACCTGTTTTATATAGAGATATACTGACGAGATAAAGAAACTCCTCATCGAAAGTTGGCGTTAATTTTGTTACAAAGTTATGACCGATATAGATCTACCTAAACTTGTACAATTTTTTTTCAGCCCATTGTTACATTCATGTAACTGCTCACAAATTGCTTGTGCAGCTGTGTGTGTCAACCATGTGGTTTTATCGATTGAATTTTACACTGGTACATGTGTTAGTCTACACACAACCATATTTTCAGCGATTTTCTGACAATTATCCAGTTACTGATAATGGCGAAGCTAAATTCAGAAGAGAGGACCCGAGTTTTGGCCATGCTTGTATGTGGGCGAACGCAAGAAAAAGTCACTAGACGTTTTAACGTTTCTCGTTCGACAATTATAAGTGCATCTTATCGACGTGTCGGAGTCACAGGAACGTTTGCCGATAGGCCATGTTCAGGTAGACCGCGTGTAATGTCAGTATGGCAGGACAATTACATCCGTTGACGCCATATGCGTGACAGATTTGTGACGGCTAAATCCACATCACGTTTAGTGGTAGGTAACTGTGGACGCCCTGTATGTCGACATACAGTCAGAAATGGGCTTAGAGAATGTGGGAACCATCTGCCGCAGGCCCAGTTCTTATGTGACGTCATCGGCAACAACGTCTTATATATATATTATTGTATATTGGAATCGCCCTGTCTGTCTGTCCGTCTATCTGTCTGTCTGTCCATATGTCTTGTAAGCGCAACTCCTCCTTAACGGCTTGACCGATTCTGATGAAACTTTACACAGTTGCAGTACACAACCTGAGGATGTGCATGAAGAAGGATTATCCCAGTCAGAAATATTTCAAGGGAGATAATTGCCATTACTTAGTCCAATATTGCAATATGTGGCGACAGGTCTCGTAAGCTCAACTCCTCCTGAACGGCTGGACCCATACTGGTGAAACTTTACACAGTTGCAGTACACAACCTGAGGATGTGCATGAAGAAGGATTATCCCGGTCAGAAATATTTCAAGGGAGATAATTTTAACAATATAAACTGTAGTGTGGGACGGGGGTATACTTTTGTGAGTTCACTCACAGTTCTAGTTTGGATTTGAAGCATAATGTGACCATGAAATGTTGTCCAATAAATCATCAATTCTCTTAAATGTTCAATTGTGCGAATGGAATTGTTCTTTTCTAATTTTTAATTACGATTTACAAAATATTGTACAATGAGTTAGTATGAGGCGTTTCTTTATCTCGTGAGTGCGTTTATAGGAAGAAACCTTGTTCAAGCTATGTCAGTTGTAAAAAAACTCACCACATTACCATAAAGAGCCGGGTTAGTTTTCGCGACTCAATATTCTTATATCGGACATTTTTAAAATCTCTTTGAACAAAATGGACCCTCTTCGTGAAGTGTAAACATATCCATCTGTGCACCCTAGCAGGAGATCAGAGTCCTGAATGAAACTTAGAAAACTCACTTGTGGGGTTTGGACTTGAGAAGTGTGCAAGAATAAAATAATCATTTTCAGTATTCATTATCATCTTTAGCGCATTAATGATTTTAAAGCTAAGATCCTCGTGAAACAGTTTTCACAAATTAACTATCGATCAACCTTGTCAAAGCATTTTCAAAATCATTTAATGTGCAGTAAAATTTGGTGAACTATGAAAAAACAATTGACTTTAGATTTCCCTATTTGAATCCAAATTGATTTTCAATTATTTGTTGTTCTTTAATATACCATTTAGTAAGGCGGTTTAATAGTACTTGCGAATATTTCTTATAGTGCTTATAAGTGTTATAACTCTATAGTTTTGTACAATATCAACATACCAATCCTTTGAATATTGGTACAATGATACCATTTCTCCTAGATTAAGGATATTCGTCTTTTGCGAATAGATAATTAAATAATTTGGGAATGAACAGAGATGTTATATTAAATGACTTTTTGTATACCTCTGCTATGATATCATCTATCAGAGGACTAGATAAGGAGGAGTAAACTGGTCTTTTTCCAACAATATCTCTCTTGTGACTCAACTAAACCCTTTGTTGTGGGTACTCAAAATAATCATCTCACTGAGACAATTCTTTTGAGTACTCACAACATAGGGTTTAAGTGGTTGATAAGGATTCTGGAATGAAAATACCCTTCTTATCTAGAGTTCTGATCTATACGGTTACATCAGAAGAAGACGTGGACAAGTTTTTAGATATAATCTTTGTAACAACAACCTATCTAATAAAAAAATGCCTTTGCTTTTCACCTCAAGTTATTACTTTAATCCTTTCCCACATGCAACAAAATCTGCAGCAGACGACTTTGAAAACAGTGACAAAAACCTGAACATTTTTCAGAAAAGATGATTTAATTAGGTTGAAAACATTGTGGCCAAAGGAGAAATTGCTCATCATGAGCAATTTCACCTTTGGCCACAATGTTTTCAAAAGTCGTCTGCAGGTGGGATAGGGTTAATCACTTCACTTTACACAAGTGAATCCCAATCAATTCACAGAAGAAGATTTATTAATGTTGGTAACCAGATTTATTGTTTATTTGGTTTAATGCCGTTTTAAACATTTTAAGTCATATGAGGGCAGCGAGTTCATCTTGCCTGCATGTGTTTCCTAGCTTTCTTACACAGGTATTTCACATGATAGTTTTTCCAAGCTACTAGCTATAGCTGCTCTTCCACATAAACTTTAAGCCCACTGGTGAAAGACAAATGATGCTTGAATCATTGACTGAATGTTGGCTGGGTTTGAACTCACAAGTGCTGGATTGACAGCCTGCATTGTTACTGACTGAGCTACTGGGGCTTGTCCTTAAGGTACAAGAACAATTGCTAAACGGGATATTAAGAGTTACATATATCACTAGTTTTGACATCATCCATCCATCTATCCTTAGACCTATCAGCCCATTGGTGGAGGAAACATGACACCTAAAGTCACAATGACTTTGACCCTTTCCCACATACAACAAATCTGCAGACGACGACTTTGAAAACATAGTGACAAAAACCTGAAAAATCTCCACAAAAGATAGCTTAATTGTTAAATAAAGTTGAAAACATTGTGGCCAAAGGAGAAATTGCTCATCTGCTGCTATTGCGTCAAAATGTGTCTGCAGGTGGGAAAGGGTTAATCAGTCAGCAGAGAGAATGAATGGCCAAGACAGGTTTCAAACTCATCACCTCTTAATTTAAATATTTAGGCTACCGGCCCATAATATATATCATGTTTGAGGCTTTATTTCGTGTCTGCTCCATATTTCCAAGACGGCTTAAAGGATTTTCATGAAACTTGGTTCAGATATTCACCTCATCAAGGCGATGTGCAGAACCCATGTCTCGACCATCCCGGGTCAAGGTCAAGGTCATGTTCGAAGGTCAAAGGTTTGAAGCTTTTTATTGTGTCCGCTCCATATCTCCAAGATGGCTGAGTCAGATGTTCACCTCCAGAACCCCCATGTCTCGACCATACCGGTTCAAGGTCAAGGTCATGCTTGAAGGTCAAAGGTTTGAGGCTTTATTTCGTGTCCACTCCATATCTCCAAGACGGCTTAAAGGATTTCTAAGAAACTTGGGTCAGATGTTCACCTCATCAAGGCGATGTGCAGAACCCATGTCTCGACCATACTGGTTCAAGGTCAAGGTCACCCTTGAAGGTCAAAGGTTTGAGGCTTTATTTCATATCGGCTCCATATCTCCAAGACGGCTTGAAGGATTTTCATGAAACTTGGGTCACATGTTCACCTCATCAAGGCGATGTGCAGCACCCATTGTCTGCCTTTTAGGTTGGAATGTTTTGCGAGATTTTGACAGATATTTGAGGGGGAGACATCTGTTTTTTGCAAAAAACAATTCTAGTTCATATATATTCTTTGGTTTTGATATGAATGCGAAAGAGAAAAAAAAGCTTGCCTCTGCCGGTGTTTGAGCGGACCCCATTTTGAATCTGATCTCTTGGGAATCAAAATCATGCGCTTTTTATCGCTCTACCTCTGAATCACTTTCTCCCATAACAGAGTGTTTTAACCCTTTCCCTCATATAGACACTTTCTGACGCCTCTGCAGCAGACGGATTTTCGAAAACATAGTGACAAAAGAAGGAATTGCTCAGAACGAGCAATTTCTCTTTTTGACACAATGTTTTCCACTTTTAGTCATAGGTTAGCCATTGAATTTTAGAGATATTCTAATTTTAGACGAAATATGTTCAAAGTCGTCTGCTGCAGAATTGTCGTATGAGGGAAAGGGTTAATAAAATGCATCAAAGTGTTGGGTTATATGGTTTGTTCCATATAATTTCATATATAATACAAACTTATATACATGTACTAACTAACTGCACAAGATAGATTGATTGATTGTAGTTTTAACACAGTTTTCAACTGTATTTCAGTTATACCATGGAGGTCACTTAGCCTAGCCTCTGTTTCCTGTCTGTCTAGCACCTACTTGTACTTACCAGGCAACTTTCTTCACAAGAATCAACTGGTTTACACTTCATGTGTTTTTATCTATCTTTCATTCATATAATTTGAACCATGTAAGAACACCAAACTTTTTTAAAATAACATCAGGAACCATAGTATTAAGGCTAGAGAGCAATAAGAATATACATATTTCTTTCTGTAGGCTTGAAGGTTAAAATTGCATTTCAAGGCCAAAGGTAGAATATTGAGATGATGCTAGATATACTGTAGCTAATTTCATAATTTGATCTCATTTCATAAAACTTGACCTTATTAGAAGATTAGGTCCAATATAAAATGTTTCTGTTGACTTTAGGGTCAAGGTCACAGTTAATAAAAACCAAATGAATTTGAAAGTCTTTGACACTTGGTATGTACAATAAATCTTAGATCCACACAAACAGTGCAATAACTGGTTAAGCTTCCAAGAAGCAGACATCGGGCGTAAATAATATAAGCTAAAAGCTTGTTTCGCAATCAATGTAAAATAAATAAGTTTTAACTTAGCTAATTAACAAAAGATGATGGAAAAAAAGGAATGGACACCATACAACCGTTTGGTCTGATTGAAGGTCAAGGTCTTACCTCAGTGTCAAAGGTCATTAAATCTGTACATTATAACTTGAGAGTTAAATGTATGATCCTGACATGTCTTAAATCAATTTTACATTGAGCTGAATAGCAAAATCGGACTCCAAAAAAGAAAGGGTAAGAAATGTAAAACAAATTTAGTTGTTTTAACCCATTACTTCACATGGCTTTTCATTCATTGTCTGCTTGACAATTTACAGACAAACAATTTCACCATTCTAGAAAACTGAAAGAATTATATTATTAAAGAGTTAAAAAAATAGTAATAAAAGGTGAAATTGCTCGTTTTGAGCAATTTCACCTTTTATTGCAATATTTTCAAAAGTCGTCTGCAAAAGCAGGCGTCAAATGTCGTCTGTGTGAAGTAATGGGTTAGCATGATTAATCACATTCAGCCTTTATTTAAATTAATATTACATAGCCGGCTTGTAGCTTAATACTATTTATCATTGAGATTTTCTTACAATGTTTTACATGATTGTTTTTATATTTCCATCTTTGTCTTTACAGAGGAACGGGATTCTTCAAGATAAAGTGATTTTGTGATTGCAACACCAACTCTGTAATACATTGGCAATAAGGTAAGACATGTTTTGCTGTCCCAGACATAATTAACCCTTTCCCTCATATAGACGCTTTCTGATGCCTCTGCAGCAGACGGCTTTTTGAAAACATAGTGACAAAAGAAGAAATTGCTCAAAACCAGCAATTTCTCCTTTTGACACAATGTTTTCCACTTTTCGTCATACTGTTATCCATTCAATTAAAGAGATGTTCTTTTTCTTTCAAAATATGTTCAAAGTCGTCTGCTGCAGAATTGTTCTTTGAGGGAAAGGGTTAACCTCATTGTTTGTTTCATCATTTTCACATCTTGTTCCAGGATTAACTTGATTCCTCAAGGTAAAAACTTCTTCAAAAGAAACCTTTTTAGCCTTTCTCAATACACTTCGAAACAGGTCCAGCAGATCACTTCAGAAAACAATTTTGGCAAAAGGAGAAATTGCTCATTATGAGCAAATTCTCCTTTTGCAATAATGTTTTCAACTCTGTTCAATAATTAGACTTTTATGAGTAAAGATTTTCCAGACTTTTGCTTAGATGTTTTCAAAGATGTTTGCTGCAGAATTATTTTATGTAGGATAGGATTCAAACATGGGTTTAAACATTAACCCTTTCCCACATACAACAATTCTGCAGCAGACAACTTTGAAAGTATCGAGGCAAACACACAGAAAAGCTCTATAAATGTAGGTATAATTACTGAATAGAGTTGAAAACATTGTGGCAAAAGAAGAAATTGCTCGTTTTTGAGCAATTTCTTCTTTTGTCACAGTGTTTTCAAAAGTCGTCTGCTGATATAGCTAGCAGTATAATGTTTTCTTTGTTAATAAACAGGTACACTAATACAAAGCTGGAGTAAACTGATTTCCATTCCGATCTGGCTGAATGATCAGAAAACATTTCTTTGAAGCCATGAAAACTTGCAATTGTTCCAAAGCACAGAATGGGGTCTTCCTTTGTTTTCGACTTACTTTTTGCAATGAGTTGATGTTCCCTTAGTCATATACATGTTTCATTACTTATACAATATACATGTATCATGTTTGTGCAAAAGAAATATTTCCAAAAACATTTTAACACTTTCCCACATATAGACTCATAATGTACAATTTCTCCTTATTGCCACTCTATTCAGTAATTGGGATTCGCTAGGTATCCCTTATTGTCAGGCTTTTCAGTGTGTGTGTATGTCTAAATGTTTGTAAAGCGACGCTCCACAGCTCAAACCGACTTGCCGATTCCGATGAAACTTGGTGAACAGGTACCATAGGGGCTCAGGGTGTGCACGTTTGAGGTTTGTTGCTAAGGACCCACCCCTTGCTATGCAGCTAGCAAAAAAACGCTTTTAAAAGCCCAAACAACTTTTGTATCATCTCCTACAGTTTTGAATGTGGAGAGCTGAAACTTCGGTTATATATACTTCGAGAAATTTAGAAAAAACCTATCTGTTACGATTTTTGATTTAGGCCTTTGCTCCCAAATGGTAGCCTTTCAAAGATAGGGTATCTATTTTACTTAATTAGTGAGTTATTGCCCTTTGTTGCTTTTTCTTGTCCGGAGAATATCTTAATAACTACGAGATGGAATCTAATAAAACTTCATACAACGGAAGAGCAAAATGAGCGGAAGTGCAGTGTACAAGAACCATAACTAATTTAGCTAATTAAAGAGTTATAGCCCATTGTTACTTTTACTTGTGCGTAGAATAACTTTAAAACTACAAGATGGAATTTAATAAAACTTCATACGATGATACAACACGTTGAGAGGAAGTGCAGTGTACAATAACCATAACTCTATTTTACCTATTACAGAGTTGTTGTCCTTTCTTACTTTTTCTTGTACGTAGAATAACTTTAAAACTACTAGATGGAATCTAATAAAACTTCATACAATGGTAAAGCACAATGAGAGGAAGTGCAGTGTACAGGAACCATAACTCTATGCAAAGGCGAAAATCACCAAGGCTAAAATCACCAAGGCGAATCCTACGTCGCCTACCGGCTTGTTAAACTATCAGTTTTTGAAAAAAATCCCTATTTTTGTCAAAATGTTTTTAAAGGTGTATGCTGTAAATTTGTTGTATGTGGGAAAGGGTTATTAACTTTATGCTTTATCATCAGATGATTTCTTAACACATTTTGAGAAAAGACTAAATTGCATTTTTCCATACCTCACTATGCTTTCTAGTCATTTATTCTATCATTAGATAAGAAATGTTACAGTATACGTTAGCTAGTAACAAGCAAGAAGCATAATTTATGAAAAATAATTATTGTGTTCAAATACTAAACTTGAGTTAGCGGCCTTTGAAATTTTGAAATATATGTAAATGAATAAATAATAACAAAACTTCACAGCAATGTTGAGTCATGCACTGCTGCTTATAAGGAGAAAATCAGATGGAATTTGGTTTTGCCTTTTTTCCAATGACAGAGCAGAAATGTATGTTAGAGCCCATAAAAACAACTGTTTCAAATAAAACCATGTATAAATAGCCATGTACCCTCTTGTGAACAGGAACCTCATGTTATAATAAAGATAATTTAATCTGGATTTATTGTCGGTTTTGTTGAAGTTATTGATAAATTTATACGCCTTCGCTGTGAAGAATCAAATAAATGTTCCCACGAATCTGATACTTATCTGTGACAAATAGCTTCTGAAGCTCACTCACGAATCTTTGATGGAATTCTTCTCTTTGTTATCATCCCATGGCATTTTAAAATTTCATACAAAAAATAATAACATTGATAGTTGCATTTGAAATTTGAAAGTGTGTATCTTTTTATTTCAATTCATGAACCTTTACCCCAAAACAGATGTTTTCCGATGCCTCTTTTGAAAATAAAGTGGCCAAAGGAGAAATTGCTCATGATGAGCAATTTCCCCTTTTTCCCACAATATTTTTCGACTCTCTTAAAAATTATATATTTTCATTTATAGAGATGTTTTCGTATTATTGCCTATATGTTTTCCTGCTACACCTTTCCTGTATGTAGGAAAGTGTTACTAAATCCTTTGCCACATACACTAAATCTGTATTATTAAGGCAAACTTTTGGAAAGTCTATACAAATGAAAGTATAGTTATTAAATAGAGAGTTGAAAAAACATCACGGCAAAAGGAGGAATTGCTAGTTGTGAGCGTATATTGAGCAATTTGTTGCTTTTTCAACAATTTCTTAAGGGGAATCTTGTTAACATTCTAGAGGCCACATTTTCAACTTTAGCATGTTGAAACTTTATCAGAATGTTTGTTTTGATGATATGTAGGTCAAGATCTAACATGGGTCATATTGGGTCAAAAAGTAGGTCACTAGGTCAACTAGGTCAAATTGAAGGAAATTCTTGTTACACCCTAGAGGCCGCAATTTTTGCTTCAGCAGTTGTCAGAATGTTTGTCTTAAAGATATTTAGGTCAAGTTCAAATATGGGTTACATTGGGTCAGAAACTAGGTCTCTAGGCCAAATTGAAAGAAAATCTTGTTAGCTCGGTAGAAATAGCTTTTTTTGCTACAGCAGCTTGAAATTTGGTCAGAATGTTTATCTAAATGATATCTAGGTCAAGTTCGAATAGTGGTCATTCCGGATTAAAAACTAGGTCACCATGCCAAATTGGAGGGAAATCTTGTTAACACTCTGGATACTGCATTTTTAGCTTGAGCATGTTGATATTTTATCAGAATGTTTGTCTTGATGATATGCAAGTCAAGTTTGAACATGGGTCATGTTGGGTCAAAAAGTAGGTCATTAGGTCAAATTGAAGGATAATCTTGTTAACACTCTAGAGGTCGCATTTTTTGCTTCAGCAGTTTGTAATTTTGTCAGAATGTTTGTCTTAAAAATATCTAGGTCAAGTTTGAATATGGGTCATATTGATTCAGAATCTAGGTCACAAGGCCAAATTGAAGGAAAATATTGTTAACTTTGTAGAAGACGCTTTTTTTGCTACAGCAGCTTGACATTTGATCAGAATGTTTATCTAAATGATATCTAATCCAAGTTCGAACATGGGTCATGTAGGGTCAAAAACTAGGTCACTACGCCAAATTGAAGGAAAATCTTTGGATGCCACACTTTTTAGAACTGTAGAGAGTATCCGGATACTCGAATATCCATGAGCAAAACCTGAAAATCAAGTATGAATAATCGTTATATCTGAAGTCGGTAGATCGCGATCTTTGTGAAAATGTTAAAACAATTGAATGTTTCATTTAAAAAGAGCAAAAAACCCTTGAAACAAACCTTTTTCGTAGTATTGTGTGTACCGATATCCGAAATTAATGTACAGGAAGTAAATAAAAAACAACTATGTAAACTGTAAAGCTAGTGGTAGCGTTGTTTTCGAATTAAAATATCAAAATGCGTGAAAATTATTTCCACTTTGTTACAAGTTTCTTAAAACTAAAATATATTTAAAAATGAAATGAGCAGTTTCGTCTTATTTACATAAAAAGTAAAGGTTGAATTATAATTATACGAACATCCAGATGAAGACATCATATTGTTGTCTGCAAACATGACTGAGCTGCCCTATAGAAATGCTCTTGCAAAATTCACTTCAAAAGTTTGGCACTATTTCGGTACTGCAAATAAAGATGACAAGAAGGCAATTTGTAAAACTTGTCACATGGAACCACAAATTTGTCAAATCATATGAAAAGACACCTTGGAATTGACCCGCTGTCGAAAGGTTAGAAAATAGCTACGACTTTCCCATTCCAGTATCAGATTCTCTTCTTACAATAAAAAATAACGAACATCATTTTGTATATGCAAGTTTGCCATTGATTTTTAGCTCTACTGGCCAAAGGCCAGAAGAGCTTATGCCGTGGTGTGGTGTCCGTTGTCTGTGCGTCCGTAAATAATTGCATGTGAACGTGATACAGTCTTCAGTTTTGATTGTATCTCAATCAAACTTATACAGTAGTAAGATATCTATGAGAGCTCGGTTCCTTTTGCAAACCAGCCAGATCCGCCCATGCAAGACTGGATTATGGCCCTTGAAATTGTCAAAGTTGCTATAATAGAGCTTGCGAACACAATAGAGGCTTCATTTATTATCTGATCTTCACCAAACTTACACAGTAGTCAGGTATCCATGAAAGCTTGGTTCCTTTCGCAAACCAGCCAGATCCGGCCATGCAAGACTGGATTATGGCCCTTGAAATTGTCAGAATTGCTATAATACAGCTTGTGAACGCGATAAAGTCTTCAGTTTTTATTGTATCTCCTTCAAACTTATACAGTAGTTAGATATCCTTGAGAGCTCGGTTCCTTTTGCAAACCAGCTAGATCCGCCTATGCAAAGACTGGATTATGGCCCTTGGAATTGTCGAAAATTGCTATAATAGAGCTTGTGAACACAATAGAGGCTCCATTTAATATCCGATCTTCACTAAACTTAAATAGTAGTTAAATATTGATGAGAGCTTGGTTCTTTTTGAAAACCAGCAAGATGTGCCCTTGCATGACTGGATTATGGCCCTTGAAATTGTCAAAATTGCTATAATACAGTTTGTGAACACAAAAGAGCCTCCATTTACTATCCCGATCTTCACCAAACTTAGATAGTAGTTAAATATTGATGAGAGCTTGGTTCCTTTTGCAAACCAGCCAGATCCATCCATGCAAGACTGGATTATGGCCCTTGAAATTGTCAAAATTGCTATAATACAGCTTGTGAACACAATAGAGGCTCCATTTACTCTGATCTTCACCAAACTTAGATAGAAGTTAAATATTGATGAGAGCTTGGTTCCTTTGGAAAACCAGCCAGATGTGCTCTTGCGTGACTGGATTATGGCCCTTGAAATTGTCTAAATTGCTATAATACAGCTTGTGAACACAATAGAGCCTCCATTTACTATCCGATCTTCACCATACATACATGCTCTGGATTGTAAATGACCAAAGAACCATACCAGTAGAGCATAGGCCCTCGTGGGCCTCTTGTTTCTGAAAACAATGCGATGTCACTGTAATTAACTATATCTTAAAAGGGCCTTGGGCCTAGTAATATTTTGGAGCCGGTCATTTCGTACCCCCATTTGTAAAATATTTTTTCGTACTTTTTTTTTGTCATTTCATAGCTATTGAAATAGTGTTGGTCATGTTCATTAATCATTAATGTTTTATAAATAAAGATTGATTATTTTCACCTTTAATGATCGGATCGCCACCAGCCTGGCAATCCACATCCCTAACATTTTTTGCTTCAGCAGCTTAAAATTTTGTCAGAATGTTTGTCTGAATTATATCTAGGTCAAGTTTGAATATGGGTCATATTGGGTCAGAAACTAGGTCAATAAGGGAATATATTGTTCAAACTCCGGAGGCTACATTTTTACTTTGAGCAAGTTGAAACTATGTCAGAATGTTGTCTTGATGATATCTAGTCCATGTTGGAAAAAAGGGTCATATAAGGTAAAAAGAATATAGATCACTAGGTCAAATGAAGGAAAATCTTGTTAACACTGTGGAGGTTGCATTTAGAATAATTGTCTTGATGTGTTTTGCATTGCAGTACATTGTATAATTCAGGTGAGCGAACTAGGGCCATCATGGCCCTCTTGTTAGTAAATTGGCTCTTTATTAGCACTAAGACGTTTATATATAGTAAAATTTGCAATGAAATTCAGTGAACTGTGTCTTTAAATACATAAAAAAAAACTTTATGATATGTTATTGTACGTTTTTGTGGGGGTAAATATAGGAATCAGCCTGTACATCTGTCTGTTCGTCCGTCTGTATGTCCGTCCGTCCGTCCGTCTGCAACTCCACCTTAACGGCTGGGCCGATTCTGATGAAACTTTACACAGTTGCAGTACACAACCTGATGGTGTGCATGAAGTAACATTATCCCGGTCGGAAATATATCCGTCCCTCTGTCTGTGCATATGTCTTGTTAGCGCAACGGGGGTATCCTTTTGTGAGTTCACTCACAGTTCTAGTTCTGTATTGTTTTGATATCAGATATACAGGTATATGTAATTCCTAGTGCATATTAATCTGGAATGAGCCGTAATCCGAGGAAAACTAATTCTACGGATTTCATGACAAGTGAAAATTAAAATTAATGTGCATGCTTATGTTGTATTATTAAGTATATACACTGTATGCCAGTTGCTCTTTGGTTGTTTCAGTGATATACTGGCAATCATTGTAGAGTCAGATCAGACTTGCAGGATAATTTTAATCTATACAAGCCGCAAATGTTCTTCTTTTTAGAAAATATAATGAATATCATTGTTTTCATTTGATCAGACAGCTGACAGTAAGAGCAAATCACACCGGCCTTTAAAGCAAACTCCAGATTGTATTATAGGTTATCATAATAAACAAAATTACACTAATTATTATGAAAATAGTCTAGGACAAACTGCAATGAGTAGTTATTAAGCTATCGGCTATTATGGTTTTTCATTAGTATGCATTTGCAATGTATCAATAATTTCAGTGCATGTAAGCCTTTGTTTTGTAACACTACAAATGATATTACTTTCAGACCCATGCTTTCATGACGGCGAAATACAATTGTTCTTACAATTCCGTTAATTTCTCCATTCAATTTACAACAATTATTCAAGTTAGTGTTATCTAATTAATGACCACCTGTGGTCATTTCCTTTCCTGTACACGCCCAAAGCTCTTCTCAAGTGTTGCATTACATTGGTTAAGTGATTTTAAGTAATTAGGATGCCTTACTGTTAATTAAAGTAAAAGCTAGGATTGGACTAAGGAGGGAGCATTATTGTTGTTTTGCTGTTGTTGACTTGGTGTCTGTGTACGTGTAAGTGGCTACTCTATCATACTATACCAATTTGGGGTATAAGTTTGGTCTGTATCTGTGTATGCGACTACTCTATCATATTATACCAATTTGGGGTATAAGTTTGGTCTGTATCTGTGTAAGCGACTACTCTATCATATTATACCAATTTGGGGTATAAGTTTGATCTGTATCTGTGTATGCGACTACTCTATCATATTATACCAATTTGGGGTATAAGTTTGGTCTGTGTCCGTGTAAGTGGCTACTCTATCATATTATACCAATTTGGGGTATAAGTTTGGTCTGTGTCCGTGTAAGTGACTACTCTATCATATTATACCAATTTGGGGTATAAGTTTGGTCTGTGTCCGTGTATGCGACTACTCTATCATATTATACCAATTTGGGGTATAAGTTTTGTCTGTGTCCGTGTATGCGACTACTCTTATCATATTATACCAATTTGGGGTATAAGTTTGGTCTGTATTTGTGTATGCGACTACTCTATCATATTATACCAATTTGGGGTATAAGTTTGGTTTGGAGCCCAATTGTTGGGTTTCCTGTGTAACCAAGCTCTAAACCAGCGAGCTTATTATAATGCTGCACTGTGACAGTTCTTGTTATCCTTACATTTTGAAAGTTTTTCTCTGAAAATATTTATATCAATTTATTCATTGTGCCGGTCTTCTGATTTGAACTTTGTTGCTGTAACAGTTTGCAAAAATCATGCACAGGAGGTTAAATGTCTGACACTAGCAATTATAAAAAGCAGGTGTTGTTCTGTATCTCCATGAAGACTTGACCTTTGACATTCAAATGTAAGACTTTTACTTTCCGAAATCCACTTATTAGCTCACCTATGAATTTTTAAGGTAGTGCATGCAAATAACACCATGTTTTTGTAAAATAAATGTATTTCATTGCCCATTTGTTCAATATGATTATAAAAAAAAACCACAGATATGTTCATTTTGTGACCTTCTGAATTAATTGTCCTAGCCATCTTGATGGCTTTTAAACCCCTTTCCACAAAGAGACGCTTTCTGGCGCCTTTGCAGCAGAGGATTTTTGCCACGATGTTTTCAACTTTATCCAATAGTTATACACTCTTACAGAGATAAGGTTTGCCATACTTTTACCTAGATGTATTCAAAAGCATCTACTGGATATTTGTTGTTTGTGAGAAAACTGGAAATTTCATTGTTGCAGAGTTATTAAAAGTAAATTGATGAAAGAATGGGTTATCATAGTGGAGACATAGACATATCCAATGTAGCCATCAAGTGTTGTTTTTCAGGTTTTCACATCATTTAACTCATGAATAAAACATGTCCATTCTCCGGAAAAAACTTTCTCAATTGAGGCGAATTCTTGTCTTCTCTGTCACGACGATTGATAATCATTTGACCGCATTTGTCACATTAAATCATTTCCCACATATAACAAATCTTTAGCAATGTCTTTGTAAAATATCTAGGCAAATATATGGAAAATCTGTAAAAATGAAAGTGTACTTATCAAAAATATTTGAAGACTGATGGAGTGGAAGAGTTTCGTCCTATTGTACCAAATGTCCAGACTTCAAATCCCGCGTTGAGTGGGTCCTGCCTCTGGTTTTTGTTGTACACAAATGGCTTAAGTACTGGTATTGAGGAAACAGACATGTGGTTACTATAAGCTGAAAGCTGATTTCACAATCAATGTTAACTTTATAAATAAAGAGTTGAAAACAACAAGGAGAAACTGCATATAAGCCGTCCCGTGAGAAAACCAACGTTATGGCCTATGCGTAATGAATCGACCCAGATCAGCCTGCGCAGAGTGTCACATTCCGTCTCAGGGGGATAGAGGTATAGAATAATGATTCCTCAAACAGAAAATCCACAGGAGGCGAAAAGTGTCTATCCGGATAAGCCTGTGCTGCATGCTTGGGCTGATCCGGATCGATACCTTATGCAGAGTCCACAATGTTGGTTTTCTCGCGGAATGGCTCATATCATGACCAATTTCTTCTTCGCCAAAATGTTTTCAGCAGATTTCTGCTAGAGATTCGTTTCACTGTGTCTGTATGTGGGAAAGGCCATGTATATCAGTGTGACCATATTTGTCTTTGTTACAGCCAGGTTTTTTTATCAATGGGCACTAATGGACCTCAGTTAATTTTATAACATTGCGTGATCCATGCTGTGAAACGGACGACCATTAGCTTTTACAATAATTCAGACTTAAAATAAAACAATAATTATTGTAAACAATGAATAAGAAATGTCTGTTCTCAGGAAAAACATGTCAATTACAGAGAAATCTTGTCTTTTCTTTCCAGACACTTGATAATTATTTGACAGAATTTGTCTCTTTGACATCATTTGTCTCTTTGAATGTATTAGTCCTTTCCGACATACATATCGCATTTTGAAACATTTACAGCAGACTACTTTAGAAAGCCTTGTAACAAAGGGAGAATTTTAGTCCCCCTTATGCCATAATGTTAACAATCAACCCTTTCCCTCATACGACTATTCTACAGCAGATTATTTTAAACAAATTTTGTCAAAAAATAGAAAATCTCTATAATTGAATTGATAACCTATGACTAAAAGTGGAAAACATTGTGGCAAGGGAAATTGTTCGTTTTGAGCAATTTCTTCTTTTGTCACTATGTTTTCAAAGAGCTGTCTGCTGCAGAGGCTTCAGAAAGCGTCTATACGAGGGAAAGGGTTAAATAATTTTTCTTCACATTTGTCAAGGTACATTTTCAGTCATCTTCTGCAGCATTATCACAATTGTTTGGGAAATGGTTGACTATATATCTGTGTGACCAAATTTGTGCCAGTATTTTAGGTTTCATGATCAATGACGTACAGAGGGCGACAATTAACTCTTTTATTTTGGTTAACACTAACTATCTTTATCACTGTATTGCCTATTCAAATATTTTGATATGGGAGAACTTTTTAAGCCTATTAACCCATTACTTCACAGAACAATAGCCTTATAAGCAATATCTATTTAAAGATAGAAAAAAGCAATAATTTACATAAAAAGATGTATTTGAATTGCCTTATATTTGGTTAAAAATAAAATGAACAAATAAATATTAATAGTAGACACATTTTAACACATCTGCATCAGACGAATTTAAAAACATTTTGACAAATTGAGAAATTGCGCAATAGTTCTCCACCTAGCTGCATTTTTTTTTTTTTTTTTACGAGCGGAAATGACCTTCTACTTCATGTCACAGAAGGTCACGCTGGGTTGGAAAGTTATAAAGCCTGATTAATATAGGTAAGACATCAATGCATCGAATGCGCTATTGCTTAAAAGAAATTTCAGAATCTAAAACATATTACATTAGATACAAAAACAGAAGTACTCTGAGGCGCTTGCATGAAGTGATGGATAACGGCACTCTATATAAGGCGCTACTGTGAGTCTTCTGTGAGTCTATAGATAACGCGCTCTGGGGCGCTTATGTGAAGTATTAGACAGAGGTGCTCTGAGGCGCTTGCGTGAAGTAATGGGTCAATTTAATGTTTTATCAACACTTTCAAACAATAATTACAAGTAGTAAGTCATCCTGCAATAGACTCGGCACTTATCAAGGACTAGACTGGTTAAAGTACTGTTCTCAAAACTTGTTTAGAATTAGAAATGATATAAGTTTCTTGTTATCCTGGCATTTTCATGATATATTTGGATAATTATCCCCTTGGCTAACGAAGTTTGCGAGGGGATATAGTAACGGGGCTGTCTGTTTGTTTGTTTGTTCGTTCGTTTGTGTGTTTGTTCGCATCTGTCCGTAACAACCTTGTGACCACTCTACACCTGAACATCCTTCGACAGATCTTATCCAAACTTGGTATACAGTTAGTATGTTGCGAGGTCTAGAAGCCTATATATTTTCAAGGTCATAGGTTAAAGGTCAAAGTCAAAATTGGACTTTGACTATTTTCCCATATCAACAACCTTGTGACCACTCTACACTGAACATCCTTTGACAGATCTTAACTAAACTTGGTATACAGTTAGTATATGGCAAGGTCTAGAAGCCTATTTATTTTCAAGGTCATACGGTCAAGGTCAAGGTCAAAATTGGACTTTGACTATTTTCTCATATAACAACCTTGTGACCACTCCACATGACGGCCAGACGCTGGAATCAGACGATTTTACATTCTCATTAACGTATGTGGTATCATGGTATGTAATTATTAATATATGTAGTTGATGTATATTATCATTAAGGTATGTGGTATGTAATTATTACACAAATACATGTAGTTGATTGTATATTATCATTAAAGTATATGTCATGTTATAATTATAATCAAAGTACTGATAGTACTGAAGGTAGAATTGCGATCGTTTAAGAAGACATTTCTTGTTGGTCTAGTGAAAGTTAATTGACCCCTACTATACCCCTAAATTATCATTCGGTTCAGAATGTTTTAAAATCAATATCACTGTATCGTAGAAGAATAAAATTTTCTTATATAGATTTGTCTTAGATCATTGTTTAACCCTTTCCCTCATGCAAAAAACTTTGAAAACATTGTGACAAAAACCTGAAAAATGTCCATAAAAGATAACTTAATTGTTAACTAAAGTTTAAAACATGTTGGCCAAAGGAGAAACTGCTCATCATGAGCAATTTCATCTTTGGCCACAATGTTTTCAAAAGTCATCTGCTGCTTTTGCATCGAAATGCTTCTGCAGGTGGAAAAGAGTTAATGGACATTCAAGTAAAAAGTGAAATTTGTCTTCTATTGTGTTACATAATTTACATTTACTGTCTGATGTAGGAGTCTTAACCCTTTCCCTCATACGACAATTCTGCAGCAGACGACTTTGAACGTATTTTGTCAAAACACAGAAAATCTCCATAATTGAATGGATAACCTATGACAAAAAGTGGAAAACATTGTGGCAAAAGTAGAAATTGCATGTTTTGTGCAATTTCTTCTTTTGTCACTATGTTTTCAAAAAAAGCCGTCTGCTGCAGCAGCGTCAGAAAGCGTTTATATGAGGGAAAGGGTTAACTAACTTTGTTGTTTCCCTCTTCCAGTTTCAATTTCCAGTTGGTGACTTAAAAGTCTAAATTTTGTTAATGCAAATCTATATTTCTTTATTTTTATATTGTCTAAATACATCTTAAAATCAAAGGATTTGATTAGAATATATGTTTTAGCTTTAGAGGTTTGACTTAGATCGGCATCCCAATTTTGGATAAAAATATCTTTTACCCTTTGTTTAAATATTTTTATGAAAGCGTTAATGTTTTCGACACCTTGATTCA
Organism: Serripes groenlandicus; assembly: GCA_031761405.1. NCBI lineage: Eukaryota > Metazoa > Mollusca > Bivalvia > Cardiida > Cardiidae > Serripes > Serripes groenlandicus. Next base: position 249,760,645 of record JASEVX010000001.1, read on the forward strand.
TCCATACATAACTAAAACCAAAATTGTTCAATATATTTTGAACCTTTGATGCCCAATTTTCTTTATTTTCATTTATATCATTTAACATTTGTTTGTATATTGCCTTTATGTATTTGCGTTCTTCTGCTCTCATGACTTTTAATCAATATTTAATTATCAAAGAAAGGCATTGTCACTTCAAAGGTAATTTTCCCAATTCACCGTATATAAAATTATTATGAGTCTGACTTTTGATGTGTAGTAGTTGCTTACAAAATATAGTATGCAGCCTTTCTAGCGTTATAGCCTCTCCGAAGCCCCATACCTTGGCCCCGTAATTAAGTATTGGTAGTAAAAGATTATCAAAAAGTTCAAGTGTATGACTAATGGTGATATGTTTGAATACTGTTAGATATTGTTTTAATGCAAAAACTGCTTTTAAAGCTTGCCCTCCTCTATAGTCAAAAGTTTGTTGAAAGGACCCTCCTGAAGAAAATGATATGCCTAAATATGTAATTTTTTTCACTAATTCTAATGGATTACCGTTGTATTTAAAAACTTTTTTCGATATTTTTCCATTTGTTCTAAATATCATGACGTTTATTTTCTTTACCTTTACTAATAATTTCCATTTTTCGCAATAACTAAAAAGTATTTCAAAACCATTTTGTAAACTGGACTCGCTTTCTGCAATTAAAACTATATCGTCCAAGTATAGTAGTAAAAACAATTTCAACAAGCCCATATCCACGCCGTCAAATTCATTTAGAGACATGTAGTCATTTACATACATTGCAAAAATAAATGGTGACATACAGTCCCCCTGTGGCGCTCTAATGAAACAACTGAAACTTTCACTTAACAAGTTATCATATTTTCACCGTAAGGTAGGTGATACGGTCTAGAGTTTTTTTGATACGGTCTAGAATTTCCAAGATGGCGACCGTTTCGGTGACAGAAAGGTAGGTGGTTACATTTTGACTCTCATCTGGTCGTTTTCACCGTTTTAATTTATATTTTTGTGTCCTACATGTGGGGAAAGGTCCGCGGTGCTCTGTCATATATTGCATTAGTCCCCGAATGGTATAATCAATTCCATATCGGTGCATTAATGTTCCGGCTTGTTAGTTTGTAAAAATGAAGCGAGAGAAGGTCACTATTTTCTGGGTTTTTTACCAAAGTTAAGCATATATGTACAAACCGAGGATCAGAAACATCATTCTTAGCTGTTCTAAAAATGGTGTATTACTAAATTGTCTGACAGACTACTTTAATTTGTCGTTAAATCCGTTTGAAAAAATACACAATGAGACGGTCTAGACCCAACACATTTTTGCAGTGATACGGCTAGGATACAGAGCATGTCCACCGGGTGCCGGTCCTTATCGAAAACCCTGAACATTTATTTTATTAAACCATGCATTATGAAAATAGTGTCGATTGTACTCATGTTTTTGCGGAAACCTGCTTGTGGTATAATTACCTATTGAAAACGAATGCATAACTAAAACGACTTTGATGAGCTTTGTTACTAGAAACGAGCACCTGTTGCCTCTATATGCAACTACACACGTACGGATGCGCTTGAAAGAGAAAGAAAAGACTAAGCAATGCATACTATCATTATGAATAAGGACATGAACGAATATGTATGGACTAGCGCCTAGAATTTCGTACTCGCCCGATCCTTCATTCCACTCGCTAATGCTAGCGGGCGAGTAGATGTTTACATCTCTGCCGAGAGGAGTAGATGTTTACATCTCTGCCGAGAGGGAAGAAAGGATTACACTTTACAAAGGGTAATCACGCGGTGCAGTGCTATATTGGCGTAGTGATATCTAAATAATAGTGTACACTTAAATATGATATTTACACATTAAGAGACTTTGTAATATTATTTGGATACCTAGAATAAGTGGAATTTATTTTACTTATTTTACTTTTGCATATGTTTGCATTCGTAATTCAGTCTGATTTGTTTGCTCTATTTTTGTATGTGTTCTGGGGCATTTACATCACGTGACTTCAAAATTCAACATGTAACAATGGTATCGTTTGCGCATGCGCGCAACTCTACCAAAAATAGTTCATGGTTCTGAGGGCCATATAGCAGTTCATTGACCTAGATGTCACTTGATATGATAAGATAAATTTTGTTTTGATCCAGGAAACAACTATTTTTAAGGCAAAATAGTTACAACCTGATGTAATGATTAGATACCGAGGGGATGCATCCGCTTTGCGGTGCCCTTGTTGGTCTTGTACAACCAGTTTTATAAATCCCGGCACCCAGGAAATAGTTGCAATGATATCCCCACAACCCTGAGGGCTAAATAGGAGGGAATCCATTACTAACTTTCAGAGGACTAGATAAGGAGGAGTAAACTTTATCCAACAATATCTATCTTATTACTCAACTAAACATTATGTTGTAGGTACTCATAAGAATTGTCTCACTGAGATGATTCTTTTGAGTACCCACAACATAGGGTTAATGAGGGTCATATAAGGAATGTGAAATACGCTTATTATCTAGAGCCCTGAATGTTTTTAAAGTCATGAGTATGACCCTGACTTGGGATTGAACCCTGGTCTCTTTCTCCCAATGCAGAACTTATAACCACTTGTTTAACCCTTTCCCTCATATAGACGCTTTTTGACGCCTCCTCTGTAGCAGACGGCTTTTTGAAAACCTAGTGACAAAAGAAGAAATTGCTCAAAACAAGCAATTTCTCCTTTTGCCACTATGTTTTCCACTTTTAGTCATAGGTTATCCATTCAATTATAGAGATTTTCTAAAATATGTTCAAAGTCGTCTGCTGCAGAATTGTCATATGAGGGAAAGGGTTAATGATGATGCATTAAAAGTCTCTGGAGTTCTATCATGGAAAATCTAAGTTGAACAATCATGATCAAAGAAAGTACTTAAAAAGAATATGATACTTTAAATCAAATTATGTGACAAAAGAGTAATTTTAAAATAGATATAAATATTACATCAATGATATGATAGAAGCTTAATTACTTTTGGATTGTGAAATATTCAAACTGCAATTAAATTTTCTTGTAAATTGGACGTGAAAAGAGAATAATGAAATTTAAATGGTGCATCAATGAATATTCATGGTTTCATTGAAGACTTTAAGTCTCCAAGACCTAAATATGTTTGATCAAAACAGAGGTCTGGAGGTAAGGAGAAAGCTGGTATTTTTCCCACAATATCCCCCTATTATATTACCAAACCCTATGATGTAGGTACTGAAATGAATTGTCTCAGTCAGACTATTATTTTGAGTACCTACAAAATATGGTTTAACCCTTTCCCACATTCAACAAATCTGCAGCTAGCGACTTTGAAAACATGTTGGCATAAATGTGAAAAATCTCTGTAAATGAAATTTAACTATTGAATAGAGTTGAAAACCGTGGCAAATTAAGAAATGGCTCATGATGAGCAATTTCTCATTTTGCCACAATTATTTCAAAAGTTCTCTGCTGCAAGGGCTTCAGAAAGCATCTGTATGTGGGAAAGGGTTAAGGGCCAAATAAGAATTTATGAATGAAATATGTACCTCATTTACATCTCTGATTTAAGGTTTAAATGGATATTTTGTATGACAAAGAAGAAATGTCTTTGAGCTATTCATGAAAACCATGCACTAATGAGCAAAGTGGCAACATATCATAATAAATATGGACAGCAGGGTTCAAATTGAGATTTCAGGCACCAGCATTTTTTTTGGGAGTGCAAATTTTGGGCCGAATAATCCACATTCCCAAACTTTGTTCTTTTCTTTCTTTAACAAATTGTGATTATTGCAGTGCGTTTTCATCATTTACAGAATGACTGGTAGTATACTGTCAATTTTGCAATAAACGGAAGTTTACACTCGATATATGTCTCGTGCGTGTGCCAGTTCAAATTATGTCACCAATATTAATTGCGTTTTCAGAAATCTATATTATTTAGTTACCGTTATATAGCAGAGTGAGCTGGACACTTAAACCAGGTATCAGATTTCGTCTAATTGACCGATTCTGGTCCTCAATCCTACGTATGGCTTACAACATAAAAACATCATAAATCAGTCGTAGTAAAGGTATTCTTAATTTGCAAATGTTTAAAATAAACATGTCAGGTGAGGAAGTTTCATTTATGCAGCCTCGTTCTGAATATGTTTAACCCCGAATATTGATAGGTCAGAATTGAAGTAAACAAAACATCATATATATATCTATGAAAAGCTAGCGCACCATGCCCTTTCAAATTGCGAAATCGAAAATGCACAATGCTTAATGCTTACTGCAAAATGCTTCTTACTGCATGCAAAATGGGATGTGCCTTTTTGCCACTTTGCATTCTTTTGCTACTATTTATAGTAGGGATGGGAGAGTATCCATATTAGTACTCAGGTACTCGTATACTCTTCTGATCGAGTACTCGGGTACATGCTAAAAATCAAATGTGTTCACTTGTTTATCAAAAAGTCTTGTCTCTCGGAATATTCTGGCCATCATTCACCTACTTTGAATTAACTTTTATACCAACGTACGTTTGTGCTGGCCTCTATATTTAATATTGGATATTTGAAGCAAACAAGTTATTTTACTTTAAAGACAAAACAAATAAATTAACAAATACACCCAGAAATTGTATTCGCGTTAAAATTCCAAACGTTTGGAGCAGATTTTCATAAGCTTATAAAGACGCAAAACAAACAGTTAATTGAAAACAAATAGCAATGAAAAGCAAAACTACCATTAATAAGTAAGTATGATATCATTTATGAAAATAAGAAATATAAAACAACAATTAGAAGTGGTTCGTTCTTTCTGTTTGTGAATTAACCGGTGTCCATAATATTAACATGACTAAAAATATACAAGATCAAGGGCCGTGTTCATCAAAAAGGCAAACCTAGATCTCACAATTTACTTATAATTGGTGCGTCCCTAATTCATTTGAATATATAAGAATGATAGAAGATTGTTATAATAATTTGACTAACAAATTCTTATCTAATAGTTTTAAAGTGCATTTCTTACAACTATCCAATTAAAACGTGATGACAATTGAAAACACAACTACGCCAAAGGTGTGAAATACTGACGTCCTGTGTGACATATTGTTGCAAATTGACTGGAGATAACATTCAAATCGCTACCTCTTTGTCCCCGACGTCTAAAGTAATTCAATGATTTTATTCATGAACACAGAGATCAACCAATTCATCATTTTTAGCTCACCAGATGAGTTTTTGTGGTCGTTCATCATTCGTCGTTAGTCGTCAACATTTGCTTGTCAACACACTAGAAGCAATATTTTGCTTCCAATCTTCATGTAAGCTTATCAGAACATATATTTCCATCAAATCTAGGCCAAGTTCGAAATTGGGTCATGTCAGGTCAAAACATGGTCACTTAGGCCAAATTTAATGAAAATCTTGTTAACACTCTGGAAGCCGCAGTTTTTGGCTTGAGCATTTTGAAACTTTGTCAGAATATTTGTCTTAGTGATATCTAGGCCAAGCTTAAATATAAGTCATGTTGGGTCAAAAACTAGGTCACTAGGCCAAATTGAAGAAAAATCTTGTTAACACTCTGGAAGCCACATTTTATACTTGAGCATGTTGAAACTTTTTCAGAAAGTTTGTCTTAATGATATCTAGGCCAAGTTTGAAAATGGGTCATGTCCTGTAAAAAATTAGTTCACTAGGCCAAATTTAAGGAAAATCTTGTTAACCCTCTGGAAGCCGCATTTTTGGCTTAAGCATGTTGAAACTATGTCAGAATGGTTTTTAGCTCCACTGGCTGAAAGCTAGTTGAGCTTATGTCAAAGTAAAACATATTTTTATTAGAAAATACTTACCAGTCATTTAATACCTGATATATAATCTCTACACCCTTAATTCATCCAGAAAAAGAACTCGCCTTGCGTATTCCTCACGTATATGTGATATTCACGGTCGCCCGTAAGAGCGGGAGAGCACGTGATATTTTGGTCACTTTTATTTCAACATTAAGTGTTGGGTGACGACGCGGGGATGGGAGGCGGGACTCTATAAATGACTGGTAAGTATTTTCTAATAAAAATATGTTTTACTTCATTTTTATGTCAAAAATACATTACCAGTCATTTAATACCTGATGACTTTGTAGCATCGGACGGCCAATACTTACTGTCGTTCCAGGTAGCAGCACCTTGTAGTGTATTATTTTTTAATTATTTACAAAGTACTCTGAACCCAACAGTATATGGTAAGAGCAGGGATTGATTAATTTCAATCAGTGTTCACTTCATTGATATGTTGGGAGTAATTTAGCGGACAACTCGCTGAGACGCAACCAACGGGCCCAGAGAGTACAAGTTCTCTGTCTGACCAGACATAGAACGCAAGTAGAAAGATGAAAAAGTTGACTGCGTTTTCCGAACTGCCGCGCGAAGAATTCTTCAAGGGGATTATTGTTCGAAAAAGTCCAACTTGCCGAAAGAGCTCTAACTTCATGCGGGCGTATCCGCAGAAAAGAAAGATCTTGACTAGATTAATCTTTGTACGCTAATTTAATTTAATCGTAATGGATATCCAGTATCTAGGCCAAGCTTAAATATAAGTCATGTTGGGTCAAAAACTAGGTCACTAGGCCAAATTGAAGAAAAATCTTGTTAACACTCTGGAAGCCACATTTTATACTTGAGCATGTTGAAACTTTGTCAGAAAGTTTGTCTTAATGATATCTAGGCCAAGTTTGAAAATGGGTCATGTCCTGTAAAAAATTAGTTCACTAGGCCAAATTTAAGGAAAATCTTGTTAACCCTCTGGAAGCCGCATTTTTGGCTTAAGCATGTTGAAACTATGTCAGAATGGTTTTTAGCTCCACTGGCTGAAAGCTAGTTGAGCTTATGTCATAGCGAATTGTCCGTCGTGCGTCCATTTACTTTTTGCTTTAAACGACTTCTCCTCCCTAACCACGTGGCCAATTCAGATGAAACTTCATAGGAAGCATCCTCTTAATGTCTTCTCTAAATTCCTTCAAATTGTTTAGATCCATGCAAAATGTTGGTTTCCATGACAACCGAAATAAAAAAATAGTGTAAACTCAAAAAATCTTCTCCTCCAAAAGTGTCAGGCCGATTTTCAAATAATTTTGTAGAAATGTTCCTTGTGTGACCTTCCAAGTTGATTGGTCGAAAACCATGTACGCCAGGGGGCGGGGCTATTTCGCGTAATATGGCTATAGTGAAAATTTCAAAAATCTTCAAAGTGTTTGGCCAATTTTCAATTATTTTTCTAGTAATGTTCTTTGGGAGACCCTCTTTCAGATTCCTTCAAGCCATGTTGATTGGTCGAAAACATGGCTGCCAGAGGGCGGGCTATTTTGCCATATATGGCTATAGTGAAAACTTAAAAGATCTTCTCCTCCCAAAGTGTCCGGTTGATTTTCAAATAATTTTGTAGAAATGTTCCTTGGGTAACCCTCTATCAGATTTCTTCAAGCCATGATGATTGGTCGAAAAAGATGGCCGCCAGAGGGCGGGGCTATTTTGCATTATGTGGCTAAAGTGAAAACTTAAAAGATCTTATCCTCCGAAAGTGTCAGGCCGATTGTCAAATAATTTTGTAGAAATGTTCCTTGGGTGACCCTCTATCAGGTTCCATGAAGACACGTTGATTGGTCGAAAAACATGACAGCCAGGGGAGGGGCTATTTTGCCTTAAATGGCTGTTTGGAGATTTAATTTTTGCCTAATGGCCATGGAGCGATACTGGCCCTCTTGGGCCTCTTGTTTTAGTGATATCTAGGCCAAGTTTGAATATGGGTCGTCTGGTCAAAAACTAGGTCACTAGGCTAAATTTAAGGAAAACCTTGTTAACACTCTGGAAGCCACATTTTTGGTTTGAGCATTTTGAAACTTTGTCAGAATTTTGTCTTAGTGATATCTAGGCCAAGTTCGAATATAGGTCATGTCAGGTTGAAAATAAGTTCACTAGGCCAAATTGAAGAACAATCTTGTTAACACTCTGGAAGCCGCATTTCTGGCTTGAGCATGTTAAAACTGTGTCAGAATATTTGTCTTGATGATATCTAGGCTAAGCTCAAATATGGGTCAGGTCAGGTCAACAACTAGGTCACTAGGTCAAATTGTAGAACAATCTAGTTAACACTATAGAGATCACATTTTTATGCCCCCGGAATCACCGCCCCCGGAATCACCGATTCGGTGGGCATCTAGTTTTTGGCCTGTCTGCACATCTGTCTGTCTGTCTGCACGTCTGTCTGTCTGCACGAAAAAAACTTTAACCTTGACCACTACTTTTGAACCATAACAGGTACGGCTTCCATATTTCACATGTGTATTCCTTGTGACATGACCTTTCTGTCAGTACCAAAATGTTTGACCTTGCGACCTTCACCTTTGACCTAGATGTTGCCATTCTCGAAAAAAACTTTAACCTTGACCACTACTTTTGAACCATAACAGGTACGGCTACCATATTTCACATGTGTATTCCTTGTGAGATGACCTTTCTGTCAGTACCAAATTTTTTGACCTTGCGACCTTGACCTTTGACCTAGATGTTGCCATTCTCGAAAAAAAAAAATTAACCTTGACCACTTCTTTTGAACCATAACAGGTACGGCTACCATATTTCACATGTGTATTCCTTGTGACATGACCTTTCTGTCAGTACCAAAATGTTTGACCTTGCGACCTTGACCTTTGACCTAGATGTTGCCATTCTGGGGCATCAGTGTTTCACAAACACATCTTGTTTACTTGAGCAGCTTGAAATTTTGTGAGAGTTGGTCTTGATGATATTGCCATTGGCTCTGAAAGAGTTAAGTCTTAAATAGTCCATTCTCAGGTGAGCGATTCCAAAAAGAATAAGTGCCATAAGAGCAAGTTCACTTATGAATTTAAATTCAAATGATTTTTTATTTTACAAGCATTTGCAAATTGTTAGGTGGCCCTGAACTTGAAATAGGCATTTCCCATAGAGCATTCCACATAAAACATACAGCAAAAAGCATTGCATAGCGCATAGAGAATTTCACATATCACATTAAGCAAAAAGCATTGTATAACGCCTTTTGCAAACAGCATAGTGCATTTTGCAATTCGCAAAATGCATGATGCGCCGGCTTTCCATATATTTCTATTATGAATTAAGTATTTCTCGAAATTCCCACCTGTACAAAATCCAAAATGGCTGGTGTCAATGATATTTTAGCCCAGATCTTCTGAAATTCTGACTTGAAAGCAGAATTTGAAGAATTTGATAGCAATCAATCCACAAAACTTGGAATTTAGAATATATGTAGACAAAAATATAGCAAATTTCTATAAATGAAAGTTTAATTATTCCGCAGAACATTGTAGCAATAGGCATTTATTTGTAAGTGGGAATCAGGGTTATTAAATGTTCTTTATTATTGGAAATAGTCATAGCTATTCGATTAAATAACCGTTTGTTCTTGTTGTTGTAAATGCAGACGATGTATTGAATACAGATTCTCTTTAATTTGATAAAATCAACAATGTGGCGAGAAAAATCCAATATACAAGTCACATAAATATTTATAGCAACCAAGACAGACTGAAACCATGACTGCAGGAGACTAGAGGCATGATAGGGCACGAAATGGTCTGCTGACTGCAGCAGCTTTAAAAGACATCTGTAATAAGAGTGGGCTTTAAATGGTAATACAAAGACACTTAAGTTTATAACAGTTCATCGTTCTGGTATGTAATGCAATGGGGTAGATTAATTGTTTTGGCTTGGGTTGTCTGTCTTTCTGTATGTCACAAAACATGCAAGCTCTAAACTTTTGAATGGCTGGAATTAATTCAAAATACTTCGCACATAATTATATTCACCATATTGAGACGATGTGCAGAGCTATGCTCATTTAATTAAAACATCCTGTATCTGTGTAGGAGGAGACATGTTTTTGTTAAAAAAAAAAAGTTCTAGTTTTATAATAATTTAGTGTAAATCGTGTCTGCAGCAGATGACACTGACTATGTTTTCAACTTGAGTCAATAATCATAAACTTATTAAATGTTTAGAGATTTTCCATACTTCTGTCCAGATGTTTTCATAGCCATCTGCTGTAGATTAGATGTATAATTATGTGAAAAAGTTAAAAGGGACAAAGACAGTGACATACTTCAACATAATGGCAGATTTTCTTAATCATAGCTTGAAATATCCCACAGTGACCCAATTTTCAGGTGTAACTGAGGCTGGAAAAAAAATATCTCATAAAAATGTATTTCTGCATGCTATCCAGTTCAATGTAGTCACTGATTAATGCTTTTTGACACTTCTACAGCAGAAAACCTTTTGAAAACACTCTGACAAATGAGGAATTTCTCGTTTTGCTACAATGTTTTCAACTCTAATAAATTATTACACTTTTCGTTTATAGAGTATTTTAAAAAAGTTGTTAGGATGTTTTCAAAGTTGTCTGCAGCAGATTTGTTCTATGTGGGAAAGGGTTAAGAAAATCTAAAATGTGACAAAGACAGTCAAATGCTTTGTCATATAGTGGCAGATAATTTAGGAAAATGAATCAATGTTTGTAAGAACCTGGCATATTGAGCCTATTTTCTTGTGATACTAAGGCAAGAGATAAAAGATCCCATAGAAAAGTGTAAATAGACTCCTGATGTAAAGTAGTCAATGATTATCTCAGGAAACAATTATTCATGACTGTCACAGACCAGCTACTTTATTCAAGAGTGATGAATATTGTCAGTGGTATTGTTTAGCTTGAATTATTTGGAAGTTGTGCTTGATTTAACAGGAAATAAGTTTTATCTCAACAGTTTAATATCATATATTCATGAAGAAAATTAAATTAAGTCATCAAGAACTATATATATATATGGTTTTCTATACTGTATTGTGTTTTCAAAGTCATCTGATTCAAAGTTTGAAAAAAGAATAATAGTAGAAACATATGGAAAAGTGTTTATAATAGAATATTGATGTAAAAAAGTCTAGGAGGTTCCCCTAGCTGCATTCACCAAACTATCTTAACCCTTTCCCTCATATAGACACTTTCTGACGCCTCTGCAGCAGACAGCTTTTTGAAAACATAGTGACAAAAGAAGAAATTGCACAAAACGTGCAATTTCTCCTTTTGCCACAATGTTTTCCACTTTTTGTCATAGGTCATCCATTCAATTATGGAGATTTTCTATTTTTTGACAAAATATGTTCAAAGTCGTCTGCTGCAAAATTGCCGTATGAGGGAAAGAGTTAAAGTTGTTTTTTTCCTAAATTAGGAAAACAATGCAAGTTGTGGCTTGATGCCATTGTAACTTCAGATTATAGATCTTTACCACTCACATAGCAAAGTAAATCTTTCTGGAATACTCTTACATTAATGGAAAGTAACAAAACAAAAGAAGACAAGCAATCACTCAAAAACTTTTCTGTTATGATGCTAGAGACATCAATCTGATAATTGTTATGTTTGTTGTTTCCTTTGAGTGTTTGTGAAAAAAAAAATTATGTATATTACATACATGATACAAGCAAGACGAATAATGACGCAAAGCATGAAATAGAAGCCGCAATATTTCGTTGCACATGAAAAACTAAAAAAAAATTCATTTAAAACCACAAACATGAAGTTTTTCAAAGTAAAACATATTTTTATTAGAAAATACTTACCAGTCATTTAATACCTGATATATAATCTCTACACCCTTAATTCATCCAGAAAAAGAACTCGCCTTGCGTATTCCTCACGTATATGTGATATTCACGGTCGCCCGTAAGAGCGGGAGAGCACGTGATATTTTGGTCACTTTTATTTCAACATTAAGTGTTGGGTGACGACGCGGGGATGGGAGGCGGGACTCTATAAATGACTGGTAAGTATTTTCTAATAAAAATATGTTTTACTTCATTTTTATGTCAAAAATACATTACCAGTCATTTAATACCTGATGACTTTGTAGCATCGGACGGCCAATACTTACTGTCGTTCCAGGTAGCAGCACCTTGTAGTGTATTATTTTTTAATTATTTACAAAGTACTCTGAACCCAACAGTATATGGTAAGAGCAGGGATTGATTAATTTCAATCAGTGTTCACTTCATTGATATGTTGGGAGTAATTTAGCGGACAACTCGCTGAGACGCAACCAACGGGCCCAGAGAGTACAAGTTCTCTGTCTGACCAGACATAGAACGCAAGTAGAAAGATGAAAAAGTTGACTGCGTTTTCCGAACTGCCGCGCGAAGAATTCTTCAAGGGGATTATTGTTCGAAAAAGTCCAACTTGCCGAAAGAGCTCTAACTTCATGCGGGCGTATCCGCAGAAAAGAAAGATCTTGACTAGATTAATCTTTGTACGCTAATTTAATTTAATCGTAATGGGTATCCAGCGAGAAAAAGAAGCTGCTGATATATCTTACGACCTATAAGAGGGAGAAATAACCTCTTTCTCCAACCCCTATTCCCTTCAACTCTCTTAATAAATATTTAAGAGCTCTGACAGGACAAGGTATCTGTCGGAATCCGAATGACCACAGCTCGCAGAAAGACTAGGAACTGAATCGGATCAGGAAGGACCGACGGTAACTGGTTCTTAGCCGGAAACCCTGGTTGACACAGTAGAGTAAAGGAGCCATCAGATTCATTGAATCTGATATGCCCGGTTTCTACAGAAAGAGCGTGTAATTCGCTCCTTCGACGAGCTGTAGTTAAAGCTAATAAAAAGACGGTTTTATAAGTAAGGAACTTTAAAGACGTCGATTCAAGAGGTTCGTATGGAACCCAAGGACGCAAGACAATCCTATTTTGGAGTTAAACTCCTACAAATGGGTTTTTCTAATTCTAACCATCAGGCTGTGAAACCTAAAGAAATTAGTTTCTACTGAAAGCAAAGAACTCACTTCCCTGATAGTGTTCGCCAAGCAAGATGAATTTATAAGTCTCAGTAATAACTTAAGAAGCGGTAGCCGTCGACGAACGTTCAGAGAGATTGACCTACCTTAATAACATCAATCGGTAAGAACTGTCTATTTCTAAGGAAGATGTAACGGTTATGTCGATAGGTAGGCCAGCAGGACGTATAACCACGCTCTCTGGGCCAGTGAAGTGTTTCTATTATCATTTTTCACTTATCAGACAGGGAATAACTGAACCGGAAGTTGATTCATTATTACTCGAGGGAGAAATTATTATTCCTTTGCGAATTCTGATCGAGTAGTATGTGATTGAAAGCTAGCAAAACTAAATCCATATGAAGTTGTCTACTCTATTGATCACATGCCATAGGCTGTTAAGCCCTGTAGTTGCACTGATCCCGATATGTCTCTTATTCGTCAGACAAGACGGGGTCGTGGGTTTTCCCCGACGACATGAGGATTGACTATAGCCGGTTCTGAACCGGAAGGTCAGTGTTCGATTCGACATGGAATCCTATGAAGGAGTCATGACTGAGGAATTGATCCCTTTTCTGAAGTGCCCTGAATTGGAGTCATGGCCGAAGAATTGATCCCTTGACATAGATCCCTTTTCCGAAGAAGAATGAGATCGCATGAAATCAACCATCGGGGCCGAGCTCACGTATGAGATGGTCTTGACCTCCCTGTCTCAGAGTTCACAGAGTGAATATCCTCTGGTCCTTGTCATTTACCACAAAACGAAAGTACTTCCTCGACAATGGAGCGATCGGAATGTGATAATAGGCGTCTGTGAGGTCTAGAGAGACCGCCCAGTCACCTTCCCGAATAGTTATTCGGATGGAGCGGGTCGACTCCATTTTGAACTTCTCGACCGGAATCAATAGATTTAGAGCTGATAAATCTATAACCGGTCTCCACTGATTGTCTTCCTTCGGGACAAGGAAAAGACGGCTGTAACAACCCCGATAATTCGGGTTGAGAACCCTCTCTATGGCCTTCTTTTACAGAAGCGATGAAATCACTTTTGACATGGCCGGATGACGTGACGACATGTCAATAGGCACGCTTGTCAGAGGAGGAGAAGAAATGAAGGGAATTGGATACCCTTCCTGTATCACAGATAAGATCCAACGATCCTCTGTGACACTTTCCCATTCCTCTATGAAAAACAACAGGCGGCCCCCGACTGTAATCTCCGGCCTTGGGACGATCATAGAGAGGTGCGCATCCCTAGGGCTGAGGCCTAGGGGTTGTGCTGTACTTAGAAGGCTGCCGATTCTTAGCCCCTTGGTAAGGGGCCTTCGGTTAGCCGACTTATGACCTGTGGAAATCGGTTGTCTCAACTTCCTGTTTATGCTTTTTGAAGGGTAAGGCTTCTTAGTTTTGCTCTTAACCGCAGAAGACGCAGAGTCTTTCTGGCCCTGTGCAAATGTATTAACTGCGCTCGCCGAAAGACTTCTGGACTGTTCTGACGCATCAGACACAGTCCCGCAGCTATCCTAAAACCAAAGAGGAGCTTCGAGTCTAAGGAGTCATTATCTGAAAGCGACTGACTTCCCTCATCTTCTTTACACGAAGAGCTGGAAGAGTGTCTAATCCTCCGACATAGTCTAACTGGTCTTACAACCGGTTGATCTACATCTGACTCAGACATGGAAGGCTTCGACCTCCCTTTCCCAGAATGAACTAGTGTATTCTGGTCCAGGTGTTGCCTTTCTATGGACTGCCTACTATATAGGTGTCCCTCCGGGTGCAGTGAAATCCCATGATTTGGGTATTGCTGAACCCTGGTAGGCTTGGTATTCCCGTCTATTACCGACCGGATCCATTGAATGGACCGGTGGATGGTATTGGGGAAGAGTGTCTTCTTAGTGAAGTTCGCAGTTCCCTTTGGGGAAGTGGAAGAATTTCTCCGACCGATAATTCCCATTCCCGGAGCTAGACGGATGAATATTAGAGTTGGTGCGTCCTACGCTCTGAATATTCGTATTACCACTCTGTTGTTGACCCGGATTGAATGATAATTGGTATCGATTCGGTCAGTCAGTACAGAGCTCGTGCCTGGTCGCGCCATGTTTACATAAGCGACTGGCTGGCTAGTCGTGTCATTGCCAAATGATGGACTGCCTGGTCGTGCCATGTTTACTTAATCGACAGGTAGGCTGGTCGCGTCATTACCAAGTGACTGCTGTTAGTTAAATGCTTGACCTCCGCCTTGTCATGACATGGCTACATGTGTGACTGGTTGGCTAGTCGTGTCATTGTACAATTATTGACTGCCCGGTTGTGTCATATTTAAATGATTGACCGTTTGCCCGGTCGAGTCTTACCGACCGGATCCACTGAATGGACCGGTGGTTGGTAATGGGGAAGAGTGTCTTCTTTAATGAAGTACACAGTTCCCTTTGGGGAACGGAAGGATTTCTCCGACCGATAATTCCCGTACTCGGAGCTATACGGCTGAATATTAGAGTTCGGTGCGTAACCTACTCTGAATATTCATAACACCACTCTGTTGTTGACCTGAGATAGAATGATAATAGTATCAATTCGGTCAGCCAGTACAGAGCCCGTGCCTGGTCGCGCAATGTTTACATAAGCGACTGGCTGGCTAGTCGTGTCATTGCCAAATGATAGACTGCCTGGTCGTGCGATGTTTACATAACCGACAGGCAAGCTAGCCATGTCATTACCAAATGACTGACTATTGCCTGGTCGTGTCATGTTCACATGCGTGACCGATTGGCTGGTCGCGCCATGTTTACATAAGCGACTGGCTGGCTTGTCGTGTCATTGCCAAATGATAGACTGCCTGGTCATGGGATGTTTACATAACCGACATGCAAGCTAGCCGCGTCATTACCAAATGACTGACTATTGCCTGGTTGTGTCAAGTTCACATGCGTGACCGATTGGCTGGTCGCGTCATAGTTAAATGCTTGACCTCCGCCTTGTCGTTACATGGCTACATGTGTGACAGTTTGGCTAGTCGTGTTATTGTTAAATTATTGACTGCCCGGTCGTGTCATATCTAAATGATTAACCGTTTGCCTGGTTGAGTCTTAGCTAAATGACTGCTGACCTGTCGTGTCACCGCTATGTGATTGACTGCCTCGTCGAGCCATGGCAAAATGACTGACTGGCCCGGTCGTGTCATGGCTAGATGACTGACCGGTGACTGGCCGCGTCATCGCTAGATGACTTCCCAGTTGCCCGGTGACCTGTCGCGCCTCGGCATATGGGTTTTTCTGTCCAGCTCTAGCATTACCCGGTTGACTAGAGATAGGCAGTTAGTGAAGCTGACCTATCAAAAGTCTCCAGAGAATTTTGTCCGCAGACATCGTAATCTGGCACTCTGCAGCAGTCCGAAGATTGCTGTAGCTCAGAGTGTGGTGTTGGAATTGACCAACTCGCTAGGTTTCCCTGCAAGAGGTCTGACAAACCAGCCCTTTCGGTTTCCCGGCGGGTGATTCCGGCATCCCCTTCTTTCGAAGGTTGAGCCCCAACACCAGGCGTCAGATAATGCCGTTCAGAGGAAGAAGGCTCCAGCTCTTGAGCACATTCAATCCTGTTTCCATACGGTGTCTGGCCCGAAGGCTTTTGTTTCCCGAGAGAACAACGAGCTTCCAAAGCTACCATCTGCCCCTCCGTGTCTCTCGCTAGACTAGGAGGTGCGGTTGTGCTAAGTGGAGAAGGAACAGCTCTGACCTTCGACCCACTCAACACGGTCGCGGAGTCCGATTGGGAGAACCCCACAAACTCCGCTTCACTCGAAGAGATCAGAGAGGCATTTTAAGGGCCCTCTTACCCTTCCTGCTTTTGCTAGTCTTACTTTTCCCAGCCTGTTTCCAAATGGACACAGACCAAGAAGAGCAGTACTCGCAGGGTGAAAGCTGTGTGCACTTTGAGCAAGCAACACAGTATGGATGTGTGTCCCATGTGTCCCCAGCATGACCACACGAGCCACGCCTCCGTTCACCATTATGAGACATAGTTATGAATACAATTTATACGAAATAAATACAAAAAATAATTTTTTTCTACTTTTTATTTTTTCTACACCGAGTGATAATTTTTGTCTATGTTGTTAATACATGTAATGTACAATAAATGATAATTACTATTATCATTAAAGGGGTTAGGAACTCGTCATTAAATTTTAAGTCTGACTCAGCATTTACGTACTTCCGCACCCGATGATGATAATTGAAAATATGGGTGGGGTAAACCACCTCGTGTCTTTTCAGTTAGTTGTCTACCACAAAAACAAACAATTACAACCATAATTTAAACAATTTAAGTTGATATTTATGTCAATGCAGTTGAATATCTGAATGAAAACAACTTAATAAGGCAATAGGCCTTAAAAAGACAAGAAAAATAATTAGAAAATAAATGTAATTTCTTAGCCTGTCTAGCTGGTGGATCCAGAAATGAAAGTGACCAAAATATCACGTGCTCTCCCGCTCTTACGGGCGACCGTGTATATCACATATACGTGAGGAATACGCAAGGCAAGTTCTTTTTCTGGATGAATTAAGGGTGTAGAGATTATATATTGGGTATTAAATGACTGGTAATGTATTTTTGACATAAAAATTTAATCATTTAAATTTAATCTGTAGTTAGTAATGCAGATATCGGTATTTGAAGATTTAAGTATTATGTAGGATATTTAACCTGGTAGTGTCTGTGTTTTAAGTGAATGAGATGATTTCGAGTTAAACTGGTCATGACAAGTGACATATAAGACTAATACTAAAGATAAATGGACAAGAGGTTATGATAAATTTCAATTTGTACCAAAAACCAATGAACTATTTGTATTGATCACACACCCTGTTATGATAAAAAAAATAATCAAATGATGCAGACACACAGAAAATCTGTTTTTGGTTTGTATCGGTAAGTCATGATAGTGGATAAGGGTTTAACCATTTCCCACGTAAAACAAATCTGCAGCAGACGAAATGATCAAGTACAAAATATAAAAAATCTCTATAAATGATAGTATGCAGGGTTGTCAAAATGTTTTGTTATAACAGATCAATTGAGAAAAGTAACCGATCAGGCTTTGGGTCGGATCAAGGGCAAATCCCTAGAAGGGGCCCAGGGGAGCAAAACTAACAGATCAAAAAGTGATTTTAACAGATGATTTTGATCGGCAATCGGTTAATTTTGAAAACCCTGGTATGATAATTGAAAAGTGTTCACAATTATTGTGGTAAATGCAAATATTGCTCATTATGACCAATTTTTCCTTTTGCCATAATGATTTCAATGATGTTTAACCTGACAGACTTTGAAATCATCAAGTACAAAACATAGAAAATCTCTATAAATGATAGTAAGATAATTGAAAGGAGTTGAAATTATTGTGGCAAATGGAGCAATTGCTCATTATTAGCAATTTCACCTTTTGCCAAAGTGATTTCAAAAGTTGTCTGCTGCAGAGGCTCGGAAAGGGTATACACTTGTATGTGGGAAAGAGTTACAACCCTAAATTAAACTTATTATGAACAATTTCACCTTTTGCCACAATGATTTCAAAAGTCGTCTGTTGCAGAGGCTCAGTAAGGGTATATACTTGTATGTGGGAAAGGGTTAAAAACCGTTAATGGAGAAAATTAAGCTCATTATGGGCAATTTCACCTTTTGCCACAATGATTGCAAAAGTGGTCTGTTGCAGATGCTCAGTAAGGTTATATTTGTGGGAAAGGGTTAAAAACCATAAATGGAGGAAATTAAGGCAATACATATTTGGTCATAACCTGATTCAGTGTTAATTATGTCTCCCTCAGTATACAGGGGAGATATATTGTTTTTGTCCTGGATGTCTGTCTGTCCCAAATCGTGTCCGTTCCATATCTCCCAAGACGGCTTGAAGGATTTTCATGAAACTTGGGTCACATGTTCACCTCATCAAGGTGATGTGCAGAACCCATGTCTCGACCATACCAGTTCAAGGTCAAGGTCACACTTGAAGGTCAAAGGTTTGAGGCTTAATTTCGTGTCCGCTCCATATCTCCAAGACAGCTTGAAAGATTTCTAAAAAACTTGAGTCACATGTTCACCTCATCAAGGCCATATGCAGAACCCATGTCTCGACCATACCGGTTCAAGGTCAAGGTTAATTAAGCTCATTATGGGCAATTTCACCTTTTGCCACAATTATTTCAAAAAAGGTCTGTTACAGAGGCTCAGTAAGGTTATATTTGTGGGAAAGGGTTAAAACCATAAATAGAGGAAATTAAGGCAATACATATTTGGTCATAACCTGATTCAGTGTTAATTATGTCTCCCCCAGTATACAGGGGAGATATATTGTTTTTGTCCTGGATGTATGTCTATCCCAAATCGTGTCTGTTCCATATCTCCAAGACGGCTTGAAGGATTTTCATGAAACTTGGGTCACCTTATCAAGGCGATGTGCAGAACCCATGTCTCGACCGTACCAATTCAAGGTCAAGGTCATGCTTGAAGGTCAAAGGTTTGAGGCTTTATTTCGTGTCCGCTCCATATCTCCAAGACGGCTTAAAGGATTTTCATGAAACTTGGGTCACATGTTCACCTCATCAAGGCAATGTGCAGAACCCTTGTCTCGACCATACTGGTTCAAGATCCAGGTCACACTTGAAGGTCAAAGGTTTGAGGCTTTATTTTGTGTCCGCTCCATATCTCAAAGATGGCTGGAAGGATTTTCATGAAACTTGAGTCACGTGTTCACCTCATCAAGGCCATGTGCAGAACCCATGTCTCAACCATACCAGTTCAAGGTCAAGGTCATGCTTGAAGGTCAAAGGTTTGAGGCTTTATTTCGTGTCCGCTCCATATCTTCAAGACGGCTTAAAGGATTTTCATGAAACTTGGGTCACATGTTCACCTCATCAAGGCAATGTGCAGAACCCATGTCTCGACCATATTGGTTCAAGGTCAAGGTCACACTTGAAGGTCAAAGGTTTGAGGCTTTATTTCGTGTCCGCTCCATATCTCCAAGACGGCTTGAAGGATTTCTAAGGGGGCGAGACTTTTTTTCCTTTATATGGCTAGAGTGAAAACTTAAAAAATCTTCTCCGACGAAAGTGTTTGGACGATTTTCAAATAATTTAGTAGAAATATTTCTAGGGTGACCCTCTATCAGATTCCTTCATGCCATGTTGATTGGTTGAAAACTTTGGCCGCCAGGGGGCCCACTTGTTTATAGTATATTTTATGCATGCTTGAATATAACGGATAAGCATACTGTTTATACCACGCAGTGACGTAATAAAGGCGAGATTTCCATGGCTCATTTAGCGTTACTGCCTAATATGACTAATATCATAGGATGTCAGGAACCAGACTACATTTAGCACGCCTTTTTAGCTCACCTGTCACATAGTGACAAGTTGAGCTTTTGTGATAGCCCTTTGTCCGTCGTCTGTCCACAATTTCTTGTGAACACGATCAAGTCTTCATTTATTATCCCATGTTTGCCAAACTTATTCAGTAGCCAGATATCCATGCATGACGGGATTATGGCCCTTTAAAATTTGCAAAATTGCTATAATTGACCTTGTGAACAAGTTAAAGTCATCAAACTTATACAGTAGCTAGATATACATGAGAGCTCAGTTCCTTTCGAAAACCAGCCAGATCCATCTATGCATAACTGGATAACTGGATTATGGCCCTTTAAAATTAGCAAAATTGTTTTAATTGACCTTGGGAACACGATAAAAACATTTATTATCTGATATTTACCAAAACTTATTCAGTTGCTAGATATCCTGAGAGCTCGGTTCCTTTTGAAAACCAGCCAGATCCGTCCATGCATGACGGGATTATGGCTCTTTAAAATTGGTATAATTGACCTTGTGAACTAGATCAAGTCATCATTTATTATCCGATGTTTACCAAACTTATACAGTAGCTAGATATACATTTTCCGTTTGAAAACCAGCTAGATCCGTCCATGCATGACTGAATTATGGCCCTTTAAAGTTGGCAAAATTGTTATCTATTTTTGTAGAGCAATTAAATTAGGACCCTAAAACACTTACTCAGGTGAGCGATATAGGGCCATCATGGCCCTCTTCTTTTGGTTCCCGGTTTGATATACTATTGAAATTATAAAGCGTATGAGGCAGGTTACCAAATTCAGTAGATTTGTTCTTTATTTTACTGTTTAGACTAGATACAGTATAAATTTCGCTTAACTAAAAATGTACATACATTTTAATTAATATACCGGCCTTTTTCTTTTTTTTAATTTGTAAAACTCACACATACATATAAAGTGTAAAAAGGGATGTTTTAAAAAGCATTTACCTTAAATTAATATATTTAATAAGTTCAAAGAGAAATCACGATATGTGGTCACACTGGCAGGTCTATAAATCTCCATGTGCTAAATTTCAAGCCATTCCTACTGGCCGCTTCCAATAATTTTAAGGGGACATTACTTCGTGAAGCAATCTTAGTGAAACCTAACATTGATGGTTGTAACAGTCTTTTTTAAAACAGTTGTAGTTACTTACTATACCCATGTCATATGAAATATAATAACACTTTGGCATCTATTAGATAGTAACAGAGTTATGCTTCAGGTCAGATTAGACTGTATAGGCTTATTATACAGATGCAAAAATTAAAAGTATGCTTGTATTACTGTGTCAGTTAGGCTGTTTGTTAGTTTGTCAGTATGAGACATATAAAGTTTATGGTGCAAGCTGCCTTTTAGCTCACCTGGGCAAGAAGTGCTCAAGGTGAGTTATTGTGACCGCCTATTTGTCCAGCGTCCGTCAACATCTTCTCCTCAGTAACCAGTGGGTCAATTTCAATAAAACTTCACAGAAAGCATCTTCTCAATGATCTCACCAGAATTCCTTCGAATTTTTGGGATCCATGCAGAATTCTGGTTTCCATGGAAACGAAACGATAAAAAACTTTAAAATTCTTCTTCTCCCAATCTGGTTGGCAGATTTTCAAATAATTTAGTAGAAAAGTTCCTTGGATGGCCCTCTATCGGATTACTTCAAGCCATGTTGATTGGTAGAAAACATGGCCACCAGGGGGCGGGGCTATTTTACCTTATAGGGCTATAGTGAAAATTAAAAAATCTTCTCCTCCGAAAGTGTCGGGACATTTTCAAATAACTGTTTAGAATTGTTCCTTTGGTGACCCTCTATCAGATTCCTTCAAACCATGTTGATTGGTCAAAAAACATGGCCACAAGAGGGCGGGGCTATTTTGCCTTATATGGCTATAGCGAAATCTTAAAAAATCTTCTCCTCCAAAAGAGTCGCGTCAATTTTCAAATAATTTTGTAGAAATGTTCCTTGGGTGACCCTCTATAAGTTTTTTTCAGGCCATGTTGATTGGTTGAAAAACATGGCCGCCAGGGGGCAGGGCTGTTTTGCCTTAGATGTATATAGTAAAAACTTAAACAATCTTCTCCGACAAAAGTATCTGGCCGATTTTCAAATAATTTTGTAGAAATGTTCCTTGGGTGATTCTTTCAGATTCCACCAAGCCATGTTGATTGATCTTAAAATATGGCTGCCAGGGAGCAGGGCTGTTAGCCTTAAATTGGCTTAAGTGAAAACTTTAAAGATCTTCTCCTCCCAAGTTATTTAGCCAATTTTCAAATAATTTTGCAGAAATGTTCCTTGGGTGACACTGTACGAGATATCTTCAAGCCACTGTGATTGGTAAAATAACATGGCCACCAGGGGGCAGGGCTTTTTAGAGATTTAATCTTTGCCTTATTGGAGTGGACCGATACTGGCCCTCTTGGGCCTCTTGTTAAGATATTTGACTGAAACATGGTACTCATGCTAGTCATAATTTGTAGTTGTGTCATACACAATGTCAGATTAGATAAATTATGGTGTTCCAAAATTATCTTCCCTTGAACCTCTTAGTTCTAGTTTCTTTAGTTCACCTGAGCTCTTTTGTAAGCTATTATGAAAAATAACAAAACACCATGCCAAAGCAACAATTTTTGACTAATCTTCATTGAAGTTCATCATAACATTTATCTCAGTAAAATTTTTGTCAAGTTCATAAGTAGGTCATTCGGAGCCTAGCTTGATCACTAAATAGGACTTCAAAATTCTGGATATTGACTGCTTTAAAACAAATATAGCAAACCTTAACTCTATTACAATGCCTACACTCTGCCTCATGTTGATTACTGTTGTTCACTTTGGGGTAACTGTAGTAACAAACTTTTAAACAATCCATACTTTTTGCATGACCACTCATTCATATCCAAATTGGCAGCCCCCATTATTGGTGGACATTTCAGACAGTTTCATTGGGTATTGGTTTTCTCAGCATGTGAGGATGCGATTCCTGGGGCTTTGCCACTGCAACACCTAGTTTCAGCAAAGTTATGGCCCTTGACTTACTAAGAATCACTTAACAGAGTGTGGAAAATTTAAAGCAAGGATATCTCCATTAACTATTATGCCCTCTTTGAAGAAGAGGGGTGTATTGCTTTGCACGTGTCAGTCTGTCTGTCAATAGACCAAGGCTTGTCCGATTGATAACTCAACAATGCCTGGACCTATGGTCCTCATACTTGACTTGGAGGTTGGGCCTGACTAGTAGATGAACCTTATTGATTTTGAGGTCATTGGGTCAATGGTCACAGTGACCTTGAACATGAAAAGCTTGTCTGAGTGATAAATTGAAATTGCCTGCTCCCATGGCCCTCAAACTTGACATGGAGGCTAGGGGTGACCAGTAGATGACCCCTATTGATTTTGAGGTCATGAGGTCAAAGGTCAAAGTCACTGACCTTGAATGCAAAATCTTGTACAAGTGATAACTCGACATTGCATGCACCCATGGCACACAAACTTAAGATAGAGGCTGGGGGTGACCAGTAGATGATCACCAGGTGAAAGGTCAAAGTGACCAAGCTTGTCCGAGTGATAACTAACAATGCCTGGACCTATGGTCCTAAAACTTGACTTGCATGTTGGGCCTGACCATTAGATGACCCCTATTGATTTTGATGTCATCTGGTCAAAGGTCAAGGTAACAGTGACCTTGAACATGACAAGCTTGTCCGAGTGATAACTCGACATTGCCTGCACCCATGGTCCTCAAACTTGACATGGAGGCTGGGGGTGACCAGTTGATGACTCCTATTGATTTTGAGGTCATCGGGTCAAACATTGTCCAAATATAATAATGTTTGACAAACATCTCTTGTTTTACCTACTGTCACCTTTGGGTCTTCTTTTCAAGACAGCCTAGTTTCAGCAGAAGTATGGCCCTTGACTTAGAAGAGCTATGGTGATCATATCTTCAAAAGTACTTGAGTGAAATGCAGCTATAAATATATGCTGTTGTTCTAGGCCTGACCATATTAGGTGAGGAGACATTTGTTTTTATCTAAAAAAAACTACCCTCTTGTTCAAAATGAATTGCATACTAATCCTAAAGACCAAGAGAAAATAGAAGTTAGATTTGGTATTTTTCCTTTCTAAAATCAAAGCATCTTAGAGCCAAAATAAATTTGAAAATTGATTCAATCTGACCTTTTCTTACTTACTCATTCTCATTAGAATGGTCTTGCTGTTAATTGTGGGGAAAATGCAGCACACTACTTTTGAAAATATTGTGGCAAAAGGAGAAATTGCGCATGATTAAAGATTTCTCCTGTTGTCACAAGGTTTTCAACTTTTTCAATCATTTTATTTTCATTTGTAGAGATTTCCATATAATTATTTGCCTATATTTTCAAAGTAGTCTATTTTGGTAGTAAATGTTGAAAAACAGTCAATTGAAAGTCATGAAAATGTCAAAAACTTGGCTTACTGGGTATGTCTTCCCAGTACAAAGGAAGCATAAGCGAGCAATATTAAGATTTTTATTGTATTGGAAAGTGAAATTAATATTTCAAGACAACTTTTGAACAGTTTTAAAATTTTGACTATACTATCTATAATCTGGAGTTCAGCACCTTTAAAGTATTTCAGGGGTATATTGATATTGATTTGGAATGTGCATCAACAAATTT
The DNA here is from genome assembly GCA_031761405.1 of Serripes groenlandicus. Classification (NCBI taxonomy): domain Eukaryota; kingdom Metazoa; phylum Mollusca; class Bivalvia; order Cardiida; family Cardiidae; genus Serripes; species Serripes groenlandicus. The sequence goes on from JASEVX010000001.1 coordinate 249,785,570, forward strand.
AAAGATTCAACTTCATATAAGGGAAATTACTCTGATAGTCATTTCTGTAGATCATTTACTGATTTACTTAACTTGAGATGGAGCTAAAAACTGGCCTGAAGATTAAGCTTAATAATTTAACTTTCTCATATAAATTTTCAGGTAATTTACTGGTGCTATTTTAAGAATTGTCTGCTTTCAAAGCATCCAAGAAAATAAATGACATCAGAAACAATCTTAATTAAACTTGTGATAAAATAAATCAAAAACATTGGAGAAAAAGGAAATTGAACGATATGAGTAATTGCAAAATTACTTTTACCCTTTTCCACCTGCAGACACATTTTGATGCATCTACAGCATACAACTATTGAATAAATTGTAAACAAAGTGGAAATTGCATGAAACTGGCAATTTCTCAATTTGTAACAAATGTTTTAACCCTTTCCCTCATATAGACGCTTTCTGATGCCTCTACAGCAGACAGCTTTTTGAAAACATAGTGACAAAAGAAGAAATTGCTCAACATGAGCAATTTCTCCTTTTGCCACAATGTTTTCCACTTTTAGTCATAGGTTATCCATTTAATTATAGAGATTTTCTATTATTTGAGAAAATATGTTCAAAGTCGTCTGCTGCAGAATTGTCGTATGAGGAAAAGAGTTAAGCTTGACACAATTAACAAATATACTTTCATTTACAGATATTGGTCATGTATTTGACTAGATATTTTCAAAGTCATCTGCTGCAGAATTGTTATATGCTGGAAAAGGTAAATCTCTTATAAGGATTCACCTTTTCCTTATGACTGGCAATTTCTCCTTTTGCCAAAATGTTTTCAAAAGTTTTTTGCTACAGACAAGTCTGCATTTAGGAAAGTATTCAAATAACAAAATGTTGCAGACGTTCTCTCTTCAATCTCATCTTAATGTGAAATTTGTTTTGCTGTTGCATTTGATTGAAGAGACAATGCTATGATAAAAGAAATTCATCTTCAATTGATAGGGTTTTTAAAAATAGTTATTTTTGTGATAGAGGCTTTTTGCCCCTTTCCCATTCCGTGCATGCTTTTCAAAAAAGTCAACTTACTGCTGCAACCAAGTTTCACATTTGTATACATCCGCGAATGTCTAGTTTTTGATTGGTTCGACCAAATAACGCAAAATCCATCCACTTTCTTTATTGAGTCAAAATAGTTCTCACTAGTCTTAGCCGACACACTCTGAACATTGTTTGACCTCAATGCCAGTCTTGTATGTAAACAATCGATCATGCTATGACCCAAACAAGTCTATGAAGAACAACTTTTAATACATCTAGGGTACACTAAGGAAAACTCTTATAATGAAAGTGTACTTATTCAGTGTGTGTATACCACGTGACTTTTGACGTCATATTTGCATGGTCAGACAGCAATAATTGCTCTTGTTAAGAATGTAAAAACAATGGTAACCTTTTTATTTCTTCACCCTTTTTAATGAGACATGGCGCAGTCTACGCCGCTTACAATGTCCTATCTCCGGGTTTTTACAGGAGTTTGATTGGTGGTCTAGTTTTTTCAAACACTTTGACGAACCTGTTCTCAAAATCCAGTTTTGATAATGCTCCGGTTGTCGGCGATATTAATAAATTTTGAGAAAAGGTTCATCTAAGTGTTTGAAGAAACTAAACCACTAATCAAACTCCGTTGAAAACCCGGAGATAGGGCTCTGTAAGCGGCGTAGACTGCGCCATGTTTCGTTAAAAATTATGAAGAAATAAAAAAGTTACCTTTGTTTTTACTTCTAAACCGAAGTAAAATATTTCTGTCCACCGTAGCATTTGTGACGTAAAAGTCACGTGGTATACACACACTGTTATTGAAAAAAGTTGAAACCATTGTGGCAACAGAAGAAATTGTTAACGATAAGAAAAGTTGTGACCCAAACAAGTCTATGACAAACAACTTTTAATACACCTAGGGTCTCTTATAATGTAAGTTTACTTATCGAAAAGAGTTGAAACCATTGCCATTGTGGCAACAGAAGAAATTGCTAATGATAAACAATTTATTCTTTTGTCATGATGTTTTTAAATGTCATCTGCATCTGTCATTCAGAAGCATATAGATGACAATGAGAAAAGCAATGTAATAGTATTTTATTTTTTTTCTATTTTGACTTATTTGCGAGTTGTATTGGTGTTTTTATGTTTGTTTGTATTTCAATATTGTCTGATGCAAATTCCATAGTATGTTATGGACTTATTCAAATGATGTGTAATAAATAATTATCAAAAACATACAGTTGTAAATACTGGTGTCACAAAAAGGAAGTAGTGTGAATAATATCATAAACAAGTCATTCTCTCAGCCATTTATATATAATTAATGAATGAAGGGTTTCATCTTGATTGATTGAATGATTGGCCAATATATTGATATAAAATTCTGTGTTTCTTTAATTATGCTGTCATTTATCAGCATATAGCGGAATTATTACACTCTTTAGTGTGGACCTTCCGTGTCAACTAAACTGGAAATATTATACTAAAGGGTCTCTCAGTAGCTCTGCTGTTTGTCCATCATGCAGTTATTTCGGTTATACGAGAGAAGCCTAAAACTTTGATAAATAGGATATTTTTTTTGTTATTGGCAGGCAAAATATGTGGCTGCAAACATTTTTGGTTTTTTTACAGGCAGATGGTACATTATTTAAACCATTTTTGTTCATATCAACTATACCATATCTTTTCACCTTACAGATGCCCCAACCGCCTTGGCGGTGTAGGGGTAGAGCCTCCCCCTCATGTGCGGGAGGTCGTGGACTAGATCCCCAAACAGGTCATTCCAAAGACATTAAAAATGGTAATAATGGCTGCCCTCCTTTGTGCTCAGGGTTGCGGGGTTAGCATTACAATGGACTGGCTGGTTTAAGGATAATTAGACCGGTAGTACCCAGGAAATGCTGTGATATAACTGAAAAATAATTGAAAGCGGAGTAAAACAATCAATCAATAAATACAGACGCCCCTATACCATAAGTACTTTTAGCGCTTTGATCTCATAATATTCTATGTTCTAAATGGGAAAATATATATGAGCCTCTCAATTGGAAAAGGTACAAAGTCACATTTATGAACAGTGCAGATTCAGATCACCCTATGTATTGTAAGGGATTGTGCTAAAAGAGTAGATCTTGATCAGACTGTGTGGGTTCACAGGCTGATCTGGTCTACATTGTTCTCAAAAGCCAACATGTACCTTTTCCATGGATTGGTTCTTATGATTAGACGTTAAAATGAAAATCTTATGAAGTATTGATATATATAACTGATCTTTAAGACAAAACATTTCCATTAATGAGAGTTAAATTATTAAATAGAGTCGAAAACATTGTGGCAAAAGGTCAAATTACACATCATGAGCAATTTTACCTTTTGCCACACTATTTTTAAAAAGTCATCTGCTGCAGAGGCATCAGAAAGTGTTTATATGTGGAAAAGGGTTAATTGCATAAGTAATAAGTCTTTTACTGATTTCTGTGTGTTGGAAAGGGCCCCAAAGTGGTAAGAGAAAGTACAGTGATGTTTATTGAAAAATGAAGTTTTTCAAGTAAAACATATTTTTATTAGAAAATACTTACCAGTCATTTAATACCTGATATATAATCTCTACACCCTTAATTCATCCAGAAAAAGAACTTGCCTTGCGTATTTCTCACGTATATGTGATATACACGGTCGCCCGTAAGAGCGGGAGAGCACGTGATATTCTGGTCACTTTCATTTCAACATTAAGTGTTGGGTGACGACGCAGGGATGGGAGGCGGGACTCTATAAATGACTGGTAAGTATTTTCTAATAAAAATATGTTTTACTTGAAAAACTTCATTTTTATGTCAAAAATACATTACCAGTCATTTAATACCTGATGACTTTGTAGCATCGGACGGGAGGTTCGACCAATACTTACTGTCGTTCCAGGTAGCAGCACCTTGTAGTAGTATTATTTTCTAATTTCATTTACAAAGTACTTTGAACCCAACAGCGGAAGTAAAGGAATGGATTGATGACGAACAATCAGTGCGAGAAATAGTTGCTGCCGATATATCGTTACGACCTATTAGAGGGAGAAATAACCTCTTTCTCCGACCCCTATTCCCCTCAACTCTCTTAAGATAAAACTTAAGAGCTCTGACAGGACAAAGGGATCTGTCAGAGTCCGAAGGACCACAGCTCGCAGATAGACTAGGAACTGTAATCGGCTCCGGAAGGAATCAATAACTTTAAAGACGTCGATTCAAGAGGCTCGTAAGGAGCTCTTGTAAGCGACCAAAGGACGCAAGACAAATCCCATTTTGGAGTTAAACTCCTATAAATGGGTTTCTCTAATTCGAAAGATCGCATAAGTTCAGAGAGATATGGATTAGAACCAATGCTCTCTCCCCCTTTGAACTTAAGCGTATTCGATAACATAGAACGGTAACCTTTTACCGTACTAACTGCCAGATGTTTTTCCTCAAAAAGAAAAAGAAGGAAATCGGCAATACGAGTTACAGAGGGACACTCCGGATTGACCGACCTTGCACCACACCAATCTGAGAAGATTTTCCACTTGGAATCATAGACGATTCTAGTGGATCGTCTTCTCGACTCTGCGATGTGAGAGGCAACTTTCTGAGAAAAGCTTCTCTCTCGGATAGCACGCTTGATAATGTCCAAGCGTGAAGATGTAGCATTGCCAGGTTGGGATGAAGACGCCGACCTGGTTGCTGAAACAGTACGTCTTCTCGAAGAGGAAGACGTATTGGATTTGCCGAGAGGCAGGCCAGGAGGTCGTTGAACCTCGACCTCTGGGGCCAAAATGGTGCTATCAATAGTATTCTGCACTGCTGACAGCGAAGAACCTTTTGTAGAATGATTGGAACTAGAATGAACGGGGAAACGCATACCCGAATAGACGGTTCCAATCGAGGGTCAGTGCGTCCACTGCCCAAGCTGCAGGATCGTACATCCGTGACACATAGAGTGGTAGCCGATGATTGACTCTGGTGGCGAAAAGATCCACCAGGGGTGTCCCGATCCGCATGAACACAGAGTTTACTACACTCTGGTTCAATGTCCATTCCGCCGGAAGAATTTTGTTTTGGCGGGACAGACTGTCTGCTAAGACATTCAAACGGCCGGGACTACAAGTACTAGTGACGTCGCCTGGCACCAAAGGAGTAACTTCCAAGTCTCCAGAAAGAGAAGATTCCTCCTTGCCTGCGAATGTAGGACACAACAGTAGTGTTGTCCGTCGACAATAAAACAGTTCTGTTCGCAACGGAGGCAGAGAACTGATTGAGGGCTAGCAGTACTGCCTTCAACTCTAAGTTGTTTATGTGCAAACAACGTTCCTCTGCTGTCCACATGCCCTGGGCTGTTAAGCCCTGTGGCTCTAAATGAGCTCCCCAACCCGCAGCACTGGCATCTGTAAAGAGGTACAGATCCGGAGGTGGTGTGAGCAAGGGCACCCCTTGTAGATAGATTAACGGATCCAGCCACCACCGAAGGTGTGACTTGAAGAAATCCGTCAGAGCTATCTCCTGTTCCAGTGAGTCCACAGATGGACGCCACCGGGACAGAAAAAGATACTGAAGGGGTCGCATGTGGAGCCTGCCTAGACTGACTAGGTCGGCTGCTGCACTCAGGGAACCAAGAAGTGACAGCATGGAGCGGGCTGTTACCGTAGTCCGCTCCAGTGTGAGCTCGATCTTCCGGACAAGAGAATCGACTCTGTCCGCAGGTACGCGAATTACAGCTAAGTCGGTGAGAAATGTCATACCCACGAACGTGAACCTCCTTGACGGAACTAATTACGACTTCTGCGTGTTGAGTATTAGACCCAAACACAGAATGGTCCGCCAGGCTAGAGATAGATCGTGAATGAGAAGTAAACGATCTGTTCTGTGGAGTAGCCAATCGTCGAAATATTGAAGAAGCTGGGGCCCTTTCATACGAAGAAAGGCTCCCACAGCATTGATTATCTTCGTAAATACTCGAGGGGCGGACTTGAGGCCGAAGGGAAGTGCCCTGAATTTGAAAACTTCCCCATTCACCACAAAACGAAGGTACTTCCTTGACGTTGAAGCGATCGGAATGTGGTAATAGGCGTCTGTGAGGTCCAGCGAGACCGCCCAGTCGCTTTTCCGAATAGCTATTCGGATGGAGCTGGTCGACTCCATTTTGAACTTCTCGACCGGTATCAATAGATTTAACACTGGCAAATCTATTACCGGTCTCCACCGTCCGTCTTTCTTCGGAACGAGGAAAAGACGGCTGTAGAAACCCCGAGAATTGGGGTTTAGAACCCTCTCTATGGCCTTCTTTTTCAGAAGTGATGATATCACTTCTGACATGGCCGGATGCCTTGACGACATGTCGATAGGCACCCTTGTCAGCGGAGGAGGAGAACGGAAGATAATTAGATAACCTTCCTGTATCACAGATAAGATCCAACGATCCTCTGTGATACTTTTCCATTCCTCTATGAACAATGACAGGCAGCCCCCGACTGCAATCTCCGGCCTTGGGATGACCATAAAGAAGTGCGTATCCCTAGGGCTGCGCTGTACTTCGAAGGCTGCCGATTCTTAGACCCTGTATAAGGAGCCTTCGGTTTAGCCGACTTAGTACCCGTGGAAGTGGGTTGTCTAGGCGTAAACGCCTTAGAATCCCGTTTATGCTTCTTTGCCTGGGAAGACCTCTTAGGCTTGTTCTTAAACGCCGACGTTGCTGAGCGTTTTTGACCCTGAGCAAATGCATTAACTGCGCTCGCCGATAGGCGTCTGGACTGTTCTGATGCATCAGACACAATCACCGTAGCTACTCTTCCACCCAAGAGTAATTTAGAGTCCAAGGGCGCGGCTCTCAGACGGTCCTTGCTAATTTGTAGCAATGAGGAATGAGCATGCAAAACTGCATCTCTCCTCATGGAAAGTAATTCTGTGGCATTCTGCAATTGCAGAGCCATCAGATGCCTGTTGCCCGTATCAAAGGCCTCTAGAATTCTACTAGCACCTTTGCTAGAGACATTTTCCTCTTTCATTAAGAGGGACAGAGCCACTGCGAAGAGGTCATCATCAGATGCCACCATTACTCCTAGCCGTGCTCTGGCCTCCCACCTCTCTAGTGATTTAGAACTCACTAAAACAGAAGCGGGTGCAGTTAGTCCCAGTGTAGCTGCATCCCCGTCTAAGGCTGGTACCTTGACCGGGAAGAACTCCTTAGACGTATTCTTTCGAAATGGATCCTGGGACGAACCAGCCTGTAGCAACCGTGTCAAGAGACCTGGTTGACTGCAGTTGTTCCACCATTCTGCCCAAATTGTTAGCTTGAGGTAGTAACTGTGACGGAGTAGCGATCTCCGCATTAAGTTCCTCTAAGCTTGAAAGGTTCTTCCGACGAGGGGGAGCGTCAACCTTTGGGCACAAAGTATCCGGTACTACCCGAAATACTTCGCCAATGGCATGTTGAAGAGACCAACGCTCTTCAGTCGGCTCATTATCTGCAGATGACTGACTTCCCTCATCTTCGTTACACGAAGAGCTAGGGGAGTATCTAGTCCTCTGATTTCGACGTCGTCTAACTGGTCTTACAACCGGTTGATCAACGTCTGACTCAGACATGGAAAGTTCAGAAGAGACCATGTTCTGTTGGAGATCAAACGGAACGGACCCTCTCTCTGCAGCAGAGAGCGGTCGTGCTTGATCAACTGTCTGGGCCAAACTAACCATATGGGACGGCTTAGACCTCCCTTTATCAGAATGCGCTAACGTATTCTGGTCCAGGGGTTGCCTTTCCAAGGACTGTCTATTATATAGATGTCACTCCGAGTGCCTTGATATCCCAAAAAACGTTTGGTATTGATGCTCTCGGTAGGCTTGGTAATCCCGTCTATTACCGACCGGTTCCATTGAATGGACCGGTGGAAGGTATTGGGGAAGAGTGTTATCTTTAGCTATGTACACAGTTCCCTTTGGGGATTTAAAGGATTTCTCTGAACGAAAATTCCCATACCCGGAGCTAGACGGGTGAATAATAGAGTTCGGTCCGTAACCTATGCTCTGATTATTCGTGCACCCACTCTGTTGTTGACCTGAGATAGAATGATAATTTGTATCAATCCGGTCACTCAGTACAAAGCTCGTGCCTGGTTGCGCCATGTTTGCATAAGCAATTGGCTGGCTAGTCGCGTCATTGCCAATGACAGACTGCCTGGTCGTGCGATGTTTTCATAACCGACAGGTAGGCTAGCTGCGTCATTACCAAATGATTGACTATCTCCCCTCTGTGTCATGTTCACCTGCGTGACCGGTTGCCTGGTCGCATCATAGCTAAATGATTGATCCCTGCCTTGTCGCGACATGGCTTCATGCGTGACTGATTGGCTAGCCGTGTCATCGTGAAATGAGTGACTGCCTGGTCGCGTCATATTTAAATGACTGACCGTTTGCCTGGCCGCGTCGTAGCTATTCGACTGCATACCTGTCATGTCACCACTAAGTGAATGACTACCTCGTCTTGCCATGGCAAAATGACTGACTGGCCCGGTCGTGTCATGGCTAAATGACTGACCGGTGACAGGCCGCGTCATCGCTAGATGACTTCCCGGTTGCCTGGTGACCTGTCGTGCCTCGGTATGTGGGTTTTGCTGTCCAGCACTAGCAATACCCGGTTAACTAGAGATAGGCAGTTGTGAGGCTGACCTATCAAAAGTCTCCGGAAAACTTTGTCCGCAGACATTGTAATCCGGCACTCTGCAGCCGTCCGAAGACTGCTGTAGCTCAGAGTGTGGTGTTGGAATTGACCAACTCGCTAGGTTTCCCTGCAAGTGGTCTGACAAACCAACCTGCTCGGTTTCCTGGCGGGTGATTCCGGCATCCCCTTCTTTCGAAGGTTGAGTCCCAACACCAGGCGTCAGATAATGCCGTTCAAGTGTAGAAGACTCCAGCTCTTGAGCACATTCCACCCTGTTTCTATACGGTGTCTGGCCCATGCCTCCACAGCATGACCACACGAGCCACGCCTCCGTTCACCTTTATGTGACATATTTATGATACAAAATATATACGAAATACCCGAGTGAAAACCCGGAACGTATATAATTGATAAACAAAAATAATAAATTTTTGTCTATGTTATAAACACATGTAATGTACAACAATCAATCATAAATATCATCTATAACGGGATTGGGGAACTCATCGTTAAACTTTAAGTCTTGAACTGTATTACGTTCTGCACCTGAAGACATTAACTGAAAATAATGGGTGGGGTAACCACCTCGTGCTTTTCAGCTAGTTGTCGACTACAAAAACAAACAATTACAACAATAATTTAAACAATTTAAGTTGAATATCTCTGTCAATGCAGTTAAATAACTGAATGAAACAACTTAATAAGGCAATAGGCCTTAAAAAGCCAAGAAAAGAATAATTAGAAAATAAATGTAATTTCTTAGCTGTCTAGCTGGTGGATCCAGAAATGAAAGTGACCAGAATATCACGTGCTCTCCCGCTCTTACGGGCGACCGTGTATATCACATATACGTGAGTAATACGCAAGGCGAGTTCTTTTTCTGGATGAATTAAGGGTGTAGAGATTATATATCAGGTATTAAATGACTGGTAATGTATTTTTGACATAAAATTATAAATTTATATATATATTTAAATGAAGAACTACGAAATTAAAAAATAATATGCACCTTATTTCTTTTATAACTAAATATTTTCTAGACTTTCCTTCAAACCGTAACAAAGATAAACTAAGAAAGTAAAAAATAGATACAGGTTGTGTTTTACAAAGATAAAGGAAACGATTGATTAAATAGTCATATTTGATAAGTATAAAGTTGTTTTTACCACTGGGTAATTCTTTTTCTCAGCTGAGGGTTTGATGTGACTTTGTACAAATCTTTTTCAGATGTTTATTTAGCAACATAATAAAAGGAAAATCCTTATTTCTCGTTAGTGTTTGAAAGTATTATATGAAATTGATAAGTGCCATTAACTCTTAACATGGCATAAATTAAGATTATTAAGACATTTCTTTAATGACTGCAAAGTCAGTTTCACAGGTGCAAAGCCATTTTCTTACGTATTTCTTAAAATCTGTTCTCAAAGAAGGATTTAACCCTTTTACCTTAAACCCAATTGTTGGGAAAATGAAAACTTCTAGTTAAACCCTCCTGCATTTTTAGCTCACCTGAGCACAAGGGGTGAGCTATTGTGATCACTCACTGTCCGTCTGTTAACATTTTCCTACAAATGATTTCTCCTCCTAAACCAATGAACCAATTTCAAAATTATTTTGCACAAATGTTCCTTGGGTGACCCTTTACAAAGATTGTTGAAATTATTCCCATCCATTGAAAAACATGGTCGAAAAGGGACAGAGCTTGTTTTCCTTAAAGGTATTTTTTTGGCGTACTGATTTTGGTAGAAACGTTGTCTAGTGAGTTTTTGTGACAATTAACGTTGGACTTTGGTTGGTCTGTCAACAATTTCTTTTAAACAACATCTCTTTCAAAACCAATGGGGCAATCTTCATGAAACTTCACAGGAATGTTCTTTGGCTGGTCCTCTTATAAACTTGATCAAGGAAATTAATTCTATGTAGAACTTTGGCTGCTGTAGCATCAGAAAAATGCCTCTTGGGTGTCCCTCTACCGAGTTTGTTCAAATTATGTCAATCTGTCAAAAAAGCATGGCCATGAATGTTTAAATTCTCTTTACTTGGTCATGTGTGGTAAATAAAACTAGGTGAATTAAAAGCTAATGAACACTCTTGACGCCTTATTTTTCATCAAATCAACATAAAGTTTCTTCAGAAGACTCATTTTCATCAAATCCCTGTCAGTCTCAAAACTGGGTCATGTTGTTACAAAATCTTGGTCACTAGGTCAAATTTTATAATAAAAAAAAGTTGTGAACACGCTAGAGGCAACATTCTCATCCAATCTTCATGAAAACTCCTCAGAAATTTCATCTCCATTTAATCCCAATCAGGTGTATACTGGCTAGATGCTGGGTTCAAAACTAGGTCACAAGGTCAAATTTTAGAAAAACCTTTTGAACACAGTAGAGGCAATATTTTTCATCCAATCATTATCAAATCCCAGTATGTTTTGAAACTTGGTCATTTTGGGTAATAAAACTAGGTCTCATGGTTAAATTTTAATAGACAGTCAACTTCAACTTCAAAACAAGCTTCAAACACTTATAAATCATGAATTCTTAGCCAGCTTTCAAGTTGACAGATCACTGGTGACAGCCAGTTACTAGGTCTGATACAAATCTGTATTAAGTGACCTAGGATGAAATCCGATAATACTCATTATTAACCCTTTCCCATATAGACATAATCTGTAACAGACAGCTTCTAAGTTTGTCAGTTGAAAATGTGTCAAAATGTGTCAAAATGTGTGAAAGGGTGAAGCATTTTGTATTACCCAACTGGAGATTGAACTCTGATCTCGTTTTTTTAAGTAGGATGTTCTTCCCACTTCATTAGTTTGAAGTCTGATTCTCAACTTGAACAAGTCTGTGTAAATATAACAGAAAACTAGAATTAGCATGCCTGGTTACATTTTGGCTAGCATTTTCCAGGAAACAGTATTTAGAAATCACTAAACACTTCCTATGATCTTAACAGTTACAATTTAATGGATCACATACAGATTACATTTGTTTTAACTCTTTCCCTCATACGATAATTCTGCAGCAGACGACTTTGAATCTATTTTGTCAAAACATAGAAAATCTCCACAATTTAATGGATAATCTATGACAAAAAGTGGAAAACATTGTGGCAAAAGGAGAAATTGCACGTTTTGTGCAATTTCTTCTTTTGTCACAATGTTTTCAAAATGCCGTCTGCTGCAGAGGCGTCAGAAAGCATCTATATGAGGGAAAGGGTTAACTTTCTCCTTCATACAGACAATTATTAAGGAGCAACCACACTTTTAATTTCCCAATTTCTCATTTTCTGCATAGTTCCTGTAATTAAAGACCACCTGTGAACAAAGACCTTTTCTCTTCCCATGGGTGGTCTTTAAACACAGGTTGGACTGTATTTCAATTTGGAAATGTACAAAAATAGCATAATGGTAAACACTCCTCTTGCCACAATGACTAACTTTACTCTATACATATAGATTTTCCATTTCTTCTGCTACAGATTTATTGTATGTGGGAAAGGATTGAGGCATTAAAGTTTCTTGAAGAGAGATTTACACTGATTAACAATTCTCAAAGTTTGCTGCAGAAAGAGTGAGGTTTTGACTACCAGAAACAGGATAAATTTCAGAATCGCTGGAATCTATACAGGTTATCCAATTACCGTATATGCTACTTTAATCCTTTCCCACATATAGACCTTTTCTGTCGCCTCTGATGCAGAAAGCTTTTGAAAACATTGTGACAAAGGGAGAAATTGCTCACAATGAGCAATTTCTCCATTTGCCACAATGTTTTCAACTCTATCCAAAGATTATACTCTCATTTATATAAATTTCTACGTATAGTCTAGATATTTTCAAAGTCGTATGCTATATGTGGGAAAGGGTTAACCTAGAATCGTCAAAAACCTATTACATCTGTGGCAAATAAGGAAATCATTAACCCTTTCCCTCATATGATAATTCTGCAGCAGACGACTTTGAACATATTTTGTCAAAAAGTGGAAAATCTCTCTAATTGAATGGATAACCTATGACTTAAAGTGGAAAACATTGTGGCAAAAGGAGAAATCGCTTGTTTTGAGCAATTTCTTCTTTTGTCACCATGTTTTCAAAAAGCCGTCTGCTTCAAACATAATTTGTCACAAATCTTCTTTTGGTAAAATTCTACCAAGATTGTTTCATAGAGTAAAGACTGAGCATTATTGAAGATCTATTAAATCAGATGAGCGATATAGGGTCATCATCATGGTCCTTTTGTTATAATATAGAACAAGAGCATGCTGGTTTTATAATAGAGAATTATATCTTAAACTCTATTTTGTTTGATCACTTTTAATTAGTTTTAGAGTTTGCTTTCGAAATATCTGAGATGCAACTCTAAAAGTCTAAAATTCTCAAGCTGAGTTTGCTTTCAAAATATCTGAGATGCAACTCTAAAAGCCAAAATTCTCAAGCTGCATAAACCCTGACATATTTGATGAAAAAGCAACCTTCCTGATGGTGATTGCTACAAAAATTGTAGATTCAAACATAATTTGTCACAAATCTTCTTTGGGTGAAATTCTACCAAGATTGTTCCATTTCCCTTACATGTTTAGAGTAAAGACTTTGAAAATTATTGAAGATCTATTAAATCAGATGAGCGATATAGGGTCATCATCATGGTCCTTTTGTTATAATATAGAACAAGAGCATGCTGGTTTTATAATAGAGAATTATATATCTTAAACTTGAAATTTCTTGTTAATTTTCCAATGGGCATCAAAGAAGGTGTTTATAAAGGTCATATTACCAGCTGTTACATAGTAGATCTGCAACTGATTACCCATACAGTTCATACAGTTAATTACGTATTGCAAGCTGTTGCAAGCTGTAATTGTAGACCCATATTTCACACAGTTACAACTGAAACATTTTTAAATTCAGAGCGAATTCAACTTGAAATGCAATTCTAGATATATTTTAACATTATTAATCAAACTTTACTGGAAAGTATAAAATTCTCAAGCTGCATAAACCCTGACATATTTGATGAAAAAGCAGCCTTTCTGATGGTGACAGGATTTGCACCAAGTATCAGAATTAGTTATTAGAAAGAGAAGCTAATCTGAAAAGAAACTGATATTGTTAATTAGCTTCCAATACCAATGGATTAAACATGTAGCTGACCGCATTTTGATATGAATTATGGTCGATGTGTGAAGATTTTTCTCCAAGATATTAACCACATGGTTTCAGGGAATATGTACTCTAGAATTGTTAACATTTAAACATTTAACTTTATGATCTTGAACTTGAACAATCAATTTATGATCATATTTGAAAAGTGGATTACAGTTCATGTGTGAACATTTTACATCAGAATGCAAAAAGCACATGTTATATTATTAAAATGAATCACATGTTTATAATTACATTGTTTTGAATTTAAATTATTATATTATATTTCTTGAATTGTTATCAGTTAAATTGGAATTTCGGTTTCATTTGTGAAAGTTTAATTGGAGAAATGGATAACGTGTTATATTGGCATTTTTACTCTCTTAACATATATATTGAAATTCTAATCATCTAGCTTGATATTATATTTAGAGTGTTCACCTAAGAAATGGATCGGCGAGTGACAGTAAGTGAAAGCTTGTTTTCAACACTTTTTTCGCAACATGCAACATATCTGAAGCAGGCAAACTTAAAATATTTCTTGATATAAAGGGGAACACTTCTTAAATAAAGAGAGTATGATTATCAAATAGGGTTGAAAAACATTGCTATAATTTATTTCCAAAAGTCGTCTGCTGCTGATGTGTTTCGTCTACATGTGGGTCAGTGCTAAATTCTAATTATCTTGATAAATTATGAGTATTTACCTTAACCCTTTCCCACATATAACAAATCTGCAGCAGACGACTTGGGAAACATGCGGTCAAAAATATAGAACATCCCTATAAATGAGTGTATATTTACTGAAAAAAGTTAAAAACATTGTTGCAAAAGGAGAAATTGCTCGTTTTGAGCAATTTCTTCTTTTGTCACAATGTTTTCAAAAGTCATCTGCTGCAGAGGCGTCAAATATAGAGGTGGGAAAGGGTTAAGGTATATAATATGTAGGCTCATTGATCTCTGCAGCAGATATTTGTTTAACCCTTTCTCACATACTGACGATATTTTTACGCCTCTGTAGCAGATGACTATTGGGAACATTGTGACAAAGGAGAAATTGCTCACAATGTTTCCTTTTGACACAATGTTTTCAACCATATCCAACAATTATTCTGTCTTCTAAAGGTATTTTTCATATCTTTTCCTAGACGTGTACAAAGTCGTCTGCTGCAGATTTATTGTATGTGTGAAAGGGTTATTTAAAACTTGTAGGAACCACCTTCCCACTTGTTACTACCCAATTTAATGCCCTTGAGAATAGGATTTCAATTTTCTATTCAATAATTATACTTTCATTCATATATATTTTTCAAAAGAAATCCATAGTTTTATGAATTTGTCTGCTGCAGATTTGTTGTATGTGGTAAATGTTTAAAAATGACAATAACTACAATTTATAACTTTCCTTTAACGAAAATTTCATACAGGGAATTTTATTAGGTCTGAACATTTTTAATAAGTGTATTAAATGTTGAGACAGAGTAAAATATATTGTAGAAATTTATAACTGAAAGCTGCAACTATATCATGGGTCACCTTTATCAAAGAAAGAATTTGTTTGTTTCAAAAGCCTGTTGGGTGGGCTTTTTTTTTTATAGCTCCATGTATGTTTGTGAGATATGAACATTTTTAAAATCATCAAAATTTGACAGAAATCTGGATTTTTTTTTATATATTGCTGTTATATTTCAGATCCGAAGAATAGAATGGAAGGTATTAATGTAGCAGTAATTTTCGAGACTGCATTTAGAAAAACGTGGAAAAAGTTATCTGCCTTAGAAGGATTTAAACTTTATTCTTTTTCGAGGAAGTTTAACAGTTTCCCACTTATGCCAAATCTGTAACAGACTACTTTGAAAGCATGAGGGCAAACAACATGGAAAATCTGTATGACAAATAGAGTTTAAAATGTTCAAAAGGCCAAAGGCCAGAAGAGCTTATGCGATGGCATTGTTTCTGTCGTCCGTACGTCCATAAACAATTGCTTGTGAAAGCTATAAAGTATTCAGTTTTGATTGTATCTCAATCAAACTTATACAGTAGTTAGATATCCATGAGAGCTCGGTTTCATTCACAAAGCCAGATCCGCCTATGCAAGACTGGATTATGGCCCTTGAAATTGTCAAAATTGCTATAATAGAGCTTGTGAACACAATAGCGGCTCCATTTACTTTCTGATCCTCACCAAACTTAGATAGTAGTTACATATTGATGAGAGCCTTTCAAAAACCAGCCAGATGTGCCCTTGCATGACTGGATTACGGCCCTTGAAATTGTCAAAATTGCTATAATACAGCTTATGAACACAACAGACCAGATTTCCTTCAAATTTTTGGGATCCATGGAGAATTCTGGTTTCTATGGTAACAAAATGAAAAAAAATTATATATGGCTATAGTGAAAACTTAAAAAATCTTCTCCTCCGAAAGTGTCAGGCCGATTTTCAAATAAATTTGTAGAAATGTTCCTTGGATGACCCTCTATCAGATTCCTTCAAACCATGTTGATTGGTCGAAAAACATGGCCACCAAGGGAGAGGGGCTATTTTGCCTTATATGGCTATAGTGAAAACTTAAAAAATCTTCTCCTCCGAAAGTGTTTGGCCGATTTTCAAATAATTTTGTAGAAATGTTCCTTAAGTGACCCACTTTCAGATTCCTTCAAGCCATGTTGATTAGTCGAAAAACATGGCCGCCAGTGGGCAGGGCTATTTTGCATTATATGGCTATAGTTAAAACTTAAAAAAT
Organism: Serripes groenlandicus; assembly: GCA_031761405.1. Classification (NCBI taxonomy): domain Eukaryota; kingdom Metazoa; phylum Mollusca; class Bivalvia; order Cardiida; family Cardiidae; genus Serripes; species Serripes groenlandicus. Next base: position 249,802,163 of record JASEVX010000001.1, read on the forward strand.
CTTCTCCTCCAAAAGTGTCAGGCCGATTTTCAAATAATTTTGTAGAAATGTTCCTAGGGTGACCCTCTGTCAGATTCCTTCAAACAAAGTTGATTGGTCTGAAACTATGGCGGGGGTGGGGCTTATATAGCTAAAGTGAAAAAAAATGATCAGGTGAGTGATCCAGGGCCATCATGGCCCTCTTGTTTCTATTTTTGCGTAGATATTTTCAAAGTTCACTGCAGATTTGTTGTATTTGGAAAGGGTTAATATAAAAACAATTATCATTTGAAAGTATTATCTGCTACACAGGCATGAAACGTGGCTGGTTTAATTTCTTCTGAGTGTTTGTATAACTTGTTACAGATAATGGATAGACAACCTAATAAAGTCATGTCACAGGGAAACTAACCTTTGGAGGGAAGCTTTGTACTTAACCCTTTCCCACATACAACAAATCTTCAGCAGACGAATAAAATAACATCTTGGCAAAAATCTCTGTAAATGAAAGTATGATACTTGAATAGAGTTGAAAATATTGTGACAAAAGGTGAAATTTATCATTATGAGCAATTTTGCAATATTCATTATTGTCACAATGTTTTCAAAAGCTGTCTGCTGCAGGTGCTTCAGAATGTGTCTGCAAATGGGAAATGGTTAACAGCATTTAACCCTTTTCCACATGCAGACCCAATTGATATGTTTGTAGTGGACGACTTTTGAAAATATTGGAGAAATTGCTAATAAAAAAAATATTTTTTCTTTTGCCACAATGTTTTCAGTTCTATTCAATAATTAAACTTTTAATTATAGAAATTTTTCATATGTTTATCTTAATGTTATCAAAGTTATCGGCTACAGATTTGTTTATATTGGAAACGGTAAGTATCAAATTTCTAATTTGTAAAGTCAGACTTTGGCCATAACAGATCGAAGTTTCCTGGATGTTTTTCTCACTAGCTTGTAAACATGGACGATCCTGTTTAGACTGCATGGAGAGGTGCCGCTTGGTTTTGAATTAAAATGGATTCCAAGCTCTGGAGTTAGTTTATTGTGTAGCAGGGCCCAATCAACCTCTGTAAAACCTTGATCTCATCTGAGTCTTTGCCATCTTCATTCCAAGCAGACATATATACATCAAGATGCCAAGTTAACCCTTTCCCTCATACGACAATTCTGCAGCAGACGACTTTGAACGTATTTTGTCAAAACATAGAATATCTCCATAATTTAATGGATAACCTATGACAAAAAGTGGAAATCATTGTGGCAAAAGGAGAAATTGCACGTTTTGTGCACTTTTGTCACTTTGTTTTCAAAAAGTCGTCTGCTGCAGAGGCGTCAGAAAGCGTCTATATGAGGGGAAGGGTTAAGGAGGGTTTTACAGACCTTTAATCTGTTATATAAGAGGGTTTTACAGACCTTTATTCTGTTATATAAGAGGGTTTTACAGACCTTTAATCTGTTATATAAGAGGGTTTTACAGACCTTTAATCTGTTATATAAGAGGGTTTTACAGACCTTTAATCTGTTATATAAGAGGGTTTTACAGACCTTTATTCTGTTATATAATTTGATTACTCAAATTCAACCCTATGAACCGATTTTGTTTGAGTACTCGCAACATAGGTTTTGAAGATCAAAGATTTAAGATTATGGAATATTTCTCAAATTAAGATTGGAAAAAGGAGGATTGATTAATTTTAAGCTCCACTGGCTGTAATCAATTCAAGCTTGTATCATGGCCAGTATATTGTCTGTCATGTGCATTCTGCATTCAGCATTTTGCTTCAAACGAAATGAAAAATGAAAAATTTGGTCACATGTTCACCTCATCAAGGCGATGTGCAGAACCCGCGTCTCGAACATACTGGGTCAAGGTCAAGGTCACGCTTGAAGGTCAAAGGTTTGAGGCTTTATTTTGTGCCGCTCCATATCTCCAAAACAGCTTAAAGAATTTTCATGAAACTCGGGTCACATGTTCACCTCATCAAGGCGACGTGCAGAACCCGCGTCTCGACCATACTGGTTCAAGGTCAAGGTCATGCTTGAAGCTCAAAGGTTTTAGGCTTTATTTCCTGTCCACTCAATATCTCCAAGACGGCTTGCTTATGTTTAGCAACAGTTGTTAACTGTTTTGAAGAATACTTCAGTCTTGAATGTTACAGCTGCAGTAAAAATATGTGTTTCTGTAAACCATTTGAAATCATGTCCACTTTGTACCAGGTCAAGACAAAACATTAGTAATTAAAAATTGAGTACTGTCCAACTTGGTCAAATTTTTGTTTGTCTGCTTTATAGGTTGGAATGTTTTGAGAGATTTTGACAGATATTTGAGGGGGAGACATATGTTTTTGTCAAAACAATTCTAGTTTACTTTATTGCTGTATTACTTTGTTTTTGTAGCGGACGATACTCTGAGAAGCACGTGGATTACCCCACCCGCTAATTTCAGTTACCGTCTTCGGATGCGGAAGTCGTGCTGTTTTCAATACTTTTTCCCTACCCTGTTAGCTATAGAAGCTTTATCTATTGCTGTATTAATTATTGATTGTTTAATTCAATATTTGTTAAAATAATTTTTTAAAAAAAAATTATTTCAAGAATACGTGTCGTGTCCAAGCTTCCGGGTGTCCCCGTTAGCGTGGATATAAATAAAATAAATAAACAATTTTATTTTGTCTTGTGTTTTGTGCATAAATTGAATAATGTCTATGTCAATCAATGGTGAACGGATGCGTAGCCCATGTGGTCATGCTGTGCACCTATGGGATTCGCATCCGACCTGCGTTGTGTGCACCAAATGCACACAGGGTTCACCTTGCGAGTATTGCTCTTCCTGGCCTATTTCCATTTGGAAAAAGGTCGTGCGGAGTAAGACTCGCAAAAGCAGGAAGGTAAAGAAGACCCCAAAGAGGGTGCCTTTATCTTCATCGAGTGAAGCAGAGTTCGAGGGGTTCTCCCAACCGGACTCTGCGACGGTGTTGAGTGAGTCGAAGGGCACTGCTGAGCCTTCTTCTCCACTCAACACAGCCGTTTTTCCGCGCGCTGAGGAAAATCGGATGGTAGCTTTGGGTGAGAGTTGCTCCGTACAGACACCGTACGGAAACAGCGGGGAAAATGTTCAGCTTGAACGTTCAACCGCTGAACCTCACCATCTGACGCCTGGTGTCGTGGCTGGGCCTTCGAAAGAAGGAGATGCCTTTGGTAGCTTTCCGGGAAACCGCATGAGTTGTACCGATCCAACACCATACTCTGAGCTACAGTGGTCTTCGGACAGCTGCAGAGTACCGGTTACATACGTCGGCGGACGTAGTTCTCCGGAGACTTTGTATAGTGCAGCTTCACTCCTGCCTATGCATAGTCAACCGGGTTTTGTTTGGGCTGCGCAACAAAACCCAAATGCCGAGGCACGACAGGTCACCGGGCAACCGGAGAGGAGTCATTTGTCAATGACTCGACCTGTCACCAGTCAGTCCTTTTTGGACACGACCGGGCCAGTCAGTCACGTTGCCATGACTAGACCAGGTAGTCGCTCACTTAGCCGTGATGCGACAGGGCAAAGGTCTTATTGCAAGGACCCAGCCAGGCAAAAGGTTGATCATTTAGCAACGATTCATCCTGGCAGTCAGACTTTCTTAAATGATTCGACGACTGGCCAAACTCGCGCGCATGTAGCCATGCCGCATCAGGTCAGTAGCCTATTTCATTATGGTGCTACGAGCCAATCGGTCACGCTTATGAACACGACACAAACACCAGTGTCTTGTGTAAACACAGTGCAACCGAGTAGTCAGGCATTTTTCAATGCATCGTCTACACTGCCAGCCGGCTATGTAAACATGGCGCGTCCAGGCACGGGTTCTGTGGTGATAGACCGTATTGATTCTAATTATCAGTCGATCTCTGCTCCACTACAGAATCAGAATAATTATAACCCAGGTATCACACCGGGTTCTATTATTCCTCTGTCTTCCATCGGGTATGGGGGTTACGGAAAATCTTTTTCTTTCCCTGGGGGGACAGTGTATGTCGCTAGAGAATACGCTGCCCCTCAATACCAACCACCTGTCCATACTATGGAACCGTTGGGTGTTAGACAGGGTTTAACGGCCTACCGGGATCAGCATTACCCATCTCATGGGGATTCACTGCTCTCGGGGGGACACCTATTTGATAGGCAGTCCGGTTACAGGCAACCTCGGGATCAGAATACATTGCGTCATTCTGTGAAAGAGAGGTCGAAACCGTCCCATACGGTCAGTTCGGCCCCGGCAGAAGATTTTGCACGGCCGCCCTCTGCTGCGGAGAGGGGGCCTGCTTCGCAAAATCTTCGGCAGAACATGGATTTTTCTGATTTATCCATGTCTGAGTCGGACATAGATCTACCGGTTGGAAGACCGAGTAGACAACCTCAGAGGAGTACACACAACCCTACATCTTTGTCTGACGATGATGAGGGAAATAGGTCTCCTTCCGATGAGGAGCCAGCTGTAGAGCGTTGGTCTCTTCAGCAGGCTATTGACGAAGTATTTCGGGTGGTGCCGAATACTTTATGCCCTAAGGTTGACGCTCCCCCACGTCGGAAAAACCTTTCGAGCCTAGAGGAACTTAATGTACAAGCTTTTACGCCAGTGCACTTGCTTCCTCAAGCTAACAACTTGGGCAGGTTGTTAGACCAATTGCAGTCGACCAGGTCTCTAGAGGCTATACCTCCAGGCTGGTCGGTCCCACACCCATTTCTAAGGAATGGGTCAAATCTAAGGCGTATTCTACGTCTAAGGAGTTCTTCCCTGTCAAAGTGCCAGCTTTAGACGGGGATGCAGCTACACTGGGGTTAACTGCACCCGCTTCTGTCCAGGTCTCTTCTAAGACACTAGAGAAGTGGGAGGCCAGAGCAAGACTGGGTGTAATGGTGTCATCTCATGACAACCATTTTGCAGTCGCTCTGTCTTTGTTGTTGAAAGAGGAGAATATCTCTAGCCTAGGGGCTAACAGAATTCTCGAAGCTTTCGACACAGGCAACAGGCATCTCATGGCACTGAATCTTCAGACCGCCACAGAGATACTGTCCATGAGGAGGGACGCAGTTCTAGTTGCTCCTAACTCATTGCTACGTGCTAGCAAGGACAGACTGAGAGCCGCAACATTGGAGTCGAAACAACTCTTTGGTGGAAGGATTGCTGCGGTGACAGCTTCTGATGCTTCAGAACAGTCTCGACGCCTTTCGGCGAACGCAGCTAAGGCTTTTGCGCAGGGCCAGAAACGTTCAGCGTATTCTGCGAATGTGGGTAGTTCTAAGAAACCCAACCCAGCAAAGAAGCCAAAACGGGATGTGAAGGCGTTTCACCCTAAACAAACCCCTTCCACGGGTCAGAAATCGGCTAAACCGAAGCGCCCCTATCAGGGTACTAAACATCGGCAGCCTGCTAGAGTTAACACGAATCCGAAGCCGCAGCCCTAGGGATTCGCTCCTCTCTATGACAATCCCAAGGTCGGAGATTGCAGTCGGGGGCCGCCTGTCATTTTTCACGGAGGAGTGGGAAAGTGTCACAGAGGATCGTTGGATTTTGTCTGTGATACAGGAAGGGTATCTGATTCCCTTCATTTCCCCCCCTCCTCTGACAAGCGTGCCGATCGACATGTCGTCACGTCATCCGGCCATGTCAGAGGTGATTTCATCGCTTCTGAAAAAGAATGCCATAGAGAGGGTTCTCAACCCCAATTCTCGGGGTTTCTACAGCCGTCTTTTCCTTGTTCCGAAGAAAGACGGCAAGTGGAGACCGGTTATAGATTTATCTGCGCTAAATCTATTGATTCCGGTCGAGAAATTCAAAATGGAGTCGACCCACTCCATCCGAGTAGCAATTCGGAAAGGCGACTGGGCGGTCTCTCTAGACCTAACAGACGCCTATTATCACATCCCGATCGCTTCCTCCTCCTCCTTCGTATGAAAGGACCCCAACTTCATCAATACTTCGACGATTGGCTTCTCCACAGGACGGATCGTGTACTTCTAATTCACGATCTATCCCTAGCCTGGCGGACCATTCTGCGGTTGGGTTTAATACCCAACAGGCAGAAGTCGGAATTAATTCCGTCAAAGAGGTTCACGTTCGTGGGTATGACGTTTCTCACCGACTTAGCAGTAATTCGAGTACCTTTGGACAGAGTCGATTCTCTATTACAGAAAATCGGTCTCACACTGGACCAGGCTGCGGTAACAGCCCGATCCATGCTGTCACTTCTGGGTTCCCTGAGTGCAGCAGCCGACCTAGTCTTTCTAGGAAGGCTCCACATGTGACCCCTTCAGTTTCTTTTTCTGTCCGTCTGTGGACTCACTGGAACAGGAGATAGCTCTGACGGATTTCTTCAAGTCCCACCTTTGGTGGTGGCTGGATCCGTTAATCTATCAACAAGGGGTACCCTTACTCACACCACCTCCGGATCTGTACCTATTTACAGATGCCAGTGCTGCGGGTTGGGGAGCTCATTTAGAGCCGCAGGGCCTAACAGCCCAGGGCATGTGGACAGCGGAGGAGAAGTGTTTTCACATAAACAACTTGGAACTGAGGGCAGTCCTGCTAGCCCTCAATCAGTTCTCTGCCTCCGTTGCAAACAGAACTGTTTTGTTGTCGACGGACAACACTACTGTTGTGTCTTACATTTGCAGGCAAGGAGGAACGCACTCCCATCTTCTCTTTTTAGAGACGTGGAAGTTACTCCTTTGGTGTCAGGCGACGTTGTTAGTACTGCTAGTAAAACACGTCCCAGGTCATCTAAATGTCTTAGCAGACAGTCTATCCCGCCAAAACAAAATTCTTCCGGCGGAGTGGACACTGAACCAGAGTGTGTTGAACTCGGTGTTCATGCGGATCGGGACACCCCTGGTGGATCTTTTCGCCACCAGAATCAATCATTGGCTGCCACTTTATGTATCTCCGATGTACGATCCTGCAGCTTGGGCAGTGGACGCACTGACCTTCGATTGGAACCTCCTGTTCGGGTATGCGTTTCCCCCGTTCATATTGGTTCCGGTTGTACTTCAAAAGGTTCTTCGCTCGCAACAGTGCAAAATACTGTTGATAGCACCCTGTTGGCCCCAGAGGTCGTGGTTCAGCGACCTCCTAGCCTGTCTTTCGGCAAATCCAATACAACTTCCTATTCGGGAAGACGTACTGTTTCAGCAACCAGGTCGGCGTCTTCATCCCAACCTGGCAATGCTACATCTTCACGCTTGGACATTATCAAGCGTTCTGTCCGAGAGAGAAACTTTTCTCAGAAAGTTGCCTCTCGTATCGCACAATCAAGAAGACGATCCACTAGAATCGTTTATGATTCCAAGTGGAAAGTTTTCTCAGATTGGTGTGGTACAAGGTCGATCAATCCAGAGTGTCCCTCTGTAACTCGTATTGCCGATTTCCTTTTTTTTCTCTTCGAAGAAAAACAGCTGGCAATTAGTACGGTAAAGGGCTACCGTTCTATGCTATCGAACACGTTTAAGTTCATTGGGGGAGAGAGTATTGGTCCAAATCCTTTTCTCTCGGAACTTATACGATCTTTCGAATTAGAAAAACCCGTTTGTAGGAGTTTAACTCCAAAATGGGATTTATCTTGCGTCCTCTGGTCGCTTACTAGAGCTCCATACGAACCTCTGGTATCGGCGTCTTTAAAGTTCCTAACTTATAAAACCGTCTTTCTTTTAGCTTTTGCTACAGCTCGTCGAAGGAGCGAGTTACACGCTCTTTCGGTAGAAACAGGGCACATCAGATTCAATGAATCTGATGGCTCTTTTACTCTACTCTGTCAACCGGGGTTCCTGGCTAAAAACCCGTTACCTTCGGTTCTACCTTCGCCGATCACAGTTCCCAGCCTCTCGGCGACCTGTGGTCCTTTGGACTCTGATAGAACCCTTTGTCCCGTTAGGGCTCTTAAGCATTATCTTAAGAGAGTTGAAGGGACTAGGGCTCGGAGAAAGAGCTTATTTCTTCCTCTTATAGGTTTTAAAGATATTTCGGCGGCGTATATTTCCCGCTGGATATCTATTACTATTAAATTAGCTTATAAAGACCTTTCAAGTCGAGATCTCTCGTTTCTGCGGATTCGACCTCACGAAGTTAGAGCTCTCTCGACAAGTTGGGCGTTCTCTAATAATGTTCCTCTTGAAGAGATTCTTCAAGCAGCAGTATGGAAGACGCAATCAACCTTTTCGTCTTTTTACTTACGTTCTATGGCTAGTCAGTCAGAGAACTTATTCTCTCTGGGTCCCCTTGTGGCTTCTCAGCGAGTGGTTCGCTAATTTACATAATCCAACACATAAATAAAGTGAATACCGATTGAACCTGTATTCAATCCCCTCTTTCACTTTATACATCCGTTGGAATCAAGTATGTTTGTTCTTAAAAAAATATGGAATAATATACTACAACGTACCTGGAACGACAGTAAGTATTGGTCGAACCTCCCATCCTATGCTACGAAGTCATCAGGTATTAAATGACTGGTAATGTATTTTTGATATAAAAATGAAGTTTTTTAAAGTAAAACATATTTTTATTAGAAAATACTTACCAGTCATTTATAGAGTCCCACCTCCCACCCCGCGTCGTCACCAATACTTAACGGTGAATGAAAAGTGATTACCTGCTCACGTGCGCGCCCGTACTTCCGGGCGGCTGTGTATGTCACGGATACGTGAGGGATACGCTTGTGTGGGCGTTTCTTTTTGATAATTAAGGTGTATAGAGATGATATATCAGGTATTAAATGACTGGTAAGTATTTTCTAATAAAAATATGTTTTACTTTAAAAAACTTCATATTGTCTGTCATGTGCATTCTGCATTCAGCATTTTGCTTGAAACAACCAATGTAGAATTCTGTTTGCCTTGGTAATCCCCACCCCCCCCCCCCCCCCCCCCCCCCCACCACCAAAAATAATAGTAATCCCTACAATATCGTACCGGCCAAAAGTTCAATCACTAAAAAACAAAATGCGGTAGCTTGTTGGGATCAACCGAAAAGTGGATTTGACTAGACATCACTTAAAGCATTAGAAAGGACTCCAAAGAAATGTGCTGTTGAAATATAGACTTATCACTAACGCATTAGAAAGGACTCCAAAGAAATGTGCTGTTGAAATATACGATTTACAGAATTGAAAATGAAAAATGTATTGCTACGCTGTCAACATTGAATTCATGGAAATACATGTAGATGTCTGTGAATCAAGTCGAAGCATTTTTTGAAAAATTATTTTTACAGATAGTCAAGTCCCAGTGACAAAATGTATACCAAAAAGGGAATCAAATTATTGAAATGACAGTAAAAAAAAGTATTTAAAAAAAAGTTAATACTTTAAATCGATATAACAGATTGAAAAGGTTTATATAACTGGTCTTTCTGCATGGCGAGGGTAAATATTTATCACATTTTTAGTAACAAATCATATGTTTGCCTAATATTTAAAGATAAACTTATGCGCTACAATGCAATTGTCAAGCTGGTGCAGAGGTTAACATGTGCACTTGGTACGCGGGGGACCAAAGTTTGATTCCCTTTGAAGGCAAGTTTATTTTTTCTCTTTTTTCAAAAAGATATTATAATTGTCTTTTTCACTTTTGTCTTAAGAGATTCATCATATCAGTGGTGCAAATGTATTTTGACACCTCTGCAACCAACTCCTTTAAATTTTTTGGATTTAAAATAAATTCAAAAGCATTGCAATTGATGTTCTACTTATGCTTGGTGAAACCCTATAAGATTAATTTGTTTGTATGATGTTAGACGTAACTTTTAACAGTCATATCCCGCTGTAGAAAATGTAGATTACACAGGTTTTTATTTCTGCTTTGATATTAGAAATAGACTCTCCGTTAGGCAGAGACCTTCATTTGATTTTTGATATGACATGTGTATGTGTTACTTGCATAAAGAACAACAGCTTAAATCCATTGTAAACCAGTAGTGTGCTCAAAGGAACTACCCAGATAGCAGATGCACATAAATAAGTAATATGTGTCAAAGTTTAGTATATCTGAAGGGCCCCATACTGTTTGTACAGTTTTTTGGGTTCAACACCTATATCTTTCAATATATGGACATAACAAAGTGTTTTTGTTAAGTGAACGTTCTTGTTGTGGCGATTGGGTTGACAATCACCACAATGCTAACAGAAACATCAACAAAGAAAAAAATTACATAGTCAGTTTTGAACAGCCTGTATACTTGTTATACTTGTTATGCAATACTGCAAACCAATTAACCGCCAAATATATAGTTCCATCAGTGATGCAGAGACATTAATAGAGAGGATTAATAATAATCATGTCAGTGCTACTTTAGTACGGATTGATACTTAGATTTGAGATTTATGGAGATAATATCTACATAGAGTTAAAATATGTAAATATTATCTTTCTTCATGTTTGGGAAGATAATAAATATCATTGCACATGCTATCTGCCATGCAAAGTACTCTCAAAACACCTCGCCAAAGTGGAAATTCCAAAAGGTTCTATAAATAGCTTGCAAGACTGGTTATCGATTGTTCTTAAATTTCAATATTATAAAGGCTTTATTTTGTAGTTCTTGCAATATATGAAAGCATCTAGATGATAAGACTGGTTTACAAAAGTTTAAAGGACACGATGTCATGCAGTGTACAAGTTGTATGTTCTAGCGTCAATTAGCAGTCAATGCTGAAAGTGTAGCCGAATTGAGTTGGAGATCAAGCATTATCGTATATGCCTATATATATTGAAAATCGCAAGGCCTACACCGAGATACTGCTTGTTACTTTGCAGGACTTTCTACACGATCACCAATATTGTAATAATCCGCAGTTAGCCCCTTAATGTCAGTACTTTCAGTGCTTTGATTCTTTATGTCATTGCAATTTCCTACAGTATGTCAAAAGAAAATGTGACAGAAAAAATGTGACAGAAAAACCCCCAGTAGAAATCCTCTGTAAATGGTTTACTTAATTGCTTGAAACTATTTTATCCTGACACAAATTGTTTCGATCAATTACTTTCTTTAAGTGCTTGTAAAACATTGTAATTATCTGATAACATTGCAAGAGATTGTAAGTTCCTAACTCCATCACTTAAGCTTACCTGAACATTATATGAGCTATTTGATTTGCACATGATGTTGTTAATGATTTGTCCAAATAATGTTTCCTATAATACCAACTCAATTTCAAACCAAACTTCACTGAAATATACCTTAGCTTGTCTCATTTCAAAATTAATGTTTACTTAGAAATAATGGAGGATCTTTTGGTTACTTTCTATAAAAAATATCTACAGCCAAGTTTTTTAAATAAAGAAAATAAGTTCAAATTTGAAAAAAAAATTAAGTTGTCTTCCCCTCAACTTTATGTTATATAAGTCATGGGCTATATTGCAAACTAAAAAAACTTCCTCAATTTTCAAGGTATTTTAACTTTTTCCAACTTGCAGACAGATTTTGTCGCATTTGCAGTGGATGATTTTTTTTGAAAACATAGAAGATGATGAGCAATTTTTCTTTTGCCACAATATTTTCAACTGTAATTTTTTTTTTAATAATTAGAGATGTTTGATCATTTTGCCTAGATGTTTTCATTTGTCTGCTGCAGATTTGCTGTATGTGGGAAAGTGTTTCGGCCATAGGCTTTCTTCAGGATATTACAAAGATCGCAAACTATGTTGGGTGAAGACTTTCAAGCATAGTTTGTGGAAAAAAAGAGTGTTTTTGTTAGATCACCTGAGATGAAGGCTCAATGTGTATATTCTGATCACTCTCTGACCGCCGTCCGTTGTCCATTATCAGTGTTGTCTGTCCCTCTGCTTTTTTTTCCAAAGCAATAGTGATTGGTTGAAAGACAAATTTAATCTTAAATGACATCTCCTTTTCTAAAAGACCAATTTCAACCAAACTTAATAGGAATGTTACTTTGAGAGTCCTCTTTCAAAATTGTTCAAAGATATGCTGCGGAGTCAGAAAGAAAGAAAAATGCCATAACTTTATAATTCTTCTTCTCTGAATCTGCTTGTCTTATTCCAAGATGATTTGGTAGAAAAGGTCCTTGAGTAGCCCTCTACAAAATATGTTCAAGCCATATAGATTGGATGAAAATAATGGCTACCGTCTGGCATCATAGAAGGGGCAAAATGTCAAAACTTTTCCATTCTTTTAAAGTTCTTGACTGATTTCAAGTTGGTTTAGCAGATGTGCTCCTTTAGTGACACTGTACACAATTTGTGCAAGCCATATTGATTGGTTGGAAAAGATATTTGCCAGGCGGTATCAGAAAAGGAGTAAAATGATTTTGAGATGAAAATCTCATCCTAAACCAATGGACTGATATCAACCAAACTTCACAGGAATGTTCCTGTGGTGGTCCTCTTTGTAATTGATGAAAGATTTAATGCCTTATTACAAATGTTCTTTACTGATAAGTTGTTTCATTTGCAGTTCATTCCCACTCTTGATCAAATTTTCCCTTTTATTAGCAGTAGCATTTGCAACTAATTTTTACTATCACTCAGGTGATCAATTAACCCTTTCCCTCATACGACAATTTTGCAGCAGACGACTTTGAACATATTTTGTCAAAAAATAGAAAATCTCTATAATTGAATGGATAACCTGTGACTAAAAGTGGAAAACATACTGTCAAAAGGAGAAATTGCTCCTTTTGAGCAATTTCTTCTTTTGTCACTATGTTTTCAAAAAGCTGTCTGCTGCAGAGGCATCAGAAAGCGTCTATATGGGGGAAAGGGTTAAGGGCCATCTTGGTCCTCTTGTTGTTATAAATATTTAATTCCCTACGGAATAGAAGTTTTATGGAAAAGTCTCAGACGAAAACATGTGGCTAAAGGGCAAAATGCTCATCATGGTGACCACCATCTTATTCTATTACCGGGAAGAAAATGTTTTCAGACTGGTTATTTGCTGCAGTTGAGTTTAAATGTGTCTGCATGTGTGAAAAGAGTCACTCATAGAAATATTTTGACGAATGTCAATATCTCAACATAAAGCTGGTGACACTGGGCATTTTTCTGGGAGGATAACTTTTCCAAATAGCTGATCAGTGTCAAGTTTACAGATTTGAGACGACAAACATGTTAATTTAGACCTTGTTCAGTGTTTAACCCTTTCCAACCTGCCAACTCAGCTTCAAGCTTTTGCAATAGTAAACATTGTACATGTTGCAATGGAGAAATTGCTCAAAAGAAGATCCAGTCTGTAAACACCAACTCATCTAAATATTTTCAATTCTAAATTAGAAGAATATCCAAAAGTGTGTAACTTTGTGAATTTAGAATCAGAATAAGGATGGTATCGAATAACTTGGTGTATGAGTATAACTGGCGCAATTGAGGGACTCATACGACAATTCTGCAGCAGACGACTTTGAACATATTTTGTCAAAAACTGGAAAATCTCAATAATTGAATGGATAACATAGGACTTAAAGTGGAAAACATTGTGGCAAAAGGAGAAATTGCATGTTTTGTGCAATTTCTTCTTTTGTCACTATGTTTTCAAAAAGCAGTCTGCTGTAGAGGCGGCAGAAGTATATATGAGGTAAAGGGTTAAAATACCAGTACTACTGGTCCATTTATCCTGACACCAGCCAGTCAGTCCTAATGCTTATAAAGCCCCACAACCCTGAGCGCCAAGGAGTTTTTGGTTTGACCCTACAGGGATCGAATCCGCAAACTCCTGCACCCGAGGACTCAGAGATAGACTTGTGATCCAGAGGTCATGGGTTTGATCTTGCGTAAGTGGGGTCAACCTTAGTGATATTCCTCACATTCTCAGCACGTCAAGTTTTGTCTTTTGTATGTTGGAAACAGTTAAGGATTATATGATCAAAGATATCAATTTTTGTAAGTGACATTGCTTTTAGACTACTTTAAAGTTGGTCTGTTTAAAGACATAATTATTGTAGATTTCATGAGAGATCAGGCATAAAGATGTTTTGCCATTTTCCCCCAGTCTTCTGGTTCCCCATGTCTTATCCGTGTCAATTAACCATCTTTCCCACCTTGAACGAATCTGGATCTGGATCAATTAGCTTACAGATTGTCTTAGGGAAAAACGTGTTAAAAGTCTATAAATGAATGTGTAAATTTAGTGATAAAATTGTATTGCAAAAGGAGAAAGTACTCATTATAAGCATTTTTCTTTATTCCATAATGTTTCAAACATCATATTGTACAATTAACTGCGCCAAAATATGTCAGCATGTGGGAAGGGTGGTTTTACTGCTTTTGAATGACAAATAAGATGATTAGTTCCATGTGTTTTATCAGTGTGAAATTCTCCAGTTCACTTGAACATAAAGATGAATTATACAGCCAGGGAACAGTCAGAATTGCTAGAACTTTTTGTCAGAAAACATGATTTATTGAGTATTAATGACAATTTGAATAACATTGTCTTTGGACTCTCATTAATATTAACCCTTTCCCACATACAGATATGTTTTGATGCATTTGCAGCAGATGTCTTTTAATAACATTGAGGACTAAGGAGATAATTGCTTTTTGCCATAATGTTTGCAACTCTATTCAAGAACTAAACTTTTAATTGTACAGATTTAATCATAGTTTTGCCCTTGTTTTAAATGGCGTCTGCTGCAGATTTGTTGTATATGGGAAAGCCTCAGTTAAACAAGAAATATCTTTTAAAAAAGATAAACAGAATAGATAGAATGTTGTTTGCGGTATGTAAAAATAGTTATATACCAAGAAAGACATGTGTTCAAAATGACAGAATAAAATATGAGCCGTTCCACGAGAAAACAAACAGTCTGCGTAGGCTAATCCTGGCCGATACATTCCTTCTCAGGTGGATAGAGGTAGTAGAGATTAGATTATTTATTTATACATAGGCCTCCAGCCCATATACATATAACATATAAACATAATACATCAAAAGTAGTTATTTTCCTGTGAAGACACATATAAACACATATAGAGTAATGATTCATGAAATAGAAAATCCACAGTAGGCGGAAAGTGTGTATGGGTTAGCCTGCGCGGCATCCTTAGGCTGATCCAGTTGAATGCTTTACGCAGAGTCAACAATGTTGGTTTTCTCACAGGACGGCTCATATGTATTGTCAGGGAGGGTATTACTGGTACCAGGTAATCCAATCAAAGCAATGAAAGAGCTGCCAGCAAGGGACTAACTGCAGATCACAGATTACATCTGGACAAGCTAATTGGAAATGCAAATTTTAGGGGTCCGTCTTGCATGGCATTTGAAAAAAATGAAAAAAATTACGTTGAAATTTATGTCTTAAGAAAAAACAAAAAACCTCCCATTCTCCCTTTGTAACGGACAAACATGGAAACCACTAGACTACATCCACTTTCTTATTGCTTGAAGTTTATAGATATATTTATACCACTCATTGTATTTACATAAATCTGTTTATTGACAGCGTACAAATAGTTTTTTCATTTTCATTTTCATAATTCCTATATTTCAACAGTTCATTTCTTTGGAGTTCTTTCTATTGTGAAGTGATGTCAAATCAAATCCATTATCCAGTTGATAATTCCCACCATGTTAACCCTTTCACTCATATAGACGCTTTCTGACGCTTCTGCAGCAGATGGCTTTTTGAAAACATAGTGACAAAAGAAGAAATTTCTCAAGACAAGCAATTTCTTTTGTCACAATGTTTTCCACTTTTAGTCATAGGTTATCCATTCAGTTATAGAGATTTTCTAGTTTTTGACAAAATATGTTCAAAATCGTCTGTTGCAGAATTGTTGTATGAGGGAAAGGGTTAATGCATTTTTATTTTCAGAGACAGACTAATTGGCGGTACTATATGGTAGGGTTGGGCACTCTTGAAACAGTCCATTTATTTTTGAGAAATATTCCACAGATGCATGTGCTTTCATTGACATTATATAAAATCTACAAATATCAGACATCTCTCTGAACACGAAATGGTGTTCAGTAATGAATCGCGAGCTATTGTAGAAAGAGATATTTGAAGTAATTCGTTGCAGAAATTGTAACAAGAGAAAGTTGATGCAAGGCATCAATGTCGCCGGAAAAGACTGCATTTATTTATTTTTTAACACACATGTATTCTTGACTTTCATTAATTAGTCTAAACATACACATAATGTTTTCATAAGGACTAATTCCAGGAGTTTTGAAATTCCACATAGATCTACAAATTTCAGGATTTCTTTTGGTCAGGCAGGATTTTGGATGTTTTGTATTTGTCAATAAAACCACAACAAATTCATACATTTTGGGATTTAAATCTACATGCAATAAAAAGCTATTAAACCCTTTCCATGTCTGAAGCAACAATGAAAACCTTTAAACGCTTAAAACATTGAGAAAACTGTTAAATTGCTGAAGACATGAACTTCCTCCTTTTTGTCCCTCGCTTTTAGCGAAAGCGTGGGGACTATTATTTCTCGTCCGTCAGTCAGTCCGTCAGTCAGTCCCTCCGTCACGCTGTCACAAAAACTTTAACTTTGACCTTGTGACCTTGACCCTGGCGGGGGACCATAATTCTCTGAATTTGCTTGTTAATAATAATTATAATAAATATTTCACAGATGTTAAAATTTATCCTCATATGTTTAAAAATTAGACCACACTTGTAACAACATATCAGCTAAATTGTTTATCTAAATCGTTGATGCATACAATATATGTTTGGCGCAAGAGAAATGCCAGTTGCGAGTCCCATTACTATTTAATAGGTGGCAAGTATGAAATTAATTGGGTGCGAAAGAGCAGATTTTCTTTATTTCTAAATCTATTGTTTATCAGAGTTTGTTCTTCTCTTAATTTGTTTCAAGCCAAATAAACATTTAATATCACATATATTTAATCATTTAAGTGTGTAATATTAGCTATCTATCTGTAATAAGGTGTTTGAGCATTCTTTCGAAATGTTGACCCTCGTGTCAGGCTTCATCGAGTCGTAGTGTCAGACATCGAAGAAAGTGAATAAAAAATCAGGCAAAGCTTTAGTGCATGTTTTATTCCACTGCATTCGAGAGAAAAAAGCATTTCTATATTATCTTTCTTTCTCCTACACTCGACCCATGCACTCGTTTCGTGACGTTTAAGAAATCAATTTGTCGTGCGACATTTTTTGTCTGCATAAACAAGTCACTTTTCTAAGTTTACATTTTACTTCCGGTTACTTCGCTTTGTTTACATTTTGGCAATATGAAACTAGGTCACGAATTGAGGAAAAGGCGTTTCGACGTTCACGACCGATAAACAGGCTTATATTTGAGACATATTTTCACAAATTATTTCTTATTTTTGTTTCTGTTACCAGTTTATGTTGATACTTATCTATTAAAAGGAGAATTCGATGTGATTTTTCATATCGATAGTCTACTGCAAGCAGGTGCGCGTATGTAAACAAATTATAGACTGTGCGACGTAAAGGTTTGTAGTTATCGCTTTTTGATTACATAGTTTATGAAAATAAAGTATCGCAGTCTAGCTAATAGGGACTGTTTTGTCTTCGTAAATAAAACACAAAAACGTAAATGCCAGTCAAAATAAAGAAACTGCACATACTTAAAACATCGGAATATTTATTTCATTTTAGATGTGTCATAACTTAGTGTTTTTAAACAAACGCAATTGTAATATGTTCAAGACATTTAAAAAAAAAAAAATCTAATAATAACCCCCCCTCCCATGTCATTTCCGAAAACCTATTAAAAATAGAAGTCGCGGGCTTCTGCCCGGCGACTAATAAGAGGGACAGATTCCAGTCTAGATTTAGATGAGTGTCTTCAGAATTTGTCTATTATAGCATTTTCTAAAAAAGATGATGAGTATGTAGGTTGCATATGGACCCACCAGCAGCTAGCTGTTTGAGACATTAGATACATAAACTATCTCTAAAGAAAGTCAGAAATTCTCATAAATATTTATATGGTGACCTTCTATCAGTTTCCTCTAGTCATATTAACCCTTTCCCACCTACAGACGCTTTGACACATCTGCAGCAGACGACTCTTGAAAACATTGTGGCATAAACAGAAGTTGCTCAAAACTAGCAATTTCTCCGTTCACCACAATGTTTTCAACTATTTTCATTAATACTACATGTACCTTCATTTATAGAGATTTCCATAGGTTTAACTAAATGTCTTTTAACCCTTTCCCTCATATAGACGCTTTCTGACGCCTCTGCAGCAGACGGCTTTTTGAAAACATAGTGACAAAAGAAGAAATTGCACAAAACGTGCAATTTCTCCTTTTGCCACAATGTTTTCCACTTTTTGTCCATTCAATTCTGGAGATTTTCTATTTTTTGACAAAATATGTTCAAAGTCGTCTGCTGCAGTATTGTCGTATGAGGGAAAGGGTTAAAGTCGTCTGCTGCAGATTTATTGTATGTTGGAAGGGGTTAATTTTATAAAAGCCATATAGTAGAGTAATTATGCTTGATGGCGGTGAAGCAATACTGGACCTTTTGATTCTCATCCCCATTTGTTTTTTATTCTGCATCAAAAATAAACATTTAATTTTCAGATGGTTATGTTATTAAAAAGATGTTTTTGAACCAGACGACGCCTTAAATATCCAAATATTTTAAGCAAGTATCCTAAAGGAACAAAGTTGTTCGCTGGGAAACAGCCTCAGAATTGTTGTGACAGGGTTGATGAAGATCTACATGACCACCCATTTGACCTGATCCAAATTTATTCTGCTTTTTAGAAGAATTTGAAACTAACTGGCAAACAGAGGAGATCCAGATAAAACTGCAGATACATGGACTGATCTGGATCTACACTTAACGTAAATTTTGCCTAACCGATGGTTTTCTTTGAGTGGTGCTCACAATCTTTTTATCCTGGAAACAATTATGGATAAGCTAGACAAGTATTTCATGGCCAGAAATATTAGAAAAACAAATAGTCCTTTTACAAGCCACCGTGATGGTCTCTAATAGATTTTTGACATTTATTTGTAATACTGCCATGGTTTGTAATAGCAATTGATGTTAATTTATAGAATGTTATGTCCTATTTATAGCGTAGACTAAACAGCCTCTTAAATGTCATGCTGAAAAGACTGTTTGCATACCCATGAAGATGAAAAATCTGGCTGTTGTGGCATAACATTTTATTATTTTATAATAACATATTCGTTACAATACATTATACCAGAGCTATGTTTAGCCCTTTCCAACCTGTAGATGCATGTTGATGCATCTGCAGCAGACGACACATGAAAACATTGTAGCAAAAGGAGAAATTGCTTAAACAATCAATTTCTCCGTTTGCCACAATATTTTTAACTATTTTCAGTAATTATACACATAAGGCTTGTCCATATTTTGTACTAAATGTTTTCAAAGTCGTCTGCTGCAGAACTGTTGTATGTGGGAAAGGGTTACCTTTACAGTAGAAGAGTTAAAACAAGGTTTATTTTCGGTATTTCTGGTATAACTTACAAAACCTATCTTTAGAAAAAGGGTTATATTTCTGCAGAGGGCCTCAGGTTGCTTTGATTTTCTAAATTAGAAAAGAAAAATATATTTATGAAGGGAATGGATCTTCAACTACAATTTGATGCATCTGCAGCAGACAACTATTATAATAATAATAAAGACTTTATTTACAGAGGCTGCACAGTTGGGCATGCCCAGTCTTCCCTGTGGGCCTCTGTTAAAACATTTACAAATATTATTGAAAATAATGTTGAAAAAAAAGAAATTGCTCACAAAGAGCAATTACTCCTTTTTCCACAATGTTTTCAATTCTGTTGAATAATAATTAGTCACTTGCAGGAGACGACGCCCATATTTTTGTCCATTTTTCAGATTTCACCTAAGAGGACTAGTTGTTATAAGGATAAAATGTGAATGCCATGAAAATATTACGTTTGCTATTGTTTAAAAATGCTTTGTTATGATACATATATGAAAAGATATTCATGTTTCCAATGTTTTAAGTTTATGTTTAATTAACCTCATATTTCAGTTTATTTCATGCTATTTATGATTTTTTAGATCCAGTGTTTTGATCACTGGGACCAGACAAGCTGACATTTGGGTAGTTGCTTTCTGTATCTGAACGTCCCTGGCTTTTGTTGGGCGCTCCAATTTTTTCCAAATGAAAGAGTCAGCTAATGGAACTTGCAAGTTATCCACGTTGTCTGGTCTCCTGTATTTTTCTCGGAGCTCCTTGAATTTCTCCTCATCAAAGGTACCTCTGAGACTGGCGTTTGTCATCTGTGCCATCTTTACTGATATACTTTCCCCTGTAGTCGTTTTCTCCTCAAAAAAATTCTCAAGCTCTGCGAAGAACAAGCTTTCCTCAATTTCAGTTTCTTGGTTGACAAACAACTGATCAATGGTATGAATATTTATAGTCTCCCCCTCTTCTTCAGCCTCACTGTCGGAGGAATCGTTTCCAATGTCCCCTTCCAGAGTGGATTTCTTGCTAGTAGAGGGCCCTTCTCCCTCATTTGGTGAAGCTTTCCTTTTTAGTGTGGAAACTTCCGACTGCAATTTTTGCACATTGTCAGCCACACATGACAATTTCTGACTATGTTTAGTTAGCTCATGGAGCGTATCTGTCATCGTCTTCAGGATAGTCTCCCCTTTGTCAATAAACCTTGACATTTCCCCTTTTTCAGACTCCTTTTTATTACCGGTCCGCGCATGCGCATCTTCGCATCCGCCCTGGCTTTCTGCCAACATTTCTTGACCGACAAGGGACTCTGTGAAAGACAAAGGAGTAGTATCAGCCCCTTTTCTGAGAACTAACCATCCGAAATCCTCACACATTATTAACAGAATATGTATTAAACTATTAGCCTTACGCTGATTATGTTCAATTTATATCTTTGCGTTACACAAATAACCGAGAACTGGACTCGGCCCTAACGGTACGCTACGGCACTGTACGTACGTATAGCCATGTACAATATATACGGAATCTATACGATAAAGTCGTTTCAACTAACTACGGGGAGATGTTCCTACATGGTTGTTACAACCACGCCGTTACGGCTGCACATATTTTCATTCCTTTACAGAAAGTGCGGAACAAGTACTTTGATTTTCTTTGTTTTGTAAGGGACCCTAATATAGGTCACGATGTGTAAACTCAGGAATGTAGAACGCATCGGACGTAATTCCCAATAGAATGGCGAATTATAGAGAATAAAGAAAAAATAGATTATGTGAGAATTATATAATTTCTTACCAACACGTGGAATATAATGTCCTAAAATTATTCCCTCACTCACTGAATTAAAAGATGAAAAGTATTAAAATTGTCTTTGCTCATTTAATAGATCAACTGTCGCAGACACTAATTGGCCTCGAATTGACTCTCGGACGCTGACCCGGCTACGTCATCTCTGTGGGGTCCACCAAAGGGGTTATGCAGTTGATAAAATTAACCTCATATTTCAGTTTATTTCATGCTATTTATGATTTTTTACTCATCCCTGATTAGACATGCAGCAGACCCCTTATGTTAAACTTTACTCACATACAACAAATCTGCAGCAGACGACTTTGAAATCATGGTGACAAAACCCTGAAAAATCTCCATAAAAGATTGCTTACAGCTTAATTGTTAAATAAAGTTGAAAACATTATGGCCAAAGGAGAAATTTTTCATCATGAGCAATTTCATCTTTGGCCACAATGTTTTTCAAAGTCGTCTGCTGCTATTGTGTCAAAATGCGGCTGTTGGAAAGGGTTAAAGAACCATTAAAATATCGGCATTAAATAACGCCATTTTCTCTTTTTAGTAGCAGCTCCACCTTACTGCATGTTCTTTTTATATCAAAAATACATTACCAGTCATTTAATACCTGATATATCATCTCTATACACCTTAATTATCAAAAAAAAACGTCCACGCAAGCATATCCCTCACGTATCCGTGACATACACGGCCGCCCGGAAGTACGGGCACGCACGTGAGCAGGTAATCACTTTTCATTTTGGATTCACCGGAGTAGTCGGATAAGAAATTTATATATTATTTATTTTTTCCAATTAACTCCTTTGTTTTATAAGGCCCATTGTTTTTGTAGCGGACGATACTCTGAGAAGCACGTGGATTACCCCACCCGCTAATTTCAGTTACCGTCTTCGGGTGCGGAAGTCGTGCTGTTTTCAATACTTTTTCCCTACCCTATTAGCGATAGAAGCTTTATCTATTGCTGTATTAATTATTGATTGTTTAATTCAATATTTGTGAAAATAATTTTGCAAAAAAAATATTTTAAGAATACGTGTCCAAGCTTCCGGGTGTCCCCGTTAGCGTGGATATAAATAAAATAAATAAACAATTTTAATTTGTCTTGTGTTTTGTGCATAAATTGAATAATGTCTATGTCAATCAATGGTGAACGGATGCGTAGCCCATGTGGTCATGCTGTGCACCTGGGATTCGCATCCGACCTGCGTTGTGTGCACCAAATGCACACAGGGTTCACCTTGCGAGTATTGCTCTTCCTGGCCTATTTCCATTTGGAAAAAGGTCGTGCGGAGTAAGACTCGCAAAAGCAGGAAGGTAAAGAAGACCCCAAAGAGGGTGCCTTTATCTGCATCGAGTGAAGCAGAGTTCGAGGGGTTCTCCCAACTGGACTCTGCGACGGTGTTGAGTGAGTCGAAGGGCACTGCTGAGCCTTCTTCTCCACTCAACACAGCCGTTTTTCCGCGCGCTGAGGAAAATCTGATGGTAGCTTTGGGTGAGAGTTGCTCCGTCGGGAAACGTCAAACACGGAAACAGCGGGGAAAATGTTCAGCTGGAACGTTCAACCGCTGAACCTCACCATCTGACGCCTGGTGTCGTGGCTGGGCCGTCGAAAGAAGGAGATGCCTTTGGTAGCTTTCCGGGAAACCGCATGAGTTGTACCGATCCGACACCATACTCTGAGCTACAGCGGTCTTCGGACAGCTGCAGAGTACCGGTTACCTACGTCGGCGGACGTAGTTCTCCGGAGACTTTGTATAGTGCAGCTTCACTCCTGCCTATGCATAGTCAACCGGGTTTTGTTTGGGCTGCGCAACAAAACCCAAATGCCGAGGCACGACAGGGGAGTCATTTGTCAATGACTCGGCCTGTCACCAGTCAGTCCTTTTTGGACACGACCGGGCCAGTCAATCACGTTGCCATGACTAGACCAGGTAGTCGCTCACTTAGCCGTGATGCGACAGGGCAAAGGTCTTATTGCAAGGACCCAGCCAGGCAAAAGGTTGATCATTTAGCAACGATTCATCCTGGCAGTCAGACTTTCTTAAATGATTCGACGACTGGCCAAACTCGCGCGCATGTAGCCATGCCGCATCAGGTCAGTAGCCCATTTCATTATGGTGCTACGAGCCAATCGGTCACGCTTGTGAACACGACACAAACACCAGTGTCTTGTGTAAACACAGTGCAACCGAGTAGTCAGGCATTTTTCAATGCCTCGTCTACACTGCCGGCCGACTATGTAAACATGGCGCGTCCAGGCACGGGTTCTGTGGTGATAGACCGTATTGATTCTTATTATCAGTCGATCTCTGCTCCACTACAGAATCAGAATAATTATAACCCAGGTATCGCACCGGGTTCTATTATTCCTCTGTCTTTCATCGGGTATGGGGGTTACGGAAAATCTTTTTCTTCCCCTGGGGGGACAGTGTATGTCGCTAGAGAATACGCTGCCCCTCAATACCAACCACCGGTCCATACTATGGAACCGTCAGGTGTTAAACAGGGTTTAACGGCCTACCGGGATCAGCATAACCCATCTCATGGGGATTCACTGCTCTCGGGGGGACACCTATTTGATAGGCAGTCCGGTTATAGGCAACCTCGGGATCAGAATACATTGCGTCATTCTGTGAAAGAGAGGTCGAAACCTTCCCATACGGTCAGTTCGGCCCCGGCAGAAGATTTTGCACGGCCGCTCTCTGCTGTGGAGAGGGGGCCTGCTTCGCAAAATCTTTGGCAGAACATGGATTTTTCTGATTTATCCATGTCTGAGTCGGACATAGATCTACCGGTTGGAAGACCGAGTAGACAACCTCAGAGGAGTACACACAACCCTACATCTTCGTCTGACGATGATGAGGGAAATAGGTCTCCTTCCGATGAGGAGCCAGCTGTAGAGCATTGGTCTCTTCAGCAGGCTATTGACAAAGTATTTCGGGTGGTGCCGAATACTTTATGCCCTAAGGTTGACGCTCCCCCACGTCGGAAAAACCTTTCGAGCCTAGAGGAACTTAATGTACAAGCTGTTACGCCAGTGCACTTGCTTCCTCAAGCTAACAACTTGGGCAGGTTGTTAGACCAATTGCAGTCGACCAGGTCTCTGGAGGCTATACCTCCAGGCTGGTCGGTCTCAGGACCCATTTCTAAGGAATGGGTCAACTCTAAGGCGTATTCTACGTCTAAGGAGTTCTTTCCTGTCAAAGTGCCAGCTTTAGACGGGGATGCAGCTACACTGGGGTTAACTGCACCCGCTTCTGTCCAGGTCTCTTCTAAGACACTAGAGAAGTGGGAAGCCAGAGCAAGACTGGTTGTAATGGTGTCATCTCATGACAACCAATTCGCAGTCGCTCTGTCTTTGTTGTTGAAAGAGGAGAATATCTCTAGCCTAGGGGCTACCAGAATTCTCGAAGCTTTCGACACAGGCAACAGGCATCTCATGGCACTGAATCTTCAGACCGCCACAGAGATGAGTCATGAGGAGGGACGCAGTTGCTACGTGCTAGCAAGGACAGCCTGAGAGCCGCACCATTGGAGTCGAAACAACTCTTTGGTGGAAGGATTGCTGCGATGACAGCTTCTGATGCTTCAGAACAGTCTCGACGCCTTTCGGCGAACGCAGCTAAGGCTTTTGCGCAGGGCCAGAAACGTTCAGCGTATTCTGCGAATGTGGGTAGTTCTAAAAAACCCAACCCAGCAAAGAAGCCAAAACGGGATGTGAAGGCGTTTCAGCCTAAACAAACCCCTTCCACGGGTCAGAAATCGGCTAAACCGAAGCGCCCCTATCAGGGTACTAAACATCGGCAGCCTGCTAGAGTTAACACGAATCCGAAGCCGCAGCCCCAGGGATTCGCTCCTCTCTATGACAATCCCAAGGTCGGAGATTGCAGTCGGGGGCCGCCTGTCATTTATCACGGAGGAGTGGGAAAGTGTCACAGAGGATCGTTGGATTTTGTCTGTGATACAGGAAGGGTATCTGATTCCCTTCATTTCCCCCCCTCCTCTGACAAGCCTCACGATCGACATGTCGTCACGTCATCCGGCCATGTCATAGGTGATTTCATCGCTTCTGAAAAAGAATGCCATAGAGAGGGTTCTCAACCCCAATTCTCGGGGTTTCTACAGCCGTCTTTTCCTTGTTCCGAAGAAAGACGGCAAGTGGAGACCGGTTATAGATTTATCTGCGCTAAATCTATTGATTCCGGTCGAGAAATTCAAAATGGAGTCGACCCGCTCCATCCGAGTAGCAATTCGGAAAGGCGACTGGGCGGTCTCTCTAGACCTAACAGACGCCTATTATCACATCCCGATCGCTTCCTTCTCGAGGAAATACCTTCGGTTTGTGATAGAGGGAGAAGTGTTCCAATTCAGGGCTCTTCCCTTCGGCCTCAAGTCCGCCCCTCGAGTGTTTACGAAGATAATCAGTGCTGTGGGAGCCTTTCTTTGTATGAAAGGACCCCAACTTCTTCAATACTTCGACGATTGGCTTCTCCACAGGACGGATCGTGTACTTCTAATTCACGATCTATCCCTAGCCTGGCGGACCATTCTGCGGTTGGGTTTAATACCCAACACGCAGAAGTCAGAATTAATTCCGTCAAAGAGGTTCACGTTCGTGGGTATGACGTTTCTCACCGACTTAGCGGTAATTCGAGTACCTTCGGACAGAGTCGATTCTCTATTACAGAAAATCGGTCTCACACTGGACCAGGCTGCGGTAACAGCCCGATCCATGCTGTCACTTCTGGGTTCCCTGAGTGCAGCAGCCGACCTAGTCTTTCTAGGAAGGCTCCACATGCGACCCCTTCAGTTTCTTTTTCTGTCCCGGTGGCGTCCGTCTGTGGACTCACTGGAACAGGAGATAGCTCTGACGGATTTCTTCAAGTCCCACCTTCGGTGGTGGCTGGATCCGTTAATCTATCAACAAGGGGTACCCTTACTCACACCACCTCTGGATCTGTACCTTTTTACAGATGCCAGTGCTGCGGGTTGGGGAGCTCATTTAGAGCCGCAGGGCCTAACAACCCAGGGCATGTGGACAGCGGAGGAGAAGTGTTTTCACATAAACAACTTGGAACTGAGGGCAGTCCTGCTAGCCCTCAATCAGTTCTCTGCCTCCGTTGCGAACAGAACTGTTTTGTTGTCGACGGACAACACTACTGTTGTGTCTTACATTCCCAGGCAAGGAGGAACGCACTCCCATCTTCTCTTTTTAGAGACGTGGAAGTTACTCCTTTGGTGTCAGGCGACGTCGTTAGTACTGCTAGTAAAACACGTCCCAGGTCATCTAAATGTCTTAACAGACAGTCTATCCCGCCAAAACAAAATTCTTCCGGCGGAATGGACACTGAACCAGAGTGTGTTGAACTCAGTGTTCATGCGGATCGGGACACCCCTGGTGGATCTTTTCGCCACCAGAGTCAATCATCGGCTGCCACTTTATGTATCTCCGATGTACGATCCTGCAGCTTGGGCAGTGGACGCACTGACCCTCGATTAGAACCTCCTGTTCGGGTATGCGTTTCCCCCGTTCATATTGGTTCTGATTGTACTTCAAAAGGTTCTTCGCTCGCAACAGTGCAAAATACTGTTGATAGCACCCTGTTGGCCCCAGAGGTCGTGGTTCAGCGACCTCCTGGACTGTCTTTCGGCAAATCCAATACAACTTCCTATTCGGGAAGACGTACTGTTTCAGCAACCAGGTCGGCGTCTTCATCCCAACCTGGCAATGCTACATCTTCACGCTTGGACATTATCAAGCGTTCTGTCCGAGAGAGAAACTTTTCTCAGAAAGTTGCCTCTCGTATCGCACGATCAAGAAGATGATCCACTAGAATCGTTTATGATTCCAAGTGGAAAGTTTTCTCAGATTGGTGTGGTACAAGGTCGATCAATCCGGAGTGTCCCTCTGTAACTCGGATTGCCGATTTCCTTTTTTTTTCTCTTTACCGTTCTATGCTATCGAACACGTTTAAGTTCATTGGGGGAGAGAGTATTGGTTCAAATCCTTTTCTCTCGGAACTTATACGATCTTTCGAATTAGAAAAACCCGTTTGTAGGAGTTTAACTCCAAAATGGGATTTATCTTGCATCCTCTGGTCGCTTACTAGAGCTCCATACGAACCTCTGGTATCGGCGTCTTTAAAGTTCCTAACTTATAAAACCGTCTTTCTTTTAGCTTTTGCTACAGCTCGTCGAAGGAGCGAGTTACACGCTCTTTCGGTAGAAACAGGGCACATCAGATTCAATGAATCTGATGGCTCTTTTACTCTACTCTGTCAACCGGGGTTCCTGGCTAAAAACCCGTTACCTTCGGTTCTACCTTCGCCGATCACAGTTCCCAGCCTCTCGGCGACCTGTGGTCCTTCGGACTCTGATAGAACCCTTTGTCCCGTTAGGGCTCTTAAGCATTATCTTAAGAGAGTTGAAGGTACTAGGGGTCGGAGAAAGAGGTTATTTCTTCCTCTTATAGGTTGTAAAGATATTTCGGCGGCGTCTATTTCCCGCTGGATATTTGTTACTATTAAATTAGCTTATAAAGACCTTTCAAGTCGAGATCTCTCGTTTCTGCGGATTCATCCTCACGAAGTTAGAGCTCTCTCGACAAGTTGGGCGTTTTCTAATAATGTTCCTCTTGAAGAGATTCTTCAAGCAGCAGTATGGAAGACCCAATCGACCTTTTCCTCTTTTTACTTACGTTCTATGGCTAGTCAGTCAGAGAACTTATTCTCTCTGGGTCCCCTTGTGGCTTCTCAGCGAGTGGTTCGCTAATTTACATAATCCAACACATAAATAAAGTGAATACCGATTGAACCTGTATTCAATCCCCTCTTTCACTTTATACTTCCGTTGGAATCAAGTATGTTTGTTCTTAAAAAAAATATGGAATAATATACTACAACGTACCTGGAACGACAGTAAGTATTGGTCGAACCTCCCGTCCTATGCTACGAAGTCATCAGGTATTAAATGACTGGTAATGTATTTTTGATATAAAAATGAAGTTTTTTAAAGTAAAACATATTTTTATTAGAAAATACTTACCAGTCATTTATAGAGTCCCACCTCCCAACCCCGCGTCGTCACCAATACTTAACGGTGAATGAAAAGTGATTACCTGCTCACGTGCGTGCCCGTACTTCCGGGCGGCCGTGTTTGTCACGGATACGTGAGGGATATGCTTGCGTGGGCGTTTTTTTTGGATAATTAAGGTGTATAGAGATGATATATCAGGTATTAAATGACTGGTAAGTATTTTCTAATAAAAATATGTTTTACTTTAAAAAACTTCATTTTCAAGTTTAAAGAGATGTCTTGGTTTGAGTGGATTTTATAAAATGATTTATGCTTGTATAGATCTCTTAAATAGTAAAATTATGGACTAATTTAACTCTAGAACAGTGAACTAGTTGATAAATAGAACCAAATCAATGACACAAGAGAGCAGCTTGCTGTCTGATTGACTAATTAGCCCATTCCCACATACATCAAATCTGCAGCAGACTACTTTAAAAATATCGAGGTAAAAATATGGTAAACCTCTATAAGGGAAACTTTTAATCGTTTTGAGCAATTTCTTCTTTTGTCTCAAAGTTTTCAAAAGTCGTCTGCTGCAGAGGCATCAGAATGCGTCTTTATATGGGAAAGGGTTAATGAAATCAATAAGATTGAAAATAAATTGTTTTTGTTTAACATGATTTTTGATTCATCACAACAACTTAAATCATAATTATTATTAAACACAAAGTATATTATTTACATGAAACAAAATTATGTTTTTGCTTTTTTCTCCCCAATGCAATGCCAATAAGATAAACATGCATAGTACTTTGCTCGATTTCTTATCCAATTTCTATTAGGTACATTACAATGACACATAAATTGATCTTGACACGAGTTGAAAACTGACAGATGCTCAAAAAACCTATATATACTAGTATTAAACCTTAAAATGATTAAATTTAGGTGATTTATCTATTTCATGAATAGCCTTGGTAAGGAGGATGGTTTTAGCATCAATACTGTATATTTGGATCTTCATTGTTGTCGTCTATTATGAAGTATGAAAATTAAAATAAATGTACAACATATAATACCCTCGAAAGTCATTTTTTTTAAATAATATTTTGTAAGGATATAAGTGAATGAAAATTATAAGGAATTTTTATTTCCTTAAATATTGTCTTTTGTCTAGCCCGCTTGCATTGAGCTCTTCACATAGCTGTCACAATGGCAGTTTGGTGTGTGTACGTGCATGCATGAGAGTTGCTGTCTGTCCAAAACTTGTCCGAAACTAGGCACAAACGTTCACCATGATAAGTTGGCTTGTCATGCACAAGACCCTGTGCCTCAAATGTCAAGGTCACACTTAGAGGTCGCATCCCAACCATGCATCATAGGATTCCCAAATTCCTGGGCACAGATTTTCATCATGATGAGGTTTCACCCACAAGACCCAGGCCTGTACCTCAAAAGTTAAGGTCACACTTAGAGATCAAATGTCAAAATGAGTAATGTTTGATAGAACTGTACCTTGTCCGGCCCACATGTCAACCATGCATCATAGTATTCCCAAGTTACTGTGCACACCTGTTCACCATAATGAGGTGGTGTGTCAAGCTCAAGACACTGGACTGTTCCTCAAATGTCTAGGTCACACTATGAGGTCGAAGGTCAATATGAGTAGTTAGATAGGACTGTACCTTTTCCGGCCCACATCTCAACTGAGGTGGCATGTAGCGGACAAGGCCCAGGCCTGTACCTCAAAGGTCAAGATGAAAAACCATGCATCATAGGATTCCCAAGCTACTGGGCACACATGTTCACTTTGATAAGGTGCCATGTGGCGTACAAGACCCAGGTCTGTACCTCAAAGATCAAGGTCACACTTAGAGGTCAAAGGTCTAAATGAGAAATGTTTGAAAGGACTATCTTGTCCGGCCCACATCTCAACCATTCATCATAGGATTCCCAAGTTACTTAGGACACATGCACACCATGATCAGATAGCATGTCAAATTAAGACCCAGGTATGTACATGGAAGGTCAAGGTCACTAATTTTAAAGATGACAATGGATTGGTCGACTTCGAGACAACAATGAAAACCATCACTTTCATTTAAAGTTACAAATTACAAATTTAAGGAAATACAATAATTTGGGTGTTTGTTCTGTCAAACTTCTTCAAATTGAATGAGATGAATTGAATAATTCTATTTGCGACTGAAATAACATTTTCAATACATGTGTCAGTGTGTAAAATTATTCCTATGTTAAATATGCCTGAAAACATACTAAAAAGGATGTATGTTCAGATCTGTGTATGTTTATATATAACTTCAAAATAATATGATATCTCAAAATTAAAAAATGTTGGGTTATTGAACTTTTGACATTTTACAACTACTTTGGTATCGCAGAGGTCCCTTAATTGGCCCGACATGTTGCTTGTTGTCGTCTAGTTTTTAGCTCTACTGGCCAAAGGCCAGAAGGGCTTATGTCGTGGCGATTTGTCCGTCGTCCGTCCGTCCGTAAACAATTTCTTGTTAACACGATACAGTCTTCACTTTTGATTGTATCTCAACCAAACTTATACAGTAGTTAGATATCCATGAGAGCTCAGTTCCTTTCGAAAACCAGCCAGATCCGCCCATGCATGACTGGATTATGGCCCTTGAAATGGTCAAAATTGCTATAAAAGAGCTTGTTAACACGATACAGTCTTCACTTTTGATTGTATCTCAACCAAACTTATACAGTAGTTAGATATCCATGAGAGCTCAGTTCCTTTCGAAAACATTATGGCCCTTGAAATTGTTCAAATTGCTATAATTGAGCATGTGAACACAATAGAGGCTCTATTTACTATCTGATCTTTACCAAACTTAGATAGTAATTAAATATTGATGAGAGCTTGGTTCCTTTTGAAAACCAGCCAGATCCGCCAAGACTGGATTATGGCCCATGAAATTGTAAAAATTGCTATAATACAGCTTGTGAACACAAAAGAGCCTCCATTTACTATCCGATCTTCACCATACATACATGCTCTGGATTGAAAATGACCAAAGAACCATACCAGTAGAGCATAGGCCCTCATGGGCCTCTTGTTAAAAATTACTAGATGGCGATAATTTTCTATACACGGTTTTAGCAGGACCGCTATTTCTTATCCAAAAATGCAGTCTTTTCCAGCGACATTGATGCCTTGCATCAACTTTATCTTGTACTTTCATTTTCATTTTGATAGATTTTCCACATTTTAGTTAAGACACTGTCTGCTGCAGATTCCCCTTGTTGTGGATAAGAGATAATCTGTGGCAAAGTGAATATATAAATTTATTGAGCTAGCCTTTTACTCTGGTAAACTTGTAAAATTTAAATGTTTTAACCCTTTCCCTCATATAGACGCTTTCTGATGCCTCTGCAGCAGACAGCTTTTAGAAAACATAGTGACAAAAGAAGAAATTGCTCAAGGCGAGCAATTTCTCCTTTTGCCACAATGTTTTCCACTTTTAGTCATAGGTTATATATATCCATTCAATTTTAGAGAATTTCTATTTTTTGACAAAATATGTTCAAAGTCGTCTGCTGCAGATTTGTTGTATGAGGGAAAGGGCTAAACATTGCCCACATACACTTAATCTGCAGCAGACGACTTTGAAGAGGCCTAGAGGCAAAAATATTGAAAATCCCTATAAAATGAAAGTAAACTTATTTAATCTAGTTAAACAAAATGTGTGGCAAATTGAGGGGATATAATCATATAATGAACAATTTCTCCCTTTGCCACAATGTTGTCAAAAATGGTCTGCTGCGTATGTGTGGGAAATTGTTTAATTTTTGGCCATTGAACAAATGAATATTAATAGATCTGTTAAAAATGTTAGAAATCAGACCAGTTACAAACATTGACAAGTAGTTTCTCCCTTTTCAGTGTTTTAGGCTGTGAGCTAAGACAAGTTTCAACAGAGAATATAGGTCAGTATTCTGTTCTTGAAAATCTGTATCATGCCATTACTCCAATTAAGTTAATCATTTTCAACATGCAGATGCAGCAGACAACTTTTTGGAACAATGTGGCAAAAGGAGAAATTGCTCATGATGAGCTATTTTTTCCAAAATGTTTTCAACTCAATTCGCTAATAGTAAATCTTTCATTTTTATATCAAAAATACATTACCAGTCATTTAATACCTGATATATCATCTCTATACACCTTAATTATCCAAAAAAAACGCCCACGTTAGCATATCCCTCACGTATCCGTGACATACACGGCCGCCCGGAAGTACAGGCGCGCACGTGAGCGGGTAGTCACTTTTCATTTTTGGATTCACCGGAGTAGTCGATAAGAAAAATTTATATTATTATTTCTTCTTCCAATTAACTCTTTTGTTTTATAAGGCCCTGCCTTATAATCATTTAATTGTCCAAAGATATTTTGTCTACATTAACGTCACAGCCGTAAATTATTTACTTTATTGCTGTATTTATTGTTTTGTAGCAGACGATACGCTGAGAAGCACGTGGATTACCCCACCCGCTAATTTCAGTTACCGTCTTCGGTGCGGAAGTCTTGCTGTTTTCAATACTTTTTCCCTACCCTGTTAGCGATAGTACATTAACTATTGCTGTATGAATTATTGACTGTTCTATTCAATATTTGTGAAAAAATTTTGAAACAAAATTTATTTCAATATACGTGTCCAAACTACCGGTGTCACCGTGGTGTGGATATATTAAAACGGATTATAAACGGATTATATACGGATTATTTACTGTTTGGTGAGTATATTTGAATTATGTCAATGTCAATTACTGGTGAAGGGATGCGGAGCCCATGTGGTCATGCTGTGCACCTATGGGATTCGCATCCGACCTGCGTTGTGTGCACCAAATGCACACAGGCTTCACCTTGCGAGTACTGCTCGACATGGCCTATTTCCATTTGGAAAAAGGTCGTGCGGAGTAAGACTCGTAAAAGCAGGAAGATAAAGAAGACCCCTAAGAGGGTGCCTTTATCTTCATCGAGTGAGGCAGAGTTCGAGGGGTTCTCCCAACCGGACTCTGCAACGGTGTTGAGCGAGTCGAAGGGCAATGCTGAGCCTTCTTCTCCGCTCAACACAGCCGTTTTTCCGCGCGCTGAGGAAATTCGGATGGTAGCTTTGGGTGAGAGTTGCTCCGTCGGGAAACTTCAGAAACCGTACGGAAACAGCGGGGAAAATGCTCAGCTGGATCATTTAACCGCTGAACCTCACCATCTGTCGCCTGGTGTCAGGGCTGGGCCTTCGAAAGAAGGAGTGCCTTTGGTAGCTTTCCGGGATAACCGCATGAGTTGTACCAATCCGACACCATACTCTGAGCTACAGCTGTCTTCGGACAGCTGCAGAGTACCGGTTACCTACGTCGGGGGACGTAGTGTTCCGGAGACTTTGTATAGTGCAGCTTCACTCCTGCCTATGCATAGTCAACCTGGGTTTTGTTGGGCTGAGCAACAAAACCCAAATACCGAGGCACGTCAGGTCACCGGGCAACCGGAGAGGAGTCATTCGTTAATGACGCGACCTTTCACCAGTCAGTCCGGGTTGGACTGGACTGGGCCAGTCAGTCACGTTGCCATGACTAGACCAGGTAGTCGCTCACGTATCTGTGATGCGACAGGGCAAAGGTCCGATTGCAAGGACCCAGCCAGGCAAAAGGTTGATCGTTTAGCACCGATTCATCCTGGCAGTCAGACTATCTTAATTGATTCGACGACTAGCCAAAATCGCGCGCATGGAGACATGCCGCATCAGGTCAGTAGCCCATTTCGTTATGGTGCTACGGGCCAATCGGTCACGCCTGTGAATACGACACAAACACCAGTGTCTTATGTAAACACAGGCCAACCGAGTAGTAGGGCATTTTTCAATGCCTCGTCTACACTGCCAGACGACTGTGTAAACATGGTCTAGGCACGGGTTCTGTGGTGATAGACCGAATTGATGCTAATTATCGATCGATCTCTGCTCCACTACAGAATCAGAATAATTTAAAGCCTGGTGTTGCACCGGGTTCGATTATTCCTCTGTCTTCCATCGGGTATGGGGGTTACGAAAAATCTTTTTCTTCCCCTGGGGGGACAGTGTATGTCGCAAGACAATATGCTGCTCCTCAATACCAGCCACCGGTCCATAATATGGAACCGTTAGGTGTTAGACAGAGTTCAACGGCCTACCGGGATCAGCATTACCCATCTCATGGGAATTCACTGCTCTCGGGGGGACACCTACTTGATAGGCAGTCCGATTATAGGCAACCTCGGGATCAGAATACATTGCGTCATTCTGTGAACGAGAGGTCGAAACCGTCCCATACGGTTAGTTCGGCCCCGGCAGAAGATTTTGTACGGCCGCCCTCTGCTGCGGAGAGGGGGCCTGCTTCACAAAATCTTCGGCAGAACATGGATTATTCTGAATTATCCATGTCTGAGTCGGACATTGATCTACCGGTTGGAAGACCGAGTGGTCAACCTCAGAGGAGTACACGCAACCCTACATCTTCGTCTAACGATGATGAGGGAAATAGGTCTCCTTCCGATGAGGAGCCAGCTGTAGAGCGTTGGTCTTTTCAGCAGGCTATTGACGAAGTATTTCGGGTGGTGCCGAATGCTTTATGCCCTAAGGTTGACGCTCCCCCACGTCGGAAAAACCTTTCGAGCCTAGAGGAACTGAATGTACAGGCTTTTACGCCAGTGCAATTACTTCCTCAAGCTAACAACTTGGGCAGGTTGTTAGACCAATTGCAGTCGACCAGGTCTCTAGAGGCTTTGCCTTCAGGCTGGTTGGTCCCAGTACCCATTTCTAAGGAATGGGTCAATCCTAAAGCGTATTCCACGTCTAAGGAGTTCTTCCCTGTCAAAGTGCCAGCTTTAGACGGGGATGCAGCTAAACTGGGGTTAACTGCACCCGCTTCTGTTCAAGTCTCTTCTAAGACTCTAGAGAAGTGGGAGGCCAGAGTAAGACTGGGTGTAATGGTGTCATCTCATGACAACCATTTCGCAGTCGCTCTGTCTTTGTTGTTAAAAGAGGAGAATATCTCTAGCCTAGGGGCTAACAGAATTCTCGAAGCTTTCGACACAGGCAACAGGCATCTCATGGCACTGAATCTTCAGACCGCCACAGAGATACTGTCCATGAGGAGGGACGCAGTGCTAGCTGCTCCTAACTCATTGCTAAGTGCTAGCAAGGACAGCCTGAGGGCCGCACCATTGGAGTCGAAACAACTCTTTGATGGAAGGATTGCTGCAGTGACGGTTGCTGATGCGTCAGAACAGTCTCGACGCCTTTCGGCTAACGCAGCTAAGGCTTTTGCGCAGGGCCAGAAACGTTCAGCGTATTCTGCGAATGTGGGTAGTTCTAAGAAACCCAACCCAGCAAAGAAGCCAAAACGGGATGTAAAGGCGTTTCAGCCTAAACAAACCCCTTCCACGGGTCAAAAAGCGGCTAAACCGAAGCGCCCTTATCAGGGTACTAAGCATCGGCAGCCCGCTAGAGTTAACACGAACCCGAAGCCGCAGCCCTAGGGATTCGCTCCTCTCTATGACAATCCCAAGGTCGGAGATTGCAGTCGGGGGCCGCCTGTCATTTTTCACGGAGGAGTGGGAAAGTATCACAGAGGATCGTTGGATTTTATCTGTGATACACGAAGGGTATCTGATTCCCTTCATTTCCCCCCCTCCTCTGACAAGCGTGCCGATCGACATGTCATCACGTCATCCGGCCATGTCGGAGGTGATTTCATCACTTCTGAAAAAGAATGCCATAGAGAGGGTTCTCAACCCCAATTCTCGGGGTTTCTACAGCCGTCTTTTTCTTGTTCCGAAGAAAGACGGCAGGTGGAGACCGGTTATAGATTTATCTGCGCTAAATCTATTGATTCCGGTCGAGAAATTCAAAATGGAGTCGACCCGCTCCATCCGAGTAGCAATTCGGAAAGGCGACTGGGCGGTCTCTCTAGATCTAACAGACGCCTATTATCACATCCCGATAGCGTCCTCCTCGAGACAATACCTTCGGTTTGTGATAGAGGGAGAAGTGTTCCAATTCAGGGCTCTTCCCTTCGGCCTCAAGTCCGCCCCTCGAGTGTTTACGAAGATAATCAGTGTTGTGGGAGCCTACCTTCGCAGGAAAGGACCCCAACTTCTTCAATACTTCGACGATTGGCTTCTCCACAGGACGGATCGTGTACTTTTACTTCACGATCTGTCCCTAGCCTGGCGGACCATTCTGCGATTGGGTTTAATACCCAACACGCAGAAGTCGGAATTAATTCCGTCAAAGAGGTTCACGTTCGTGGGTATGACGTTTCTCACCGACTTAGCGGTAATTCAAGTACCTTCGGACAGAGTCGATTCTCTTTTACAGAAAATCGGTCTCGCACTGGAACAGGCTGCGGTAACAGCCCGATCCATGCTGTCACTTCTGGGTTCCCTGAGTGCAGCAGCCGACCTAGTCTTTCTAGGAAGGCTCCACATGCGACCCCTTCAGTTTCTTTTTCTGTCCCAGTGGCGTCCGTCTGTGGACTCACTGGATCAGGAGATAGCTCTGACGGATTTCTTCAAGTCCCACCTTCGGTGGTGGCTGGATCCGTTAATCTATCAACAAGGGGTACCCTTACTCACACCACCTCCGGATCTGTACCTATTTACAGATGCCAGTGCTGCGGGTTGGGGAGCTCATTTAGAGCCGCAGGGCCTAACAGCCCAGGGCATGTGGACAGCGGAGGAGAAGTGTTTTCACATAAACAACTTGGAACTGAGGGCAGTCCTGCTAGCCCTCAATCAGTTCGCTGCCTCCGTTGCGAACAAAACTGTTTTGTTGTCGACGGACAATACTACTGTTGTGTCGTACATTCGCAGGCAAGGAGGAACGCACTCCCATCTTCTCTTTTTAGAGACTTGGAAGTTACTCCTTTGGTGTCAGGCGACGTCGTTAGTACTTCTAGTAAAACACGTCCCAGGTCGTCTAAATGTCTTAGCAGACAGTCTATCCCGCCAGAACAAAATTCTTCCGGCGGAATGGACATTGAACCAGAGTGTGTTGAACTCAGTGTTCATGCGGATCGGGACACCCCTGGTGGATCTTTTCGCCACCAGAGTCAATCATCGGCTGCCACTTTATGTATCCCCGATGTACGATCCTGCAGCTTGGGCAGTGGACGCACTGACCCTCGATTGGAACCTCCTGTTCGGGTATGCGTTTCCCCCGTTCATACTGGTTCCGATCGTACTTCAAAAGGTTCTTCGCTCGCAACAGTGCAAAATACTGTTGATAGCACCCTGTTGGCCCCAGAGGTCGTGGTTCAGCGACCTCCTGGCCTGTCTCTCGGCAAATCCAATACGACTTCCTATTCGAGAAGACGTACTGTTTCAGCAACCAGGTCGGCGTCTTCATCCCAACCTGGCAATGCTACATCTTCACGCCTGGACATTATCAAGCGTTCTGTCCGAGAGAGAAACTTTTCTCAAAAAGTTGCCTCTCGTATCGCACAATCAAGAAGACGATCCACTAGAATCGTTTATGATTCCAAGTGGAGAGTTTTCTCAGATTGGTGTGGTACAAGGTCGGTCAATCCGGAGTGTCCCTCTGTAACTCGGATTGCCGATTTCCTTCTTTTTCTTTTCGAAGAAAAACAACTGGCAATTAGTACGGTGAAAGGCTACCCTTCTATGTTATCGAACACGTTTTAGTTCATTGGGGGAGAGAGTATCGGTTCAAATCCGTTTCTCTCGGAACTTATACGCTCGTTCGAATTAGAGAAACCCGTTTGTAGGAGTTTAACTCCAAAATGGGATTTGTCTTGCGTCCTTTGGTCGCTTACTAGAGCTCCATACGAGCCTCTAGTATCGGCGTCTTTAAAGTTTCTAACTTATAAAACCGTCTTTCTTTTAGCTTTCGCTACAGCTCGTCGAAGGAGCGAATTACATGCTCTTTCAGTAGAAACAGGGCACATCAGATTCAATGAGTCTGATGGCTCTTTTACTCTACTCTGTCAACCGGGGTTCCTGGCTAAAAACCAGTTACCTTCGGTTTCACCTTCGCCGATCACAGTTCCCAGCCTTTCGGCGACCTGTGGTCCTTCTGATTCCGACAGAACCCTTTGTCCCGTTAGGTCTCTTAAGCATTATCTTAAGAGAGTTGAAGGGACTCGGGGTCGGAGAAAGAGGTTATTTCTTCCTCTTATAGGTTGTAAAGATATTTCGGCGGCATCTATTTCCCGCTGGATATCTATTACTATAAAATTAGCTTATAAAGACCTGTCTAGTCGAGATCTCTCGTTTCTGCGGATTCGTCCGCACGAGGTTAGAGCTCTCTCTACAAGTTGGGCATTCTCTAATAATGTTCCTCTTGAAGAGATTCTTCAAGCGGCAGTATGGAAGTCGCAATCTACCTTTTCGTCTTTCTACTTACATTCTATGGCTAGTCAGTCAGATAACTTGTTCTCTCTGGGTCCCCTTGTGGCTTCTCAGCGAGTTGTTCGCTAATTATTATAATCCAACACATAAATAAAGTGAATACTGATTGAAACTGTATTCAATCTCCACTATCACTTTATACTACCGTTGGAATCAAGTATGTTTGTTCTGAAAAATATGGAATAATATACTACTACGTACCTGGAACGACAGTAAGTATTGGTCGAACCTCCCGTCCTATGCTACGAAGTCATCAGGTATTAAATGACTGGTAATGTATTTTTGATATAAAAATGAAGTTTTTTAAAGTAAAACATATTTTTATTAGAAAATACTTACCAGTCATTTATAGAGTCCCACCTCCCAACCCCGCGTCGTCACCAATACTTAACGGTGAATGAAAAGTGACTACCCGCTCACGTGCGCGCCTGTACTTCCGGGCGGCCGTGTATGTCACGGATACGTGAGGGATATGCTAACGTGGGCGGTTTTTTTTTATAATTAAGGTGTATAGAGATGATATATCAGGTATTAAATGACTGGTAAGTATTTTCTAATAAAAATATGTTTTACTTTAAAAAACTTCATTTTTAGCGACTTCATATTTTTGCACATAAGTCGATCATCCGCTCCAGATTTGTTGGTTGTATGTGTAAAAGGTCATCTCATTTGACTCAGCACCAACATTGTTTATGTTCTCTCAATTTGGAAGACTCTCATATCAGTGCATCAGGTATTTATAAATGTTTATGACCGGGCCTAACGTTTAATTTACATTTCAAGATAAAAATTAGAGAGTGTTCTGATAAATCGAGTATTTGGTGTAAAAAATACATTTTAACCCTTTCCCTCATACGACAATTCTGCAGCAGACGACTTTGAACGTATTTTGTCAAAACATAGAAAATCTCCATAATTGAATGGATAACCTATGACAAAAAGTGGAAAACATTGTGGCAAAAGGAGAAATTGCACGTTTTGTGCAATTTCTTCTTTTGTCACTATGTTTTCAAAAAGCTGTCTGCTGCAGAGGCGTCAGAAAGCATCTATACGAGGGAAAGGGTTAAAATAAATTTTATGCATTTTTATATCTAATAAATTAGCAAAATTAGACCCATTGCCAAAAAAAAGAGCGAGAAAAAGCCTGTTTGATAATGGTCTGCATTAGTAAAGCAAAACTTATTTGTTATTTTATTACTTTTCCACATACAATAAAGCTGCAGCAGACATTTTGAAAACGCATTTGGACGTATTTGGAAAAGATGCTTCAAAATGAGCCTGCAAGTCGAATAGCGCCATATGTAATTTGAGCCATGTCAGATGAAATATGTCTGTCTTCAATTATAAGTAATGCCCTTTCCCAAATCAATTATTCTGCTGCTAACAACTTTTAGTACATCTTTAGCAACTAGAATTTCAGTAAATGAAAGTATAATGATTGAATGAGTTGAAAAGGGTGTGGACAAGGGAGAAATGAACGACATCTGACAATGATAAAAAATAGAATGATATAAGAATGACATGTGACGATGACCAATCAATAACTGGTCCAATTTTCAAAGGCAACGCTTTTATATTTGGGGAAAAATTGGGCCGTAACTCAAATCTTACCCAAAGTTTTTAAGTTGAAGGTAAAGTAGAAAAATCAGAGCTAAATAAGTAGAGTATTTCACATCCCCAAATCCTTATTTGTCCCTACAACTCTATGTTATGGGTACTCAAAAGAATCGTCTCAGTGAGACCATTCTTTTGAGTACCCTCAACATAGGATGTAGATGATTCATAAGAGAGATATGGATGGGAAAAGACCAGTTCACTCCTCCTCTCAATACAAAAGTAAAACCAAGATTGCAGGTTAGAACTATGGGTCAATCATTTTTTTCCAAATATCAAGGGTGCTAAAAATGATTAATCAATCTGACTTGATGTAAGAGTAACTCTGGGAAAAAGTTAGAAATGGTGTTGGAAAACATGTTTCGACTCATTAAAAAGTAAGTTTTTCAGACAGCATTCCTTGCAGAAACATCAAAAGTCACTTCCATACAACAGAGAGGTAATTGCGTTTTGATGGATAGAAGTAATACATCAAATGTTCTTTTACAGTCACATATCTTACTTGTGAGAGTGTATGTCATAATACCATGTGGACCACGCCATGTAGTAACTTACCTTCGGAGATTTCAAAATTCATAGCAAAAGGTAGAAGTTGTTTATACTTTGTGTATACAAATCAGCATGACCATCCACCCACACAGCATGATCAACATCTGCACTGTACACATTTATTACTTACAATATTAAGCTTGTTAGAAGCTTAGTGTCTCAGGATTTGAAACCCGGGCATCCCTGGGTAGATCCCCAGTCGTGGCATGACGGTCATGGTGGACACTGCCCTTGGTCAAGGCACATTTCCTAGCCTAGTAATGGTTTGTTTCCCATGGATATATGTAAATTGCTGTTGTGATATAACTGAAATAATGTTGAAAACGGCGTAAAACCCTAATAAAAATTGTTAGAAGCTTGTCAACTTGTGGTTTTATGCCATTCCATGGAAAAAGGTACAAGGTTGCTTTATTGAACAGTGTGAATTCAGATCAGCTTGTGCATCCACACAGTCTGATCAAGATCCACATTGTTCACATATTAATAATATAAGCTTGTTAGAAGCTTCTGTCAACTTGCGCAGATTCTGATGTCTTGAGGAGGTGGACATGGTGAGCTGAACCTGGAGACGGGAAAGGATTAATCTAAATCACTGATATAATGCAATAAAGGTTTAATTTTCTGGTTAACCCTTTCCACATACAACAAATCTACATATGACTATGAAAGAATAAATATTGAATAGAGCTGAAAACATTGTGGCAAATGGAGAAATTGATTTTCAAGAGCGATTTCTCCTTTGACTGCATTGTTTTAAAAAAAAAATGTCTGCTGTAGAGGGATGAATGAATGAATGAATGTATATTGTTTTATGGCGCATCGACAGCTAAGGTCATTTAGCGCGCATTTAAATTTTATTATTCATGTTCCCTGGGTGAACAAACCAGTACTAGGCTAGAAAATGTGCCTTGCCCAAGGGCACTCCACCATGACCGAATTGCCGCGACTGGGGATGCTGTAGAGGGATCAGAAAGCATCTGTATCTAAAAAAGGGTTAAGAAGATGTATTTATGACACAAAAATCCTCAAAAATTACAGGATGAATTATGTCAAAGAATTGGAAATAAAAAATAAATGACTGTCTGCCTTATATAATTGCTTACAGGGGGGCATTTCCCTTTACAGAAATTAATCCTTTGCCATATAAAACAAAACTGCAGCAGCTGACTTTGAAAATATACAGGCAAATCTATGGAAAAAAAGATTATGGAATAGAACTGAAAATATTGTGGCTAAAGGAGATTTGCTAATTTTCAGCAATTTCTCCTTTTCCCCGAATGTCTTCAGAAGTCTGTGGCTGCAGATATGTCAAAATATGTCTACAAGTGGGGAAGAGTTACCAAATGACTGATGTTTGGTTTTTAGATCACCTAGAGCCAAAGGCTCAAGGTGAGCTATTCTGATCACTGTGTCCGTCGTCCGTCGTTAACTTTTACCTTTAAACATCATCTCCTCCTGAACCACAGGACCAATTTCATCCACACTTCACACTGGAATGTTCCTTTGGTGGCCCTCTTTCAAAAATTGTTCAAAGATTTAAATTCCATTGAGAACTTTGGTTGCTGCGGCATCAGAAAGGGGGCAAAATGTCCGAACTTTAAAAATTATTTTTAGTTAAAACTGAAAACATTGTCAGACAAGAAGAAATTACTTGTCATTCGTGTAAATGACAACTTACCAATTTTCCATAATATTTTCTTCAGACATTTCAAATCCCATGACAAAAGTCATTGTAATTAGCATCAATCATCTTCCATCAATGGTATTAACCTTTTCTCTCATATAGATGCTTTCTGACGCCTCTGCAGCAGACAACTTTTGAAAACAATGTGGCAAAAGTGAAATTGCTCATGATGAGCAATTTCACCATTTGCCACAATGTTTTCAACTCTATTTAATAATTAATCTGTCATAAATGGAGATTTTTTACATTTTGAATTAGATGTTTTCAAAGTCGTCTGCTACAGATTTGTTGTTTGTGGGAAAGGGTTAATGTTCTTTGTTAGAGGTAGCCAGTTTCTTAGAAGAATGTAAAGGGATAATTGATTAGGGTTTAACGCCATTTTCAACAATTTTTCAGTCATATCACAGCTGCCAGTTCACCTTCTCATATGATTCCTGGTTTGCTCACACCAGTACTCCACACAACATACTTTCCACGGAATAAAGGCTTAATGGTCTATGTGGAAGGTAGCCAGTTCCTTAGAAGAATGCAATGTGGAGTACTATATGGTGCAAGAAAACCAAGGAAAACATGTTAGGAAACCTGGACGCCGTGATATAACTGAACTACCTTTGAAACAGCAGTTAAACTCAAATCAATCAATTAACCTTGACAAAGAATTCTATAGCCTGATTGTATTAAATAATTAGTTAAAGCTATAATTGCTTAACCCTTTTCTATTGCATTTAGGTGCATCTGCAGCAGACAACTTTTGAAAACATTTTGGCAAAAGGAGAAATTGCTAATGATGAACAATTTCTCCTTTTTCTAGATGTTTTCAATTTCATATGTACTTTCATTCATGGAGGTTTTCCAGATGTTTGCCTACATGGTTTTCGTGTCATATTTGTCACATGTGGAAAAGAGTTAACCCTGTCCCTAATTCAGACAACTTCTGAAACGTAGATTCTTGAAGGGCAGAAATTAATTATTTCAAAAGAATCAATTTCTCCTTTCCCCGCACTTTTAGAAAAGTTTTACTTGTAATCTCCAGATGTTACCTTTTTACTCCAGTATTAACAAAGCAGCAACCTCTAAAAATACAGCAGAGTACTCGATTTGTTAGTTCCAACAAGGTACAAATGCATCATGTGAAACGGTGCAGTTATTGCTTTTGTGAATCAATCAATATGAAAGTTCTCTATAGTTTATACCTAATCAGAGTTGTTATTGTTTACATGCAATTAACACTTCTTTCAAAACTGCTATATTTCATGCTGGAAATAATGGATAAAGCAACTTACAAAATAAAAGTGAGTTATAAATAACATTGTTTATATTATAAAATAATAGTTAGTTATGTATAACATTGTTTATATTGTACAAAGAGGTGAACCTATTTGTTCAAACCAATATTAAGTGAGAGTCATTTATTGACGGTAGTTTTAAATGATACAACAATTAGAGCAACCACCATGCAGGGCCTCAGAATTGCTAGAAATGACAGCCAATCATGCCCTGTTACTTGATACCTAATGATAGGTAAATATATGCTACGTCACAGTTTTTGTTTCAGCAGCCGTCGTAGCCATTTCGCTGATAAACATTGTCGTTATATTTCTAATTTACTCACTTTACTATTAATTCTTCGGACTATTCATCATTATCTGTGGAATTAACTATGTCTTCCCGACGTGGGCGATCTATGACCAGGCGGTCATCTCGAATAACTAACGAGCGTAGTCGTTCAAGAAGTTCTGACAGAGGAAACGCCCAGATTTCAGAACCGGATTCCAACATTCCAGACAATTGGACGCGAGGTAAACTCGTTTCTGAGCTACAGCGGTTGGGTGTCGAGTTAACGTCGACAATCGGACATAAATACTTGTTGAGGGTGTATAAGCGGT
This sequence comes from Serripes groenlandicus, assembly GCA_031761405.1. NCBI lineage: Eukaryota > Metazoa > Mollusca > Bivalvia > Cardiida > Cardiidae > Serripes > Serripes groenlandicus. The sequence continues at coordinate 249,846,571 of JASEVX010000001.1, forward strand.
TGACCGCTCCTTCGGCCATTACCAGCATCCAAGGTGACAATAATTTGGATGCAGAACAAGATGACGATCATCATTTACTGGCAAGCGGCCAGGGTGGAAGTGACGACTTACAACTTCCGGTCCAGAGCACATTCCGGGAAAACCCAACAACAACAACACAAACAACAACAACAACAGTGAACCCGGAAATAGCGGCTCTGAAACAGCAAATGACGGCTATGCAGGCGACGATGGCGTTAATTAGTAACCGTCTTAACGGACAAGGGGACACATTAATAAACCCGCAGCCGTCGGCGATATTGATGGACCCGTATGGACGCTATAAAGGTATTCCAATAGATAGTTTACCTCCTGTCAATGTAGTAACACCGCATCTACGAAAACAAATTCAGTCTCGTAAACACATTAATCTGGCTCTTCTGTTGTTGCCTTCGAATCATAGCGATCATGAACATAAAACATTTAATGACAGTGAAGGAACCCAAGTGATTATCCGGTCAAATGACCCGCGACAGGGTAGAAACTTGTCCATTGAAGAGTTTCGCATTGCCTTTGCACTTTTCAGAAACATAGTGTGTGAGGTGGAACCATGTAGGCGCAGTGAACTGGATGCCTACATGGATTTGATAGACTCTTTGTACATTCAATTCGGTGGTGCAAAATTTTATGAGTATCATAATGCTTTCTCAAGGAAGGCGGCAGAGCACTATGCATCAACATCCACTATTGTTTGTTGGGCATCCCGTGACTCTGATTTATTCTTACGGATATTTGCTGGAGAAAAGAGCAGGAACTGCTTCTCATGTGGAAGTATGCTCCATGCAACTGGGTTTTGTCCAGCTGTTCAACCTTTGGCTATGGCACAAGGACCTAACTATCAAAAGCAATCGGGGAATCAGTACCAGACTCCGAAATCGGTTGATGGAAGAGGTAGACCTCGCATATACCATCAAGGCTCAGAGATTTGTAATAATTTCAACGCGCAGGGCTGCAACTTGGAACATATGAATACCAGAATTACTCATATGTGTTCAATTTGCAAGTCTCCTACACATGGTTCCTTAGCCTGCCCAAAGAAAAAGCTGCCAAGAGGGGCTACAGCCACTGCTACAAATCTAGATAAAAAGTGACTACCCGATAATTCATATACACCAGTGGACATGCTAAGTACCAATGCATCTGGTCCTACTTTAACTTCAATAAATATAAGCAGACTTGAGCAAGAACTTTCTAAACACCCTGATCGGGTGTACGTTCAGAAACTTGTACATGGTTTAACATTTGGATTTGACACTGGTCTACAAGAGTTACCAACAACTAGTTTTGAATGCAAAAATTTACAATCATCTGAACGTAACCCTGACATCGTCACAGACCTTCTACATTCAGAAGTTGAGAAGGGATATTTAATAGGACCTTACTGCTCACCACCTTTTGATCTCTTTCGCATTAATCCAATAGGTTTGGTTCAGGGGAAATATTTAAAGAAATATAGGATTATTGTTGATCTTTCAGCTCCACACAACGATAGCAACAATGCAAGTCTGAACAGTTTAATTGATAAGTCTGAGTATTCGTTATCGTATGTACGACTTGATGTTGCTATTGCTGCTATTCGAGAATTTGGGGAAGGAACTATTTTATCCAAAACCGATATCGTTGATGCCTTTAAACTCATACCTATTGCGCCACATCTTTGGAAATTTCATGGAGTTAAATGGAAAGGAAACTACTATTTCTACAAAAGATTATGTTTTGGATCTCGAAGTAGCCCAAAGATTTTCACGTTACTCTCCGAAGCAATCCATTGGATTGCTACTACCAATTATGGCATTGAACGCCTATTTTACCTCTTGGATGATTTCCTAGCAGTAACCCGACCGACAGGAGATGGTTATCGCACTATGGCGTTGCTTACATTGATTTTCGGGCGCCTTAATATACCGTTACATCCCACTAAAACGGTGGGTCCGGTATTTGACATAGAATACTTGGGTATATTTCTTAATTCTGTAGAGATGAAAGCATATCTGCCTTTGGAGAAAGTTAACCGCATATCATCACTTCTACAAGAATTCAGCATTAGGCATTCAGTTATGAAACGAGAACTACTCAGTTTACTGGGTCATTTAAACTTTGCGTCCAGAGTTATTGTACCAGGAAGAAGTTTTGTGTCTTACCTGCTCAGGGTTGCAGCTTCTGTCAAATTACTGCATCATCATGTCTACTTAAATCAAGCATGCTTACGAGATATGGCCATGTGGAGTCGTTTTCTACAGCAGTGGAATGGCATATCATTCTTTTATGACACTGATATCACTTATTCGGCAGACATGGAATTGTATACAGATGCTAGTGGCATAGGGTATGGTGGAATATTCAAACAGCAATGGTTTTCAGAATACTGGCCCAATGAAATGCCAAAATTAGGGGAGAAGGATATGTCTATTGCCTACATGGAACTGGTCCCCATTGTCACGGCTGTTGTTTTATGGTCCCCACAATGGTCTGGGAAACGGATACTATTCCACTGTGATAATGAAGCTACTGTGGCAATCATTAAGAAAGGCAGGAGTACTTCCCATATTATCATGAACCTTATGCGTCGTTTAACTTGGTGCACTGCCAAATATCACTTCATTGTTCATGCACAGCATGTGCCTGGTAAGCAGAACTCAATCTCAGATGCTTTATCTCGTTTTCAGTTCGATCGATTCCGCAAGTTAGCGCCACAAGCGGAATTACACCCTACACAGATTCCACCAGTGAAAGATTTACAGCTATTCTAGGGCCTACTGTGGATAGGTTGTTAGCGGTAGCATTGTCACCTGGAACATTGCGTATGTATGATACAGCATTCCGACTTTACAAAGCTTTTCTACGTGCTTCTCACCACTGGAATTTTAATTCCACGCTACCACCAGTTATAAACCAGGATATCTTGGTGCATTTCGTTGCCTTTTGTGTGAACAAGACCTTAAAATATCAAACTATTAAGCAGTATCTTGCTGGAGTTAAACATTTCTATATTGTTCATAACGTTCCGTCGCCATTCTTGGAACCACATAAATTACTTAAATTGCAATTAGTGCTACGTGGAGCAAAGAAGTTACAACAATCATCAACTCGGGAACGTCAACCAATCACATATCCAATTTTATGTCGTATTTTGGGTCATCTAATGGAGTCCGGGAATTTATACGACAACAGTATGTTTGCTGCGGCTTGCAGCATGGCATTTTTCGGTTATCTCCGATGTGGCGAATTTACCAGCAAAACTAAGGTGTTTGATAATGCAATACATTTGTGCTTAGGTGATATTGTGTTTTCAGGTGATAAGTCTAAATACACGGTCAATCTCAAAACCTCAAAAAGTGATGTTTTCCGTGAAGGGGTTAAAATTCGAATTTTCTCTTCATCCTCTTGTTTCTGCCCAGTCAAATTGATGGAAAAGTATTGTAATTTACGGACGACATCAGGCGCACCAGACTCCGATCCGTTGTTTCTTACGTTACAAGGTTATGTGATGGATAGAAGCTTCTTCATTACACGCCTCAAAGCTGTCCTTGCATCCATTGGTTTAAATTCAACGCTATTCAACGGACATTCTATAAGACGAGGATCCGCAACGTCAGGAGCAGCAGCGGGACTACCCGACCATATGATTCAAATTTTGGGTCGATGGAATTCTGACTGTTACAAGCGTTACATACAGGTGGATGAACTCATGCTTCGCAAGGCACAACAAACTATGTGCATCACTTAGATGGATCAATCATTTACGTTTAGCATTTCATTATTTACCTGTTTCACTGTTGTCGACTTCTTTTCAATTGATTGATTGCTTTGGTTGTAACACATTCTTTGTGTCGTAGCAATGCTTGTACTTGGTACCTATGGACCAGGATTTACACACGTATCCTGTCATGTATAATCTACAAATTATTCCCTTTTTGGGGACACATTGCCTTATCTATTGTCGTTTTCTTACTATTCGGCAATGTTTGGACATTTTGCCCCCAAAAAAGTACAGCATGTGAAGTTAAACGTCGTGGAGACAAGAGAGCATAAGTTCTAGCTCACAGCAGTTTATCATTTCAGATCTCGCTTACGCTATGTCCTATATTATAATAAGCTCGCTGTAGATTATACCATGGTCCATGGTAAGCTCACTGTAGCTTATATCACAGAACATGTTATTCTATCTACATGATGTAACGCACTAAGCTCACTGCAGCTTCTTACCAGTAATTTAAGCTCACTGTAGCTTAACCTCCAACTTTCCTAGAGCTCACTGCAGCTTAATTTGTGACTTGCTTTGACTCACTGCAGTCGAAGTAAGCTCACTGCAACTTTTACCAGTATTGTAAGCTCACTGTAGCTTTACCTCCAACTTTCCTAGAGCTCACTGCAGCTTAATTTGTGACTTTCTTTGACTCACTGCAGTCAAAGTAAGCTCACTGCAGCTTTTACCAGTAATGTAAGTAAGCTCACTGTAGCTTAACCTCTAACTTTCCTAGAGCTCACTGCAGCTTAATTTTTGACTTTCTTTGACTCACTGCAGTCGAAGTAACTTGTCTCTTCTGAAGCCCAGTTTCAACCTATATACTATGCTCTCTTGTTTCTGAAGTGACTCTAGAAATACAGCCTACAGGCTAAGTCTTCAGTTGACAACTGTCATTGCCCCTGAAAGCCAAAGATATTTTAGGGATGTGAAATGTATGTTGTAGCTATATAATAAATAGTTTCTGCTGTATATTGTTTTGTTGGGTCATTTAAAGTGAGAGTCATTTATTGACGGTAGTTTTAAATGATACAACAATTAGAGCAACCACCATGCAGGGCCTCAGAATTGCTAGAAATGACAGCCAATCATGCCCTGTTACTTGATACCTAATGATAGGTAAATATATGCTACGTCACAGTTTTTGTTTCAGCAGCCGTCGTAGCCATTTCGCTGATAAACATTGTCGTTACCGCCGTCCACCCCACCACCACTTTCTTTGATTTCTGTGTGTACTCTTGTACTTTATCTGTATATGCTTATTTAGTCTTCTCTGATTCCGGTTTGATTCCTGTCATTTTATGTTGGGAGTGACATATGTGCATCTGGAGACTGCGATATTTCACATTTGTCATTTTGCCCCCAAAAAAGTACAGCATGTGAAGTTAAACGTCGTGGAGACAAGAGAGCATAAGTTCTAGCTCACAGCAGTTTATCATTTCAGATCTCGCTTACGCTATGTCCTATATTATAATAAGCTCGCTGTAGATTATACCATGGTCCATGGTAAGCTCACTGTAGCTTATATCACAGAACATGTTATTCTATCTACATGATGTAACGCACTAAGCTCACTGCAGCTTCTTACCAGTAATTTAAGCTCACTGTAGCTTAACCTCCAACTTTCCTAGAGCTCACTGCAGCTTAATTTGTGACTTGCTTTGACTCACTGCAGTCGAAGTAAGCTCACTGCAACTTTTACCAGTATTGTAAGCTCACTGTAGCTTTACCTCCAACTTTCCTAGAGCTCACTGCAGCTTAATTTGTGACTTTCTTTGACTCACTGCAGTCAAAGTAAGCTCACTGCAGCTTTTACCAGTAATGTAAGTAAGCTCACTGTAGCTTAACCTCTAACTTTCCTAGAGCTCACTGCAGCTTAATTTTTGACTTTCTTTGACTCACTGCAGTCGAAGTAACTTGTCTCTTCTGAAGCCCAGTTTCAACCTATATACTATGCTCTCTTGTTTCTGAAGTGACTCTAGAAATACAGCCTACAGGCTAAGTCTTCAGTTGACAACTGTCATTGCCCCTGAAAGCCAAAGATATTTTAGGGATGTGAAATGTATGTTGTAGCTATATAATAAATAGTTTCTGCTGTATATTGTTTTGTTGGGTCATTTAAAAATAGATTTATAATTCATCTTCTCCTGTAATGTTTTTTGCCTGTAATCTTTTTAATTTTAATCCATTTCAATTCTTTATAACTATGTATTGTATTATCGCTTTCATACACATAGACTCTTCATGATGCCTCTGCAGCAGACAACTTTTAAAATCATTGTTGGAAAAGTAGTTATTGCACATAATAAGCAATTTCTCCTTTTGCCACTATGCTTTCAGCCCTTTTCCATAATTATACTTTTAATAAAGAGCTTTTTCATACTTTTATCTAGATGTTATCAAATTCGTCTGCTAAGGGTTAAAAAATGTTCTGGTCAAGATAAGCTGGTTAAATTTGTTTTATTACAGGGCTAAAATAATAAGTTGTTGAAAAAAAGTTCAATTATGAAGCTATGATAATGGTTTAATTATGAAGATATGATAATCATTCAATTACGAAGCTATGATAATCAATCAATTAAACATCAAAAGTCATTTCCATACGACAGAGCGGTAATTGCGTTTTGATGGATAGAAGTAATACATCAAATGTCCTTTTACAGTCACATATCTTACTTGTGAGAGTGTATGTCATAATACCATGTGGACCACGCCATGTAGTAACTCACCTTCGGAGATTTCAAAATTCATAGCAAAAGGTAGAAGTTGTTTATACTTTGTGTATACAAATCAGCCTGACCATCCACCCACACAGCATGATCAAAATCTACACTGTACACATTTATTACTTACAATATTAAGCTTGTTAGAAGCTTAGCATCCCAGGTTAGATCCCCAATCGCGGCACGAGGGTCATGGTGTAGTGCTCTTAATCAAGGCACATTTCCTAGCCTAGTAATGGTTTGTTTACCCATGGATATATTTGAATTGTTGCTGTGATATAACTGAAATAATATGTTGAAAATGGTGTAAAACCCAAATAAAAATTGTTAGAAGCTTGTCAACTTGTGGTTTTAAGCTAGTCAATGGAAAAAGGTACAAGTTTGCTTTTTTGATAGATGTGAATTCAGATCAGCTTGTGCATCTACACAGTCTTATTAAGATCCACACTGTTCACATATTAATAATATAAGCTTGTTAGATGCTTCTGTCAACTTGCATAGATTTTGACGTCTTAAGGACATGGTGAGCTGAACCTGAAGACGGGAAAGGATTAATCTAAATCACTGATATAATGCAATAAAGGTTTTATTCTTTCCTACATACAACAAATCTGCAGCAAACGACTTTGAAAACATCCAGGCAAAAACATGGAAAAGCTCTATAAATGATGGTACAATTACTGAAATGAGTTGAAAATGTTGTGACAAAGGGAGAAATTATTGCTCATTTGAGCAATTAATCCTTTGGTCAAAATGTTTTCAAGAATCATCTGCTGCAAAGGAGTCAGAAAGCATCTTTATGTGGGAAAGGGATACTTTTCTGGTTAACCCTTTCTACATACAACAAATCTGCTGATGACTGAAAGATGAATATTGAATAAAGCTGTAAATATTGTGGCAAATGGAGAAATTGATCATCATGAGCGATTTCTCCTTTTGCCACATTGTACAGGATGAATTATGTCAAAGAATTGGAAATAAAAAAGAATGACTTTCTGCCTTATTTAATAGGTAACAGGAGGGCAGCATTTCCCTTTATAGAAATTAATCCTTTTCCATACAAAACAAAACTGCAGCAGATGACTTTAAAAATATACAGGCAAATCTATGGAAAATCTCTATAAATGAAAGTTTGATTATGGAATAGAGTTGAAAACATTGTGGCTAAAGGAGATTTTGAGCAATTTCTCCTTTTGTCCAAATGTTTTGACATGTTTGCTGCTGCAGATATGTCAAAATATGTCTACAAGTGGGTAAGAGTTACCAAATGACTGATGTTTGGTTTTTTCAATGGCTTTACACCGCTTTCAACAGTTGCGGTTTGTTTGATGGCGTTTTTAGGGTACATATTCTGCATATCTAGCATATCTGTTCTGACACCAATACACCAGTCATATTTATGTTACCATCCAACCATAAATGCCAAGAAGGCCATTATTCCCATTTTTAGTGTCTTTAATATGACCAGACAAAGAATGATGAATATTTATGTCGAAAGTGGTCTTGTTACAGTTTATATAAACACTTGTGGCTTTCCGCTGAATAATATTAAATTCTGGAAACAGTGGTCAATTAAGGCTCTAACATAATGGTACTATTTTTAGACATTTCCAAATTGAAAACAACTGAAAGTTAACCCTTTCCCACCAGATACAACAAGTCTGCAGCAAACGACTTTAAAAATATCAATGTAGCTACCGGTACCTATATGGAATGATTACCTAATAGAGTTTAAAGCATTATAGTGAAAGGAAAAAGTTGCTCCTCATGACCAATTTCTCCTTTTGCTTAATGTTTTTAAATGTCTGCGAATAGATATCTAAATGTGTCTGCATGTCTCAAAGGGATGAGTGCACAAAATAAATGCTGAAGCAGAGAAATACATACCTCAAATCTGCAGCAGAAGACTTTGAAAACAATCATCTCTATAAATGAAAATATATTTACTGAAAAAAAATGAAAACATAGTGGCATTTTGAGCAATTTCTCCTTTTGTCACATTGTTTTCAAAAGTTGTCTGCTGCAGATTTATCAGAGTGTGTCTACAAGTGGGAAAGGATGAAGCTTAGAAATAAGAGAAAGTAAACCTTTGAAATCAGAGACTTGATTTATGTATTGGCTGGGAATATGGAGATATATGAAGAAGTTGAATCATTAACCTTGTCTGACACAAATAAATCTGTCACTAAAAAGTAAATCATGTTTCAGTCTCGACACTTAGAAATATATCTTTGAATAGGTTTACAAATGACTTATGATGCAGATGCAGAGCAGACAGCTGTTTAAAACAAGATGGGTAGGGAAAAATGTCTAATTACAGGCCTTTTCTCTGTTGTAATAACCAGGAATAATTCAATTAGAGAATTGTTCTCATTTGTTAAATATAAGTTAGAGATTGTTTTAATGAGAAACAGCTATGGCAATAATTAAGTAATGAGTAATGGCCATTTAATTGACTAGAATGTAACACTTATATTGTAATAAACTGTTTATATTACTAGAATGGATAAATTTCTAGTTTCGTCAGATTTCAAAATACGTCATGATCTTTAACATTATCAAATTTCAACCGAAAATAAGATTGAAGCCTTTTTTCTGAAAAATAAATAAATATACTCTTTAAAAAAAGATGGCGGCTTTTCATTTCTGTTGTTTTAATTTTGAGCTGACAACACTAGAGCTTCAGATTAGTTCTAATCACAGATAGCCCATTTGACCAATTGAGCTGAAAAAGAATGGTTCATTTTCTAAAACAATGGGCCTGGCTTAAACATGAAACAAATGAAATGTTTTTGTCACACTTCTTTATTTAAAGTTATATGTGTCCCAAACCAAAACCACAAGCTTTATTAAGATTGCAACGAGATGGCGACAAGATTACAGTCGCAATCACAATAAGTTTGTGAATAACATATTAAAGCATTCAGTTAGATTTTAATTGGAAAATATGCAATCTTACCTTTAAGCATGCGCAAGCTTGCACAACCTTAATAAGATTGTGCAAGCTTGCAAGGTATGGCAACCACTCAAATGTTTCCATATACCAAGTTGACATTTCTTAGTAAATTCTGTGCTTGTAAATAATATTTGGTGACAATCCATACTAACCAAGCGTATTGGGGAATCATAGCCTAAATTTAAAGGTAAGCCTCCATTTTGAAAATTTGAAAATTCTTAACTTCCTGTTGTTGTTGTTTCAAAACTGAAAGCTTGCAACATGTACAAACATAAATGATTATATGTTTGCGAAACAAGACTTATCCGCAAGCCTTATTTCCTTGCGCGCACCAGAAAGTATAATATTCTAGGACTGCAATCTAGATAAGATTGCAGTGAGCTTGTGCACTTGTCACAATTTTGCTGCAAGCTTGATTTTTAGGTAAGGGTTGTAGTATGTGCATGTTCTGTACATCTGTGTATTGTTAGACATGTACTTTTTTTTATTAAACAAAAAATTCTTTTTTTAGTTAAAATTGAAAACATTGTCAGAAAAGATTTGTTTGTTTGTTTGTTTTGAGTTTAACGCCGCTTTCAACAGCTTTGGTCATATCACGGCGGTCAGTGCACCTACCCATGTTTTCCTGGCTTTCCCACACCAGTACTTACACAACATTCTTTCGAAGCCACTGACTACTTTCTCACATAGATCAGAGGTGAGAGGCAATGGAAAACATCGCCCGAAAGAATGTCTGTCAGAAAAGAAGAAATTCCTTGTCATGTGTGTAAATGACAACTTACTAATTTTCAAGACTTCATAATATTTTCTTCAGACATTTCAAATCCCATGACAAAAGTCATTGTAATTAGCATCACTCATCTTCCAACAGTGGTATTAACGTTTCCCCTCATATAGACACTTTCTGACGTCTCTGCAGCAGACAACTTTTGAAAACATTGTGGCAAAGGTGAAATTGCTCATGATGAGCAATTTCACTATTTGCCACAATATTTTCAACTCTTATTTAATAATTAATTTGTCATTAATGGAGATTTTTTTTACATTTTGAATAAGATGTTTTCAAGTTGTCTGCTACTGATTTGCTGTATGTTGGAAAGGGTTGATGGTCTATGTCAGTTCTTTAGAAGAATGCAATGTGGAATACTGGTTCCAAGAAAGCCAAGAAAAACATGTTAGGTAATCTGGACACCGTGATATAACTGAACTACTATTGAAACAGTGTTAACCCTTTCCCACATACAGCAAATCTGCAGTAACGACTTTGAAATTATCTGGGGAAAAATACAGAAAATCTGTATAAATGAAAGTTTAAATATTGAATAGAGTTGAAAATATTGTGGCAGAAGGAGAAATTTCTCATTATAGCAATTTCTTATTTTGCCACAATGTTTTCAAAAAGTCGGCTGCTGCAGAGGCATCAGGAAGCGTCTATATGTGAGAAAGGGTTAAACTCAAATCAATTAAACTCAAATCAATTAAAGGACCTTGACAAAGAATGTTATAGTCTGATTGTATTTAGTAATTAGTTACAGCTATAATTGCTTAACCCTTTCCCTCAGATAGACGCTTTCTGACGCCTCTTATGCAGACAACTTTTGAAAAGAAATGGCAAACCGAAAAATTGCTAATGATGAACAATTTCTCCTTTTGTCGAGAGGTTTTCAATTTTATCCAATAATTATACATGTACTTTCATTCATTGAGATTTTCCATATTTTTGCCTAGATGTTTTCGTGTTGCTTATTTGTCACATGTTGGGAAGGGTCAACCCTGTCCCAAATTCAGACAAATTCTGAAAACATAGATTCTGGAAGGGCAGAAATTAATTATTTCAAAAGAAGCAATTTCTCATTTCCCCGCACTTCTAGAATATTTTACTTGTTTTATATCACTAGATATTACATTTTCCTCCAGTTTTAACCCTTTCCCTCATACAACAATTCTCTATAATTGAATGGATAACCTATGACTAAAAATGGAAAACATTGTGGCAAAAGAAAAAATTGCTCCATTTGAGCAATTTTTTCTTTTGCCACTATATTTTCAAAAAGCTGTCTGCTACAGAGGCATCTGAAAGTGTCTATATGAGGGAAAGGGTTAACAAAGCAGGGAACTCTAAAAATACATCAGTTTGAATTGTTAGTTCTAACAAGGTACAAATGCATCATGTGAAAAGGTGCAGTTATAACAATGCTTTTTTGGATCAATCGATATGAATGTTCTCAATAGTTTACAGGTAATTAGAGTTGTTATTGTTTACATGCAATTAACACTTGTTTCCGAACTGCTGGATATAATGGATAAAACAACTTACAAGTTAATAGTGAGTTATTACAAAATATTAGTTAGTTATGTATAACATTGTTTATATTGTACAAAGGTGATGAACCTATGTGTTCAAACCAATATTGAAAAAGAATTATTATTAATCTCCTTCCGTAATGTTGTTTTTTGCCTGTCTATTTTTAGATCACCTGAGCCTAAGGCTCAAGGTGATCTATTCTGATCACTCTCTGTCCGTCGTTAACTTTTAGCTTTAAACATCATCTCCTCCTAAACCACAGTACCAATTTCAACTAAACTTCACAGGAATGTGCCTTTGGTGGTCCGCTTTCAAAATTGTTCAAAGATTTAAATTCCATTGAGAACTTTGGTTGCTGCGTTATCAGAAATGGGGCAAAATGTCCAAACTTTAAAAGTCTTCTTCTCTGAATTTGCTTGTAAGATTCCAATATAATTTGATAGAAATGTTTTTTGGGTGACCCTCTACAAAAGTTGTTCAAGCCATACCGATTGGTTGAAAAACATGGCAGTCAGGCGGCATCAGAAAAGGGGCAAAATGAAAAAAAATAAAATTCCATTTTAATGAAAGTGCTTTTCTGAGTTCAAGAAAATTGAATAAGAATCTTACTTCAGTGATCCTCTACTTAATTTGTTCAAGCCATATTTTGCAGTTTCGTTTGCACTCCTTGATCAAATTTTCCCAGATATTTGCAGTTAAATATTTGCTACTATTTTACTATCAATCAAGTGATCTATTTAGGGCCATCTTGGCCCTCTTGTTATTTAAAGCTATGTTTAGTATTTTATCCCTTTCCTACATATAGACTCTTCCTGACGCCTCTGCAGTACATACCTTTTGAAAATGTCTCCTTTTCAGACCTATTCCATAATTAAACTTTCATATAAAGAGATTTTTCATACTTTTATCTAGATGTTATCAAATTTTAGTGCTATAGATTTGGTATATGCCAGGGAAAGGGTTAAAAAAAGGATAAATGCGTTTTAGTATAATCTGAATTTGACCTTTGAAGGATCAAAGATCAGCTGAGTCCATGTTATTGGGGGTTGGGGTTGGAGAGAGAACAGGTAATTTTGTATTAGGAACGCTTCAGTACAGTCAATGATATGTAGAGATATTGGTTTAAACTCGCACATATGTCAAAAGCATCAAAGCTCAGTCATTTGATGCAATAAGATTTTAGATTTCTGACCAATGCGCTGTTTGTTCATGTTTGTTCAAGCCTACCTCGATTTTTCCTTTCTTTTTTTTTTCTCTTTAGCTTTGATCTATTTATACAAATGTATATTTTTTTTAGGTTTTCATTATTTCGTTTCTAAGTTTCTTTTTTATCTTTATTTTTCACATTAACTATAGGTATATTATATATACACTCAGCCGAACGAAAGTAGTGGAAATAATTATATCTTCATCATTATCGTCGTTGTTACTCCTCTCCCTTGTAGCAGTTTCTGTACTAGAACCACCGTGAGAATCGGAAATCAGTATAATGATGCAACTGTCTTGCACATCTACTGCAATATCTGCTGCCCTGTATTCTCTCCTGTGTCCTCTTTAAATCTACAGATAGAGCACCAGTCTGCTTTTCGGTTTTACAAAAATAAATTACATTTCTTATTATTTGTTTAGCATTCTCACTATAATGCGACCTCGACTGCATGGCTGTGTTAGCTATAATACGTTGTTCTACATTTATATGCCACATTTATACTTATGCAGGGAAGTATAAAATCACGAAAAATAAGAACATTGCATGATTCATAATTACGTAGACAAAATATAAAGATAAAGTAAAAAAAAATCTAATCCGTTATGACTTGAACTTTTAAAGGACCTTAACATTACGAGTTCAACGCTCATGTAAAAATACTAACTTCGCCTTTTTACTGGAGATGTGTCAGGATTTTTCTTATAACCGCACTTTATTATGCTCATCCCTATTTCGGACAATAGAACAATCCTTGACATTTCGTCTGCATGCTCAAGTTGGATTTATACAGTGGTAAAATGAAGTTGTTGAAAAATAGTTCATTTATGATAATCAGTATTGATTAACTCTAACTTACATGTAGACTTCGATGAACCTGCAACAGATTACTGCAGCAAACAATGTGACAAAAGAAGAAATTCTTTATTTTTATTTATTTCTTTCTTTTACCACAACGTTTTAAACTCTTATTTCATAGTTTTATTTTCATTTACAGAGTTTCAATGTTTTAAATGTTGCTGCAGTAGATTTTTGTACTTGGTAATCTTTAGATATGGTGCACTGCAGGTGAGATTGATTGATTAATCACTGGCATAAACAAGGAGTAAACATCTTCTTTTCCCACAATATTTTCCTTGTAAATCTTAAGAATTGTAAATATGATTTTTAAATAAAGTTGAAAACATTGAGACAAATGAAGAAGTTGCTCATAACTGGGTATGAGCAGTTTCTTCGTTTGCTACAATGATTTAAAAGTCATCCGCAGCAGATGCATCACAATGTATTTGCCAATAACAAAAAAGGTTTAAGCCAATGTCTTGACACTCAAAAGAATCATCAACAGAATGTATGATTGAGACGATTTGTTTGAATAACCACAACATAGGGTTTTAGAGGTCAAATAAGGATTTTAAAACATGTAACGTGCCAGAGCTCTGCCAGATCTAACGCCCAAAATACTTACCTATCCTGGAATCCGCTGTGGTCGAGTGGTTAGCGTCAGGGATTTCGAAACCGGGTGTCCCGGGTTCGATCCCCAGTCGCGGCACTACGGTCATGGTGGAGTGCCCTTGGGCAAGGCACATTTTCTAGCCTAGTACTGGTTTGTTTACCCAGGGATCATGAATAACTAAATTTAATTGCGCGCTAAATGACCTTAGCTGTCGATGCGCCATAAAACAATATACATTCATTCATTCATTCACTTACCTATCCAATTAACTTTTAAGAGGTCTTGCAGGTATTTTTTTTAAATATAAAACTGTTAATGTTGGTTGTATGTAGATATGAGCTGATTGACTGACAGATCATGCTAATGAAGCAAATAAATTTGTGACAGATATTGGGTAATTAGATAGCTCTGTAATTAGTACTGAAGTTTATTCAAATCTTATTGATAGTTTAAACAAGATTAGGCAAGGGTTAACCCTTTCGTTATTTGCAGACGCGTTTCAATGCATAAGCAGCAGACTGCTTTTAAAAACATTGCAGCTAAAGAAGAAATTGCTCATGATGAACAATTTCTCCTTTTGCAACATTGTTTTTAACTCAATTCTATCATTTTCATTTAAGAGGGATTTTTTAAAATATATTTGTTTAAATGCTTCTTAAGTCATCTGCGGCAGTTTTGACATGTGAAATTTTTTAGTGGAATGAAGGAATTCCTGAAATTAAACAATTCATCCTTTTTCCACAATGTTTCTAATTTTGTATCGAAGTGAAATTTTGAACTTTCCATTTATTTCACATTTTGCTGTAGATATTATTAAAGTAGACAACTCTTAAAAAATAGTTTTAGGTACAGTAAATTGTTAACAACTGTCTGTATCTTGCTGTAGAATATTGTTCCAGTTGTTTTGCATGAATCCGGCAGATTGTATGAATCATTGTGTACGACTGTAGATGTGAAAGCTTGCCTTAACCTTCACAGTTTGTATGTACAGTATGTAACATATTTGATGTGTCACATGCAAAGTACTAGAAGGTTACCATTATTAAAAGCAAGACTGCTTCCACTTGTTGACCTTGAAGAGACTACAAGCTTGCAGGACCAAGAAACAACTTTAAACATTTCCCACATACAACAACATATCTGGTCGAGACAACTTTGAAAACATCTACCCAAAACATGAAAACCTTGATAAATGAAGGTATATAGTTACTGAAAAATGTTGAAAAGATTCTGGCAAGAGGAAATATTGCCAGTTTAGAACAATTTCCCCTTTTGTCACAATGATTTCAAAAGTTGTCTGTTGTAGAGGCAGGCGTCAGAGAACATCTGTGTGTGGGAATGGGATATTAATTTCATAACTTCTAAAGGATGGTTTCCATATGGGGCGGATCATTTCAGTAATCCACTGCTGACTTTAAAGGTGACAGATATTGCGTAATTTGATAGTCCTGTAAATCAGGTGAAACAGTTTTAAATTGTTTTGATGGTTAAGAGATTAAATGTTAGATAATTATAAGCCATCATGCAAAGTGGAAGGAAATTGCAGTCCTGACAAAACAGATTCAACACTGTTAACCCTTTCCCTCATATAGACGCTTTCTGATGCCTCTGCAGCACACAGCTTTTTGAAAACATAGTGACAAAAGAAGAAATTGCACAAAACATGCAATTTCTCCTTTTGCCACAATGTTTTCCACTTTTTGTCATAGGTTTCCATTCAATTATGGAGATTTTCTATGTTTTGACAAAATACGTTCAAAGTCATCTGCTTCAGAATTGGCGTATGAGGGAAAGGGTTAATCAGTGATTGGGTTATTATTATCTGGTTAACACTTTCCTGCATACAATAAATCTGTAGCAGACAGCCTATTTTTTGCCATTCAAAAGTTGTCTGCTGTAGATGCATTGAAATGCTTCTGCGTGTATGCAAGGATTGATTATTATTCAAGTTCTGATTTGAATTGTTCATCGTTACTGCAGACTTTATAATAAAATATTCTTGCTTTGAAACTGCCTAAAATTATCTCAAAAAGAGATGGTTCCTAAGACTTGATGAATAAGAATGCAAAACCAAGATCAGATTGGTTTATTGCATACACTATTTATGGTGCACATTCTTTGCATAAAATTGCTTTCCTGCATGCAACTGTTTTGCAGCAGACAACTTTGAAAATATCTAGGCCAAAATATGGGAAAACCACTGTAAATGAAAGCTAACATTTTGAACACTTTCTCCTTTTAGTTTGCCACAATGATTTCTGATTTCAATGGTCGTCTCTGCTAAAAAATGCTTCAGGAAGCATCTGCATGAGGGAAAAGGTGAAGGGCAGAAGCATGCTTTATCATGCTTACAGGAAATAACGTTTATAGCAGAGACCTCTAATTGCTAATGCCGTTTAACAGGCAATAAACCTATTCCAATCCAGAATGTAAAGTTGAACAGTTAAATATGTTCTTAACCCTTCTTCGACTGCTGCATCAGATTTTGTTAATAGTTTTCCTCCAGTACAACTGGATAAACTGGGATCCTGACCAGGCTCTATATGTACTGATATTCCTCAAATTGGCAATGAACTTTTACAATACAAAGCTGGACAAGTCCATGTTAAACATTAAGCTTTAAAAGGATTTGAAAAAATATTTATTTATAAAGACCTCCAACGGGAAACATACATTTTCTGTCTATGTGTGTTCAATGTGTGTCTACCCTTTAATTGTATGGACAATTTCTTAACTATCAAAAGCTAAAAAAGTAATAAAACTTTGGTAAACTAAAACTTCAATCTTCCCCACATATAACAAATCAGCAGCAGACAATTTTGAAAACTTGTAGGCCAAAATGTGAAAATCTCTTTAAATGTAGGTATAATCACTGAAGAAACTTGAAAACATTGTTGCAAAAGAGGAAGTTTATCTTTTTTCTGTCTATGTCCCTGAAATACCCCTTTGGTATTTGACAGGGTGCCGGGCTATTCTTACAGGCCGTACGGCGGACAGATGGACGGGCATCTGTCAAGTGCCCAGCAATTAACAAACACAATCTGGAGGCAGTTTGTCAATTTTGGGGTGAGGTATATATTTGGAGGCGCTCCTCTGACCTTCTTCATTTACTTCGACCTTGCTCTAGGAGCACTCTACGAAACTAAGAAACAGGAAAACAGGAAGACAAGTTAGTAGGGTACTGCCCTCTCCTTCCCCTTCTGTCCTCCCTACTTCGGCTTGGGCATCTTGAAGTACTATTACTTTGAATCATGTGTGATAAATTTTGTGTGTTGAAACCTGTAACCTTATGTGTAGAGTGCAAGTGGACAATCTGATGGATCATCATCAGATGCAATGAAGTTTGGCCCGACAGCTGGCCCGATGTGCGTGATGCATTAGAAATATCAGCCAGGCATCAACCAATTTTTTGGCGATCACTTTGCAATGAGAAACACGGACAAGGTTTAAAGTATGAGTTAAAAGTAACTTGATGCCCGCCCATTATAGTGATGATGAACCAGCAGCTACAAGGAGTCCCATGGGGTCCGGCCGAAAATGCCTAGAAATCTGCCGCAAACTACTTGCCAACCCATCATGTGCACAAGCTATTTGAGACTTGGGTATAGGTCAAATTACGATAAATACATCCACTGTCATTCTGATCTAGACCACTATAATCCCTTAAAAAAAAATTATTTGCGTAGAAATAGTGTATACCATCACCAGAATGTATTGAATATATGACATTGAGTTTAAATTCATTGTAAATGTGTACAGGTTGCACTGGAAATGATTGATTTTATCATTTTTAGTATTTTGACCTTGTCTGAATGTGAAAATAGAGAATGCTAAACACCGGTTTTGTCCGGGCCCGATTTTTGTCCTAAATGACGGTTACCATTTTCGCCTGGTGAGTTCTTTCTTGCATAATGCATGACCCCCCCATTTTCTTTCGATTGGTTTTAAGCTTAGAGGTAACTCTTTTCAAGTATATATGGTGTTCTACATGAGAAACGCTTAGAAAGTGTGACAATTGAGGACTGAAACTGGTCGATTTACATGGAAACAAATAAGGAATTTATTTGGTGTATTGTAACCTATGAGGAGGATGAGCACATTATCAGGTTTTAGATTCAATATTTTTCATTTAGTGAGTCATGAGTCATGTCTCTTTGATATTTCAATAATGAAATTCTTGTCCAGGCTATTTCTCAGGAACTGCTGGCTAATCATAAGCATTCCTTTCATTTTTCCACAATTTTTCAAACTGTTGAAAAACTATGCAATTATTTGCGGACTCCTCATCCTTCGAAGTACCCACAACAAAACTTTGGTTAAGTATTAAGAGAGAATATTGTTGGGAAAAGACAAGTAACTATAAAACTCTCTGTGTAATCAGTAATTAACTTTATGCTCTAAATAATTTTCTGGTTGGTCAAATTCAAATAAATGAATTTGCTTTTGACAAATCAGATACTTCAGCACAGAGTATTCTTTGATAGTTTTTGGCTGGGGCACAATAGCTCAGTCTGTAGCATCAAGGACTATCAGTTCAGTGATATGGGTTCGGCTGGGGAACAATAGCTCAGTCTGTAGCAACAAGGACTATCAATTCAGTGATGTGGGTTTGTAACCAGGCTCAGCCATTCATTCTTTATTATGATGGATAATATTTATTGTGACTAGCGTCATTCGTATTCTGACAATGGGCTAAATAGTCTATGTGAGAAAGTAGCCATTTACCTGGGAAGAATTTTGTGTGGAGTGCTAACGCAAGTAAGCCACAAAAACACATTAGGTAAACTGGCTGCAGTGATATAATTGAAATACTGTTGAAAACAGTGTTAAACTCGAATCAATCAATTATTAATAGTTTTGAGGCCAGTTTACTCATCCTTATCTGTGATTCTGGGTTGACCTTGACTATATTGAATGTTATCCTTATTTGTGACTCTGGGTTGATCTTGACTAATTTTCAAAGTTTATGGTACAAAGGCCTCCGGCCCCCCCCCCCCCCCCCCCCCCCCCCCCCCCCCCCCCCCCCCCCTTCCCCACACACACACACATACATAGTACAGAAGGTGACAAAGACATATGTATATGAATCAATCATTTCAGCTTAAGTCTTCTATAATGCATTTTCTAGACACATTGCCTAATTTCGTATAACAGTAGTATTTGGACTGGACATTAAACAATAAACAATTTCTAGTGTAGTTTATAATCCTTAAATCAGTATACAGAGGACAAATTAGCAAAAAGTAAAATATATCCTCGATATAACAATCACAGTATGGACAAATGCGCTCTTCTTTCTGATCCCATAATATCTACCAGTTTCAATAAGAAGACTATGCAGAGAACATCTAAATGATGCAAAACATTTACGAAATTTAGCTACATCTAAAGCATTTACATATGATTGAACAGACAAATTTGTCTTATAGTACACATATGATGATAGTTTTCTACTTTCTATACATCGGTTTTCCACATTTGTAAGCATTGGTCTTTTAACCTATTTGTGTACAGTAACATACACAAAAACAATTTAACATTACCAACAAATTAATTTTCCCAAATATGACCAAAGCCATTTCTATACAGATTCTCTCGGACAAAAGTTACTCAGTTTCGAAAACCTAAGCCATCATAATGAACAAGCATATTATAACATAATTTAGGGTATCTGGTATTTGGCATATTAAGAAGTCTAGTCCAGTATTTAATGCAATGTTTTGATTAATGTACATAGTATATAGTGTTACATACATCCTAACCTCTGCGAAATATTCTGGAACAGTTCCAGAATTATACTAACATTGTTCCAGAATAAATGTTCAAGAACTGCTCTAGAACAAGCCCAGATCCGTTCTAGAACATTTAAAGAACATTTCTATTACATTAAATGAGACAAATTTCAGAGACAGATGTTCTAGAACAGTTCTGTTACTGTTTTTTGACCACTTGTTCAAGAACAGTTCTATAACAAATATTCTAGAATAGATTGAGAACAGTTCACCTTCTATTGTTCTGGAGTTGTTATAGAACTAGTCTAGAATAATTCTAGAACAGTTCCAGAACAATTCTTCTGGAAAAATTGTCTCACTTAACATTCTAGAACTGTCCCATAAACATTCTAGAACTGTTCCACAAACATTCCAGAACAGTTCAATTTTCTAGAATAGTTCAAGAATGGTTTCAGAACAATGAACAATGATGTGGGATGGTTCTAGAATAGTTCCAGGACACCTGCTCAGTAAACAGCTGAATCATACTTGTATCTGTTCTAAAGCTTGGGTGAGATGTACCTAGAACAATCCAAGAAATATTCAATTAAAAGTAAACTCACAGAAACTACAATCATGTTTGCATTTATTACATGTCTAAGATAGACTATGTTGTAATGGGTTATCCTAGACATTGTAGTAAATTACAAAATTAACTGAAAATGCCAGGGCCTGGAACTGCCTAAAGCCTAAAAGTGTTCCAAAAAGTAATCATGTTACAAGAGTTATCACTAAAGATGATGAATTTCACTTTAAATTTTTGGTTTCAGAACAATGAAGGTTTGTTCCAGAAATGATGTGGGATGGTTCTAGAATAGTTCCAGGACACCTGCTCAGTAAACAGCTGAATCATACTTGTATCTGTTCTAGAGCTTGGGTGGGATGTACCTAGAACAATCCAAGAAATATTCAATTAAAAGTAAACTCACAGAAACTACAATCATGTTTGCATTTATTACATGTCTAAGATAGACTATGTTGTAATGGGTTATCCTAGACATTGTAGTAAATTACAAAATTAACTGAAAATGCCAGGGCCTGGAACTGCCTAAAGCCTAAAAGTGTTCCAAAAAGTAATCATGTTACAAGAGTTATCACTAAAGATGATGAATTTCACTTTAAATATTTGGTTTCAGAACAATGAAGGTTTGTTCCAGAAATGATGTGGGATGGTTCTAGAATAGTTCCAGGACACCTGCTCAGTAAACAGCTGAATCATACTTGTATCTGTTCTAGAGCTTGGGTGGGATGTACCTAGAACAATCCAAGAAATATTCAATTAAAAGTAAACTCACAGAAACTACAATCATGTTTGCATTCATTACATGTCTAAGATAGACTATGTTGTAATGGGTTATCCTAGACATTGTAGTAAATTACAAAATTAACTGAAAATGCCAGGGCCTGGAACTGCCTAAAGCCTAAAAGTGTTCCAAAAAGTAATCATGTTACAAGAGTTATCACTAAAGATGATGAATTTCACTTTAAATCACTGAATAAACATTCATTAACATAAGTTTTACCTGTCAAGTGTTTCTAAGCAAAGTTGAATACATTCTGTGCTTGTAAAGCTTCATTTTATGTTTTTTATGCCCCCGGAATCTCCGATTTGGTGGGCATCTAGTTTTTGGCATGTCTGTTTGTCTGCATGAAAAAAACTTTAACCTTGACCACTACTTTTGAACCATAACAGGTACGGCTACCATATTTCACATGTGTATTCCTTGTGACATGACCTTTCTGTCAGTACCAAAATGTTTGACCTTGCGACCTTGACCTTTGACCTAGATGTTGCCATTCTAAAAAAAATGTTTAACCTTGGCCATTACTTTTGAACCATAACAGGTACGGCTACCATATTTCACATGTGTATTCCTTGTGACATGACCTTTCTGTCAGTACCAACATTTTTGACCTTGCATCCTTGACCTTTGACCTAGATGTTGCCATTCTCGAAAAAATCTTTAACCTTGGCCATTACTTTTGAACCATAACAGGTACGGCTACCATATTTCACATGTGTATTCCTTGTGACATGACCTTTCTGTCAGTACCAACATTTTTGACCTTGCGACCTTGACCTTTGACCTAGATGTTGCCATTCTCAAAAAAACCTTTAACCTTCACCACTACTTTTGAACCATAACAGGTAAGGCTACCATATTTCACATGTGTATACCTTGTGACATGACCTTTCTGTCAGTACCAACATTTTTCACCTTGCGACCTTGACCTTTGACCTAGATGTTGCCATTCTCGATAAAAACTTTAACCTTGACGACTACTTTTGAACCATAACAGGTACGGCTACCATATTTCACATGTGTATACCTTGTGACATGACCTTTCTGTCAGTACCAAAATTTTTACCTTGCGACCTTGACCTTTGACCTAGATGTTGCCATTCTCAAAAAAAACTTTAACCTTGACGACTTCTTTTGAACCATAACAGGTACGGCTACCATATTTCACATGTGTATATCTTGTGACATGACCTTTCTGTCAGTACCAAAATTTTCACCTTGCGACCTTGACCTTTGACCTAGATGTTGCCATTCTCGATAAAAACTTTAACCTTGACGACTACTTTTGAACCATAACAGGTACGGCTACCATATTTCACATGTGTATACCTTGTGACATGACGTTTCTGTCAGTACCAAAATTTTTACCTTGCGACCTTGACCTTTGACCTAGATGTTGCCATTTTCAAAAAAAACTTTAACCTTGACGACTTCTTTTGAACCATAACAGGTACGGCTACCATATTTCACATGTGTATATCTTGTGACATGACCTTTCTGTCAGTACCAACATTTTTCACCTTGCGACCTTGACCTTTGACCTAGACGTTGCCATTCTTGAAAAAAACTTTAACCTTGACCACTACTTTTGAACCATAACAGGTACGGCTACCATATTTCACATGTGTATTCCTTGTAACATGACCTTTTTGTCAGTACCAACATTTTTTGACCTGGCGACCTTGACCTTTGACCTAGATGTTGCCATTCGGGGGCATCAGTGTTTCACAAACACATCTTGTTCTATCTGCTTTTATCATTAGAATGAGAAGAAAAGTTATTTACAAATCACTTTGTACATAATATTTGATGACAATCCATTATAACCGAGTGTTTTGTGAAAACATTGCCTGAATTTTTTAACATGTCACATTATCATCCATTTTGAAAATTTAAAATCTCAACTTCCTGTTGTTGTTGTTGCAATTATTAAAAAAAAAAGGTTCTAGAAGTGTTCTAGAAGTGTCCTTGTTTCTCTTCAGAATGGATCAAGTTTAAGTGATTCATTCACACTGAGTTAAAAAATACAAAGTCATTATTATTTAATTAAATTGACTGAGTAAAATTATTCTAAAAGTGTACTGGAATTATGTTGTAGATCATTTCTAGAACATATGCAGAACTTGATATGATGATGATGATGATCTTCTAGAATTTTGTTTTAGAACATTTGTAGAACATTTCAAGAACTTGATATTTCCTTGAAATGTTCTAAAAATGTTCTAGAACATTTGTAGAACTTGTAAATCACAGATTATAAAAGTTCATATTTTGGAACATTTTAGAACACTTTTAGAACCAAATATTAAAAATTTGTAGAAAATTTCTGTAACTGATTTTGTCCTTGAAAAGTTCTAAAAATGTTCTAGAATATTTCAAGAACACTTTCAGAATGAAAACAAGTTCAACAAATGTTCTGGATTTATTCTAGAATGATGTTCTGAACAGTTCTAGAACAAAAGTTCTAGAACATGCATATGTTACTATTCAAGAACTGTTCTTGATGTTTTAGAACTGTTCTAGAACTGTTCCATTTTCTAGAACATAATTTCGCAGGGGAAGTTACCTTTGACAACATCGTTAAAAGCACTTTGATGAACATTTAAAAACCTTTTGCAACGTAAAATTTGTACATTCTCAATACATACATTATTATTTAGTCCCCACAACTCTGAGCCATATAACATAACTGGCATAATGTTTGCATCAAATACTTTGAAAAATGTGCTATATGGTACATACCTTAAAATATGCAAAAGAACCTGTTTCAACTTAGTTGCCATATGCTCAGTTATTTTATACAAAGACAATCTAGATGTGAAACAAGACGAATGTGTGACACAAAGCATCAAAGAGAAGCCGCAGTATTTCGTTGCACATGAAGAAATAAGAAAAAAGAACATTTAAATCCACAAACATTAGAAAATTTCAATCTGTACTCAGTAATGCTGATATCGGTATTTGAAGATATAAGTTTTATGTAGGATATTTAACCTGGCAGGGTCTGTGTTTTAAGTGAATGAGATGATTTAGAGTTAAACTGATCATGAAAAGTGACATATAATACTAAAGATAAATGGACAAGACTTTTAGAGGTTATGATAAATTTCAATTCCAAAAACAATCTACTATTTGTATTATTGAACACACTCCCTGTTATTGTAATGTTTAGTCAAATAAAGGTGACAAACAGAAAATCTGTTTTGGGTTTGTATCGGTAAGTCATGATAGTGGATAAGGGTTTAACCATTTCCCACATAAAACAAATCTGCAAATCTGCAGCAGACGTCTTTGAAATTATCAAGTACAAAATATAAAAAATCTCTATAAATGATTGTATGATTATTGAAAAGTGTTGAAATTATTGTGGCAAATGCAGATATTGCTCATTATAGAAAATCTCTATAAATGATAGTAATAATTGAAAATAGTTGAAATTATTGTGGCAAATGGAGCAGTTGAAAATCAAACCTGTCGGATTACAAACAAACAATCTCGAGTGGACGGAAATTATGTGAACTCGTGTCGTGATTAGCATTCAAAAATTCAAGGAAATGTATTTCAATGTTCACGTAATCAAAAACACTGACAAGAAAGAAAATGTGGGCATGTCTACAATGTTCGTACAGTCAACATTAATTCCAAATGTGCCAATCTTACACTGGTAAGTTTTTCAATGAAACAATCAATGTACAATACAATGGGTGGGTAAAGTCAATATTTTAGTTAACCATTTCCTTAAAACATAATGCATTTTAAAGCTGCTGCAGCAGACGACTTTTGAAAATATTGCGACAAAAATAAAAATTGCTCACGAGGAATTGCTACAATGTTTTCTACTTTATGTCCATAAATTATACCTTCATTTAGAAAGATGTTCCAATTTTTACCTAATCTGCTACAGATTTGTTGTACATGGGAAAAGCTTTAAAATAGGAACTATAAAAACGTTAAACCAGTGCATGAAAATTTACTTGAATTTATTTCTCAAACTGTAAAATCATGACTTTAGATTAATAATTAGAGTACTTTTATATTACAAACATTTAAAGTCAATTTTTTGTTAAGCAAAGATATGTAAAAGAACATTTATAGTTCATTTTAAGACACTATTTTGTTAACCCTTTCCTACATACAACAATTCTGCAACAAATTTCTTTTCAAAGCATTTACCGGTATTCAAAAATAAGGACACTCTCTATAATTGAAAGAACAATCATGATTATAATTGAATAAATTTGAAAACAAATCTACTTTTCCCACAATGTTTTTAAAACATATTTGCTGCAGAGGTGCCTGTAAGTGTCTGTTTGTATGAAATACAGTTCAAATAATTCTATCACACTCTGTTTGTAAGAACCAGAAGATTTCATTTCATTTATGTTTTCTAGAAGTTAACGTCGCATCCGTGATAAAACATAAAACATGTCCGCTAGGCAAAATACACCAAAATCATGAAAGTGACACTGCAACAGCAAAAAGGACAAATCTACTATATCTTGAAACAGATATTTCTGTGGTTTAAATCTTTTCATGTCTGCATTTTGCGATGTTACTTGTACTCAAAGTTAACTTTGAATCAAGTATGTGCAATCATAGACGAAACTTTCAGTGATATTTGTGAAAACAAAAATGCATAAATGAATGAAAATGACACAAAACAACTATTAGAAGAGCAACAGACAAAGTTTTCGTCACACAACACAGTCAAATAGAAAGATATTATACTGAACATGAAAGTCAGATTATAAATGAATAGTTAGGATGATTGAAAATTGAGATGCCATCTATATGAAATTACGATAAAAATTAAAATTTATAAATAGACTATAGATGAATAGTACTGTCTTTTGTCTTAGCTCCTAACTTTATTCGGGAACCAGAGTCGGTGCGCGGCCGCTTACGAAATTTACAAACTGGACTAAATTAAGATCTGTTTTAAACACGTTGGTGATAAAAAGGACTAAAGCTAAAACGCCGGGATTCCAAAAAGTGGACTAAATATTTAGATTTAGTCAAACATCTAAATTTGGTGAATACGGGCCCTGGCTTCTTCCTCTAATTACTGCGTAATATATCATAGGATGTAAGGAATCAGTCTACATTTAGCACGCCTTTTTTGGGTTCCCGGGTTGAGATACTATTGAGATAATAAAGCGTATGAGGCAGGTAACCAATTTAGTAGAATGGTTCTCTATTTTACTGGAAACCAGTTTTGCATGGATCCAAAGGTTTTGAAGGAATTAAGGAGGATGCTTTCTGTGAAGTTTTATCCTAATTGGCCAAGTGGTTAGGGAGGAGAAGTTGTTTGAAGCAAAAGGTTGACGCACGCACACATGCACACAGGACGGACAATTCACCATGACATAAGCTCAACTGGCTTTCAGCCAGTCAAGCTAATAAAAACTGTGTAACTCATTTATGAACAAAGCAAACAGTATAACGCTTAAACTATAGCATTGACGTAATCCTATCGGACAGTCAAAAATATTGTTTTAACAACACCTTTAACAGAAGCATATATATAGACATAAATGTTTTATAAATGTAGAACTTCATATTATAATGAACAATTTACAGATTCAAAAGTCTTTTTGAAATTTTTAAAAGCAACTTAAACAGGTTTACGTTTCTTTGTAGGTATTTTGTAATAATAGAGTACAACACAAAGGCATTTTATCAACTGCATAACCCCTTTGGTGGACCCCACAGAGATGACGTAGCCGGGTCAGCGTCCGAGAGTCAATTCGAGGCCAATTAGTGTCTGCGACAGTTGATCTATTAAATGAGCAAAGACAATTTTAATACTTTTCATCTTATAATTCAGTGAGTGAGGGAATAATTTTAGGACATTATATTCCACGTGTTGGTAAGAAATTATATAATTCTCACATAATCTATTTTTCCTTTATTCTTTTTAATTCGCCTTTCTATTGGGAATTACGTCCGATGCGTTCTACATAGAATCAAAAATCTCTTCTCATGAAATAGGACTATCAAAAATCAAAAAAGAATGTCGTCCATGTTAAGATCGTTACCATTCGTACCCTGAATGCTATCCCCAACGTCATTCAAATCAACACCGTTCTTTCAAAAAATATTTAAGAGTTATTAACATTTTTATCAATATTGGATAAATACTGTTTCTAATACAACAGATGCTTTCTCTTACACATAGATGTTTACACATTCTTCTTATGTATGTAATTATTTAACTTATCAACATTATGAGTGCAAGGAAATTGTCTTAAAGCATACTTAGATTCTCTTTTTGCTTTTTTGCATTCAAATTCGATCTAATCTTTTTTGCAAGGATTACAAACTCTTGGTTTTAATGTATAATTATGGAAATTTCTCACTATATTGTTTTACAACATTTTCTAGCTCTTCAACTAGAGCATCAGCATCCTTGTCATTATCAAAGAAAGACTCCAATGCGATATACATGTTACATGTTACTTTCCACGCCTGCTGATAGTGCTGCAATGTACTCACTTCTAGTACTATTGTTCAAGTTATAACGAGTTATATGTTTTATATTTGATTTATCTGTCCGTTCATTAGCGATGTCAAATGATACACATATTGGAAAGTGGGAACATTCCACCCTGTTAATAACCCTGAAATTTAGTGCTAAATCAAATATATTAATAGTAGCAATACAGTTATCAATTACACTACAACTGTTTTGATTCACAAAAGTATAGTTGATAAAAGAGCTATCAATATTTTCTCGCAGACGCCGCCCATTAGAAATGAAACAAGAATATGAAATACAAAAGTTAAGTAAAATCCTTAAATTCCGCCATTGTTAATAGTCAAATCTAGTGAATCTCTGTTGATGTTGATATCGCCATCAAAAATATCGCTGACGTCTTGTAATACTGGTACCTGTTAATTTTTTATCAGCAATGATGTCTTCAAGTCTTTGCAAACATGAGTAAGTTATATTTGAATAAAAAGGTGAATTTTAAGGAGGCGCGTGCAGTGATATCAATAATACATCTTAATAACAATTAGAAAGCGATTTATTGATTAAAACCATCACTCCTAACTCGAACTCATCACATAATTATCTGTCTTACTCAATTATTCAAACAACTCTTAACTAATACAACAACACCTCCCATTGAATGACCTCCAACAATAGATGTTTTAGCATTACAGGCGAATACTTCATAGTCCTGAAATTTAGATTTACAGACATTACAATTGTCTGTATCCAAAGTTTCCTGAAAACAAGTCATATTTATAAAGAAAACTACATAAATCGTAATTCAAAAGCCTAGAATTTAGTCCTTCGATGTTCCAAAATAGTAGGTTTAACTCATGTGTCAGGCTTTGGCCATTATGCTATACATTGTTATGTGGTGACCCTGACATTTCAGTCAAATTATCGGGGCACCAGCGCTTGTGGTTGTCCATAATCGTTGTCCATATTGTCGCCGACCTTGACCGTTGATGCATAACTCGGACAAACTGCACTACTGAACACCCTTGATTCAAACTGAGGCTTATCTTTAGACAACTTCTTCTCATATGTTACCAGCTTACCATTTTTAGCTCCACTGGCTGAAAGCCAGTCAAGCTTATGTTTTTTGCTTCAAACAACTTCTCCTCCTTAACCACTTGGCCAATTAGGTTGAAAATTCATAGGAAGCATTCTCTCAGTGTCCTCTCCTGAATTCCTTCAATTTTGTTGGATCCATGCAAAATTCTGGTTTCCATGGCAAGTTGGCAACCGAAAGAAAGAAATAGTGTAAACTTAAATATCTTCTCCTCCGAAAGTGTCTGGCCTATTTACATTTAATTTTGTAGAAATGTTCCTTGGGTGACCCTCTATTAGATTCCTTCAAGCCAAGTTGATTGGTCGAAAAACATGGCCGCCAGGGGGCGGGGCTATTTTGCCTTATATGGCTATATTGAAAACTTAAAAAAAATCTCCTGAAAATGTCAGGCCGATCTTCAAAAAATTTTCATAGAAATGTTCCTTAGGTGACCCTTTATCAGATTCCTTCAAGCCAATTTGATTGGTCGAAAGACATTGTCACCAGGGGGCGGGGCTATTTTGCCTTATATGGCTATAGTAATAACTTAAAAAAATCTTTTCCTCCGAAAGTATTCGGCCAATTTTCAAATGATTTTGTAAAAATGTTCCTTGGGAAACCAACCCTCTTTCAGATTCTTTTAAGCCATGTTGATTGGACGAAAAACATGGCCGCCAGAGGGCAGGTCTATCTTGCTTTTTATGGCTCCTCCGAAAATGTCGGGTCTATTTTCAAATAATTTTGTAGAAATGTTCCTAGGGTGACTTTGTATCAGATTCCCAGATTCCTTCAAGCCATGTTGATTGGTCGAAAACTATGGCCGCCAGGGGTTGGGGCTATTTTGCCTTATATGGCTATAGTAAAATCTTAAAAAATCTTTTTCTCCGAAAGTGTTGGGCTGATTTTTAAATAATTTTGTAGAAATGTTCCTTGGGTGACCCTCTATCAGATTACTTCAAGCCATGTTGATTGGTAAAAAAACATGGCCATTAGGGGGCGGGCTGTTTGGAGATTTAATCTTTGTCTAGTGGCCGTGGAGCGATACTGGCCCTCTCGGGCCTCTTGTTAAAGTAATCATTTAGCTCCTATAGCTCTCGACACTGTAGAAAAGATAAATAATTAGATATGACTTGTGTACTCCAATTGCCCTTAACCTAGTTCGATATCTGAACAGTTTAAATTTATCCTGAACATCTTTGAATTTTACTATTACTAGCCTTGGACCTTTTCTGACCTTTTCTGACCTTTTCTGACCTTTTCTGACTTGACCGACCCTTCTTGCGCTATCTATAAAGTTAATATCAATATTATGTTCCGGTCGTGTTAGACAACATTTTATCATCAATAATTGTTTTCTAAACTCAAACTTCGATTTTCATTTTCATCTAAGCCAAATATTCTTAGTGAACTTTTCAGCCTTTCAGATTCGCCAATAATAAGTTGCTTTTCAATATTTTCAATCTTATCACGGGTCATCTCATCATGAAATGCTAACTCGCGAATATCACTTTCAAAAACTTATCTATATTCAATTGCATCTAATCGCTCATGCATTCCATTAAGTGTTGAAATAGTATGGGACTGGCACTCTTCAAGGTTTGAAACATTTATTTTAATTAATCAATGATAATTCACACTTCATATTTTGTAATTCAGATTTGACACCTACTAGTTCGCTTATCACTTGTTTCAATTCATCTTTCACATCAGCCATAGCAGATAGTATCAGTTGAGTATCATACGACGAAAACAGCATACTATTATGCCCACAATCGGTAATCAGTACTAGTGACCAACTCATGGTAAAAACAGGGTCTCAAATGAACAACTGTGTATGTCTGTAGATGCATACTTGTCCACAATAAATGTATGGCAGCTTACAACACCATGGATAGAGATCAAGTACCATTACACAAATACCATTACCAGTGTGTGTATACCACGTGACTTTTGACGTCATATTTTATTTCTTTACCCTTTTTAATGAAACATGGTGCAGAATACGCCGCTTACAATGTCCTATCTCCTGTTTTTTACAGGAGTTTGATTGGTGGTCTAGTTTTTTCAAATACTTTAACGAACCTGAGAGATAATGCTCCGGCTGTTGGCGATCTTAACACATTTTGGGAAAAGGTTGTCGAAGTGTTTGAAGAAACTAAACCACTTATCAAACTCCGTTGAAAACTGGAGATAGGGCTCTGTTAGCGGCGTAGACTGCGCCATGTTTCATTAAAAATGATGAAGAAATAAAAAAGTTACCTTTGTTTTTACTTCTAAACCAAAGTAAAATATTGCTTTGTGACGTCAAAGTCATGTGGTATGCACACACTGATTACACAAATACACAACACACTAGGCTGTGCAAATGAATATCATTACCTTTAGTAAATGGGTTTTATTTACCAAAGTTTGATTGTTTGGATTCCAAATGTAATTACTGCAAGTTTGAACACCCAATTCTTGTACAGTTATATTGACTTTTATTGAATGGCACAGAAAATTCAATATGCTATGAGACATTATCTCCAGATATCAAACATGAATTTATGGAAACTCAAACAAGGCTTTATTTGCACTGTCATTCTTGCATTAAGCTTGATGATAATTCCTGTGCTTTAGAGTCAACAAAGGTAAGGCCTTGTCCACATGTTGGTGCATCTGCTTTTTAGCCCTTTCCAACATACAGATGCTTTCTGACATCTTTGCAGCAAAACTACTTTTGAAAACATTGTCGCAAAATGAGAAATTGCCCATAATGAGCAATTCCTCCTTTTGTCACAATATTTTCAACTCTATAATAATCAATGATTCTTTCATTTATAGAGATATCCAAATTATTACCTAGGTCTTTTCGTCTGCTGCAGATTTGTTTTATGTGAAAGAAGGGTTAAATGGCATCAGGTGATATAACTGGTTAGCTTGGTAAAAATCTGTCTTCCCATAAAACTAATATGCATAGAATGGAATAAAGTCCCACCCTAATGTGTTAAATAATCTAGAAAATAATAACTTATTCAGGTGTAGAGACATATTGCTGATATTAATCAATAATCATAAATACTATAAACACATTTTATTCCAAATAGATTAATTTTCGCTAATATTTGTGAATTCATAATCATCATGAATAATGTCCAGGATTTTTTGACGTTCAGAAGAATGTTATAATTATGCATTAACAGTCCTAACATTTTTTTACGGAACTGCATTCTTCCTTGAGTGTTGACAACTTGGTTCAAATCAGTAACAGTTATTTCACACCCTCTTGTTAATTAGTTTGTTATAACAATTTTGCTTGTTAATCCCTGTAATGGTACCTGATGGAATTCTTGTTTTAGTATTATCTCTATGTCAAACCTAATGCTGGCAAGTGATAACAGATAAGTATTATAAAGAACCTTTCCACTGACTGACTGTGTGTTGGACCGAATTATGATGATGTTGCAGTTGCCGTTTTTGACGAAGCAGATGTCCACAAATTCATGAAAATGCGAGTTTAAAAAAAGTTGATTTTGGACAAAATCGCAAAATCTTGACTTCTCAAATTCAAAGTGTTTCACAGAATTTTGAAGTGAGGTCCCACAACAAAGGATTTCTATGAGAATTTAACCTTTTACCACATCCTACAAATTTTAGAAGACGACTTAGACAGCATCTAGGCAAAAATATTGAAAATATCTATTAAATCAATGGAAATTTATTTAAAAGAGTTAAAAACATTGTTGCAAAGGTCAACACTTTCTACTCAAACTGAATAATTTTGACAAAATATGTTCAAAGTCGTCTGCTGCAGAATTGTCGTATGAGGGAAAGGGTTAACAGAAGTCAGTCTTTAAACCTTTTATGACTAATTGGGAAACAGTGCAAAGCTTCATCAGGTTGTAAATACCTTTCCCTCATATGACAATTCTGCAGCAGACAATTTTGAACATATTTTGTAAAAAAATAGAAAATCTCTATAATTGAATGGATAACCTATGACTAAAAGTGGAAAACATTGTGGCAAAAGGAGAAATTGCTCGTTTTGAGCTATTTCTTCTTTTGTCACTATGTTTTCAAAAAGCTGTCTGCTGCAGAGGCGTCAGAAAGCGTCTATATGAGGGAAAGGGTTAAGGTTGGTTTATGCAGAACACCGCTCATACTTTTTCTTGCTCCAGCAAACCCAATCTTTTCCTGTACATTCATGCTAAGGATTCAAAAGAAAACTGCTTGACAGAAGTTTCTTGAAACCTTTTAATTGGCTAATTGGTGCACAGTGCAAAGCTTGATCAGGATGATCTGGATCTATTCTGGTTGTAAATGCCTTATGGTTGGTTTATACAGAACACCACTGATACCTTTTCTGCAAGAAAACCATTATCAGCGGTATCACTAGGCTAGTGTCTGAATCTTACAGATATTGGTCAACTTTTCACCTCTTTACTTGTTAAATGAACTGTGAAACATGTCAGAACAATTATCATATAGTGAATCATTCAGGTAGTGTCCACCCCAGGGGCGCTTGTGGACCTAATTATTTCAGAAAAGATACAAGTGACCCTAGCCACAGTGGAGCTGAATAAAGGCAACACTCAGGGCTATAAAATTATACTTGTTCTCTTGCAATGGTTAGTGAAAGTTTTTTGAAAAAGGAGTAAAATTTCTAATTGTTTGTTTCTGTTATAACTTGTACATACAGAACAACTATATTTAGCATCATAAGGTGAGTTATTGTGATCGCCTTTTGTCTGGCGTCCATCGTGCGTCGTGCGTCAACATCTTCTCCTCAGTAACCAGTGGGTCAATTGAGATGAACTTCACAGAAAGCATCCTCTCAATGACCTCACCAGAAATCCTTCAAATTTTTGGGATCCATGCAGAATTCCGGTTTCCATGGCAACGAAACGAAAAAAACTTTAAAATTCTTCTTCTCCCAAACTGGTTGGCAGATTTTCAAATAATTGTGTAGAAATGTTCCTTGGATGACCCTCTATCAGATTCCTTCAAGCCATGTTGATTGGTTGAAAAACATGGCCGCCAGGGGGGGGCGGGGCTATTTTGCCTTATATGGCTATAGTGAAAACTTAAAAAATCTTCTCCTCCGAAATTGTCAGGCCGATCTTCAAATAATTTTGTAGAAATGTTCCTTGGATGACCTTCTATCAGATTCCTTCAAGCCATCTTGATTGGTGAAAAAACATGCCCACCAGGGGCGGGGGCTATTTTGCCTTATATGGCTATAGTGAAAACTTAAAAAATCTTCTCCTTCAAAAGTGTCAGGCCGATTTTCAAATAATTTTGTAGAAATGTTCCTAGGGTGACCCTCTATCAGACTATGGCCGCCAGGGGGCGGGGCTTATTTGGCTTAAGTGAAAAAAAAAGAAATATCAGGTGAGCTATCCAGGGCCATAATGGCCCTCTTGTTTGTTACAACTTGCCCATTGTAACAGAACAAGACTTGTATACCATAGAATATGTTTCCAGCTCCGGACACTGTCATACTTGCCCAATACCTGACATGCTAATTTTAGACTTTCAAGTTGAAAAAAATTTGAACAGACTATAAAAAATAGTGAGAAAAGGAGAACTTGACTTTGGTAGTAGTCCTGTTTCAAAATTGTTCAAAGATTTAAAATCTATGTAGAACTTTAATTGATGCAACATCAGAAAGGGGGAGGGGGGATGGCTAAACATCTGCTGTTGATTTGTTGTATGAGGATATGGGTTAAGACAATGCTGATAATATAGGTAGGCACTTTAGATGGAAAGAAAACCTTGGATTCTTTTGGTGTCAAGGTCAAGGTCACTGTATTTCTGAAAATACAACACTCAATCTGACAATGACATTTTCATGGAGCTCATGTTGGACCGTTTACCCGATATGATCTGTGAAATGGAAGTTGAATTGTAATGTTGAGGATTTTAGTGGATGATAAAATGCTTACTATTGCAAAATCTCCCTTGATCAAGCCAAACATGTGTGAAAATCAATCTGAGGAATAAAAGCAGTTATAAAGAAATGATCTCCTGCTCTTTATAGATAACAAATTCCGGGTTTTTTGTACTTCCATCGTCAATGAAAGTAAGCTTCAATAAATTATATTTTTTATTCACCAATCTATACTGCAGCTGATGAAAGTTGAAAACTTTATGGGGAAAAAAGGAAATTATCAATATTAATACTTCCATTTACAGCGATTTTTCATGTTTTCAAAGTAGTCGGCTGTGGATTTGTTGTATGTTGGAAAGGGTAATAAATCTCCACATCCTTCAGGTTCCTTGTGCTACACTCAACTTTATTAATAACAATCAAACCTGAGTTTTCCTGAGACTGTTAAGCCATCATGTAAATACAACCTTATATGTTGATATAGATAATAGTTAACACTAACAGATCTTTTGTATAAAGCTCCTGTAGATTTCTGTTAGAAATGATGGGATGGATCTTCCCTATGTAATCACCTTGATGTGTGACTGCTAAAAAATTAGCCCTTTCCCACATTCAACAAATCATACATATAATTGTAGGTTTAGATACTGAAAAAAGTTGAAAACATTGTGGCAAAAGTTTTGAGCAATTTCTCCTTTTATCACGATGTTTTCAAAAGTCGTCTGCTGCACATGCGTCAAAATGCGTCTTTAGGTGGGAGAGGGTTAAAACTATTTTCATTTAACCCTATTACCCGCATAAAGACAAGTTCTTACGCATCTGCAGCTGAACAAATTTGAAAACATTGCGGCAAAAGGAGAAATTGCTCATTATCCTTGCCAAAATGCTTTCAACTCTCTTTCATCATTATGATTTAATTCATAAGGTCTTGTATATTTTTGCCTAGATGGTTTCAAAGTTGACTGCTGTAGATTTGGGGAAGGGTTGCACTTACCTTGGTACTTATTCCAAATGGGACAGTGGAGTGTACCTGTGGGTGGGGATGTGTTTGATCTTGCTTATGTTGGATTTGTTGGGGTTTTACGCCATTTTTTACATAAGTTCAGTTATATCATGGCTACTGTTCACTTATTCATGATCCCCAGGAAAACAAACCAGTACTAGGCTAGGAAATGTGCCTTGCCCAAGGGCACTCCACCATGACTGTCATGCGGCGACTGGGGATAGACACCTGGACGCCCGGTTTCAAGTCACCAACGCTAACCACGGTGAGCTCATGGTAGAATGCCCTAGCCTAGAATGTGTTAGCTACTCAGTCGTCATGAATAAGTGAACTAGCTGTCACAGTGATATAACTGAAATACTATTCAAAACGGTGTAAATCCCAATAAAACCAACAATGTCCCTGCATGCAGGATAAATAAAACTCATGGATTGTGGATGGAAGTAAAATCAGCAGTGAGGAAATTTAGGACATATGTGATATTCTATCGGATGAAAACTGAATTAGATTTATAAATTACTGCTTTCAAAGCGCCCGATAGTGCTAAAATAGATAAATTACAATTAAAGTATTACATTGGAGAATTTGTCTCCTACAGCTGTAATTTGGTTTTGTGTAAAATATAAGAAAGATTATGTGGAATCGATTCAATACTTCTTTTCATTACATGAAATCCTCTTTTTTCAGTCATCTGATATGAGACTAAATTTGCAAGAGAGAAAAATAGTTGAAAATACTGTGAAAAAAGAATGAATTTCTTGTTTTGAGCTATTTCTCCTCCTTCTCCTGCAAATCTAACTAAAGTTGTCTTTATCACTGAAGAGGTTTAGTGTCTACAGCAAGGGGCTTGTAACTTGGCAAGGACAAATTGAAAAAAAAACTTTTTAACTACCTATATTCTTCAGTTTCGTTAAGTGGATATTGCAGATAGATTTAATGTCTTGTGACGCTGAATTTTTAAAATGGACTTGTCCAGGCTCAAAAACTATAAAAGTTTAATCTGTGTTCAGAATTTGTGCTCAAGTATCTGATTGGTCAAAAACAGATTCATTCTCCAAATTGTCCAATCAGAAGCCTTAATTGGAGCATGGAGTTCATTTCAGAGTTTTATAGTTTCAGACCCAGGTTTGCATTTGGAAGAGTCCATTGCTAATTCTAGGAATATCAAGACAATATTATTGAGTTGAGCAGCCAACAGCATAGAGCCTGGCCAGACTGCATGGATAGCACACAGTTCTAGCTGTCAAAGGCTTTATGACGTTGAGAGGCTACAGTCAATTAAATACTACAGGAATATGATGGGGACTTTTTCCTATGTAAAAACCCTTGCAATCATGGAAAATGATATATATACACCAGTATAGTGTTGGGATATATAGAAGTGTCATTATATTGGATTAATAAATCAGTTCTCTTTTAATAGATTTATCATTTGGTGCTTCTGTTTTCCTAGATTAAATAGATTGAAATATAATATAATATAATACAATAAAGGTATATTTCCTTCAACTTACACTATGCACTATTTATTTCCAGAGCTCTTGATAAGGGGCATTTTTCATGTTCTAAAATCCTTATTTGACATTGAAACCCTATGTTGTGAGTACTCAAAAGAATCGTCTCAGTGAGACGATTCTTTTGAGTACCAACAACATAGGATTTTGTTGAGTAATCAGAGAAATATTGTGGGGAAAATACCTGTTCACTCCCTCTTATCTAGTCCTCTGTATTTTAATTATTTCTGTAGTTTGGTTATAGAACATAGTGAGATGGACACTCGTTAGTGTATTGACTTAGATTTAATATTACTTAACAAAAATTACATTTTTAGAGTCATCTGCATTAAAACATTGGATGAAAAGATCGTAGCAACTAGAAAATTAAAAGAGTGATTTGAAAATATTGTGAGATAAGGAGTAATTGTTTGATTTTGTTCAATTTCTCCTTTTTCTGAAGTGTGTTCAAAATGTGTCTGCTGCACACATTAGGGAACAAGTAATTTGATATATCCTACATTGGAGATTATGATGTTATATAGAAAGCAAGTCTTTCGCTTATAAAGACAACTTGTGAAAATATATTGGTGAAAGTAGAATTTGTCCTAAATGAGCAATTGCTCTTGTTCCATTGGTCAACTCTGTTTTGAAATTATAATTTTCAGATATTTTTTTTCTCCTATGTTTTTTCAAAGCAGAAAAATATTTAGAAACATTATAGCAGATAAATGATTATTCTCAATGAGAGCCTGCAGTGTTGGTAGTTGAGAAATATAATTGGATTATAGAGGTCTTGCCTCCAAACATTTTAGAATGATCAAAACTCGCGGTGCTGTGTGATATTGCATGGTTTAATACCTGGGCCTTAAAAGAAGCCAAGTGACATTTTTGGTGTTTGTTTGAGATTATCTGTTAAAGCTGAACCAATGATGAAGAATACTGCATTTCAGATGAAGCTGCAGGTGAGTTATTTCCTTAACGCTTTCCCTCGTATAGATGCTTTCTGACGTCTCTGCAGCAGACGACTTTTTGAAAACATAGTGACAAAAGAAGAAATTGCACAAAACGTGCAATTTCTCCTTTTGCCACAATGTTTTCCACTTTTTGTCATAGGTTATCCATTCAATTATGGAGATTTTCTATTGTTTGACAAAATATGTTCAAAGTCGTCTGCTGCAGAATTGTCGTATTTGGGAAAGGGTTAACATCCTTTCCCCCATACCACAAATCTTTAGCAGACAACTAAATTAACAGAATTTGATGACATCTAGTGCACAATGTGGAAAATCACTATGAGTTTAATATAATTGTTCATAGAGGTTTCATGTTCAAGTTGTCCTTTTCCACAGTGTTTTCTACAATTGTGTGCTGCAATTGCGTCAAAATGCATCTGCATTGTGAGAACAGGTTTATATTCAGATATTCATTCAATTCTTAAGGTCGCATTTTAGAGGTTACTATTAACATTCTTGTCTGTATGTCGGAGAAGTTTGTGTTGGATGCATATATATATATCCCCGCAAAACAAAATCTGTCCAAGGTATTCTTGAATGACTGTGTCAATAGCTCTGTTAGTTGGTTGGTTGATCAATCAGTATGATATATGATGTTTGTGGAGTGAACTGGTTCTTTCATTTTTAACTTTTTCCCACATATGTCAAATCTGCAGCAGTCGTTTTTGAAAACACCAGGGCAAAAATGTGGTTAACCACGCACGATAAATGAAAATTTAATCATTAAATCGAGTTGAAAATATTGTGGCAAACTGAGAAATTGCTCATCATGAGCAATTTCTCTTTTTGCCACTATGTTTTCTAAAGTAGTCTGCTGCAAATTAAGGCATCAGAAACCATTTGTATGAGGAAAAGGATACAGAGAGTTTAATGAAACTTGGTACACATGTAATTCATGAATTATAGATGTGCAAAGACACAAATTAGGACATTCCAATCTTACATTTACGAGTTGAACAATTACTTTTTGTACTCCCCCCCCCCCCCTTATGTGTCAAACATATTTGAACTTGTCCATCCGTCTGTCTATCCGTCCTGCCATTCAATACACAATCTTGTGCCTTCCATTTCTCCAAAACTGTATGAGTCAGAGTCCTAGAACTGTACAGGATTTTTTGGGGAGCATGGGACCTTGTGCATCTGGTTTGTTTGGTGTCTTGACAAATATGTGTATATACCGAGTTATGGTCTTTAATGAACGGGAAAAAATAGCCTACAGAGCATGTATCCTTATGTCGCGTATATCTCATGAACTGTATAAGCCAGAGTCACAAAATTTAAGATGAATATTGACCAGCATGGGTTTTGTTTGTCCCTATGCCAAATATGTGCATAGTTATATCACCTGAAATAACTTACAATAGCCTACAGAGCATGCATTCTTGTTCATGAAGTAATGGCCCTTGACTTTGTGTCAAAGGCTACTTTCTACTTTCAGTCAGCTTGGCATATAGATTTTGACTTTTTCAAAACAGTTTGAAGATATCAAGTCACCTTGAGTGACTGTTCTAGTTCCCGAATCCTACAACGTTATAACAATATGCATCACCAGGATCGCCTTTGATCCCTTTTCCACATACATCAAATTCACAGCAGGCGACTAGGCACATTAACTGAAAAGTGTTTTTTAATTTATTGAGTTTATAATATTGTGGCGAATGAGTCTCGTAAGTTGGAAAGGTTTGAAAAACTGGGAATCTCAGCCGTGAATACATCAGTTTATGCCAGTGACATGAAGATATGAACGCTATTTTACATGAGAAATCTGGGCAATCAAACGGGATTTAACAATGTGTACATTGATTATGCAACAGTTTATCAATCACTCTCGATGAATTCTTATTGGAGAGACTTGTTTATAAATTAGGTTCTAAAATTGCAGAAACTCTTAATGGTTGAGCAATTCAATACACAATACAGTCATAGAACTTGGGAGCTAGATTAGAAAACCTTGTTAGAAAAAGGAAAAAAACCTTGTTTGGAGCCATTTCTGCTTTTCTTGCATTTTTTTTCAAAAGTGTCTGCTTCGGCGGAATAAAATGTTCTCTGTAGGAGGAAATGGGTTTATGTGATGAATGATAAGAGTTATTAAAACGATATTCATAATTACCTTATATATCTGTTCAATATCGTTATATATGATATCTGTTCAATATCGTTATATATGATATCTGTTCAATATCGTTATATATGATATCTGTTCAATATCGTTATATATGATATCTGTTCAATATCGTTATATATGATATCTGTTCAATATCGTG
Organism: Serripes groenlandicus; assembly: GCA_031761405.1. Lineage (NCBI taxonomy): Eukaryota > Metazoa > Mollusca > Bivalvia > Cardiida > Cardiidae > Serripes > Serripes groenlandicus. The sequence goes on from JASEVX010000001.1 coordinate 249,887,266, forward strand.
CTAGTTCGTATTTTACATTTTCCTATATTAACCCTTTCCCTCATATAGATGCTTTCTGACACCTGTAGCAGACGGCTTTTCGAAAACATGGTGACAAAAGAAGAAATTGCTCAAAACAATTTAATTTCTCCTTTTGTCACCATGTTTTTAACTCGATTCAATTATTGAACTTTCATTTATACAATTTTTTGTGAGTATGTTTTCAAAGGCATCTGCTGCAGATTTGTTGTATGTGGGAAAGGGGTTATGGAAATCTGCAGCAGATGATTTTGAGAACATTGACAAGGCAAATACATGTATATGGAAAATCTGAATGAAAGTAAAACTATCGAACAGGGATTAGAACATTGTGGCAAAAAGAGTCATTTCTCCTTTTGCCAAATTATATTCAAAAGTTGTCAAAATTAATCTGCATTTGAGAAAAGACTCCTATACTGTCAAAGGTATGTTAGCCTTCTGTTGAACCCTTTCAGGCTTTCTCAACAGCTGCCTATTTAAAACATTAAAGAGAAATTGCTCAAGTTGTGTGTGTGTTTTACAAAGTAGACTCCATTGTAAAATGAGGTAATTAAGCATTTAATGTGATTTATGATAACAAATAATGATATAATAAAAACGCCAGACACCACATTGATTATTTTCAATATCTTCCTCATTATTATTACATTTTACACTACCTGAGGATGACAACATATCTCTAGTTTAAACTTATTTATTTTACATCGATTGCGAAACAAGCCTTTGGCTTAGATTAATCACGCTCGATGTCAACATATCTCTGACAATGTATTGAAAAAAAATAATATATATATATATTTTTTTTCTTTATCATTTCCCCCATAATGTTTTTGAATGCTAACACTTCAAATTTCTCCTTAAAAATGATTTGAAATGTCATCTGCTGCAAAAGTGTCAAAAGTCATCTGTATCTGAGAAAGGGTTAAACAGAAGGCCAATATGTACCTTTGAAAGTGTAAGAGTTAATCCATTCCCCCGTGAGAGTGAATAAGACCCCAATTTGCCAGACGTCTGACTGATTCATATTCAATATCTTCCTAATTAGTAAAACCTCGCCTCAGACAATACAACAAAGGTTTTAATCTTCAAAAAAGTATTTTAGGGATTGAAATAAGGTTTCTTATCTAAGGCTCTGTATCTGAGTTGACAGTTGAGTTGCATACCTACAACACAAACACCCTAGCTCGGCCAACGTTCTTTCTGGCATTTAACAAAAGTCAAAGTGACAAAGGTCATTCTTCTTCCACAGATGGGCTATAAATTCTATGTTGAAAAGCAGCCAGTTGCTTGGAAAGACTGTTGTATGGAGTACTGGTGTGAGAAGGCACATGGGTAGGTGAACTGATCGCTGTGATATTCCTAAAAAATGGTTGAAAACATCGTTAAATCCAATCAATCATCAACACAAACAGTTTAACAATACATGTTTGTTAAACTCCAATGACGGTTAGAATAAGATTTAATAATTTCTCATTTTGCCACAAATATTTCAAAAGCCTGCTGCATATGCATTCAAATTTGTCTGCAAGTGGGACAGGGTTAATGTTCTGGCTGCTTTCTATATATAGTCACAATGCATATTTTATTGTGGCTGTTATTTTCCCAGCAGACCCAAGTGTGATATATTCATATGGATAAGCTGATGTGATAATGGTTGTTTATGATATTCGAATTGTTTTAAAATGGAAATGTCACAGACCTCCGTCCACTTTTACCTCATAGATGGCCGGCCTCCTTCTTCGGCACTCAAAAGTTGTGGGGATAACAGTTTTATTGATTTGCTTTGTCACAGTGAAAGAAAAGCATGCATCAACCTGTGACCTCTTTACTCTACTTATTGAGCTAACCAGACCTCTCCAAGTGTTTACATGATCAAACCACGAAATAGATAACTGCAGCATGAAAATGAAGTTTTTTAAAGTAAAACATATTTTTATTAGAAAATACTTACCAGTCATTTAATACCTGATATATCATCTCTATACACCTTAATTATCCAAAAAAAACGCCCACTCTAGTATATCCCTCACGTATCCGTGACATACACGGCCGCCCGGAAGTACAGGCGCGCACGTGAGCGGGAAGTCACTTTTCATTCACCGTTAAGTATTGGTGACGACGCGGGGTTGGGAGGTGGGACTCTATAAATGACTGGTAAGTATTTTCTAATAAAAATATGTTTTACTTTAAAAAACTTCATTTTTATATCAAAAATACATTACCAGTCATTTAATACCTGATGACTTCGTAGCATAGGACGGGAGGTTCGACCAATACTTACTGTCGTTCCAGGTACGTAGTAGTATATTATTCCATATTTTTCAGAACAAACATACTTGATTCCAACGGTAGTATAAAGTGATAGTGGGGATTGAATACAGGTTCAATCGGTATTCACTTTATTTATGTGTTGGATTATAATAATTAGCGAACAACTCGCTGAGAAGCCACAAGGGGACCCAGAGAGAACAAGTTATCTGACTGACTAGCCATAGAACGTAAGTAGAAAGACGAAAAGGTAGATTGCGACTTCCATACTGCCGCTTGAAGAATCTCTTCAAGAGGAACATTATTAGAGAATGCCCAACTTGTAGAGAGAGCTCTAACCTCGTGAGGACGAATCCGCAGAAACGAGAGATCTCGACTAGACAGGTCTTTATAAGCTAATTTTATAGTAATAGATATCCAGCGGGAAATAGACGCCGCCGAAATATCTTTACAACCTATAAGAGGAAGAAATAACCTCTTTCTCCGACCCCGAGTCCCTTCAACTCTCTTAAGATAATGCTTAAGAGACCTAACGGGACAAAGGGTTCTGTCGGAATCAGAAGGACCACAGGTCGCCGAAAGGCTGGGAACTGTGATCGGCGAAGGCGAAACCGAAGGTAACTGGTTTTTAGCCAGGAACCCCGGTTGACAGAGTAGAGTGAAAGAGCCATCAGACTCATTGAATCTGATGTGCCCTGTTTCTACTGAAAGAGCATGTAATTCGCTCCTTCGACGAGCTGTAGCGAAAGCTAAAAGAAAGACGGTTTTATAAGTTAGAAACTTTAAAGACGCCGATACTAGAGGCTCGTATGGAGCTCTAGTAAGCGACCAAAGGACGCAAGACAAATCCCATTTTGGAGTTAAACTCCTACAAATGGGTTTTTCTAATTCGAACGAGCGTATAAGTTCCGAGAGAAACGGATTTGAACCAATACTCTCTCCCCCAATGAACTTAAACGTGTTCGATAACATAGAACGGTAGCCTTTCACCGTACTAATTGCCAGTTGTTTTTCTTCGAAAAGAAAAAGAAGGAAATCGGCAATCCGAGTTACAGAGGGACACTCCGGATTGATCGACCTTGTACCACACCAATCTGAGAAAACTCTCCACTTGGAATCATAAACGATTCTAGTGGATCGTCTTCTTGATTGTGCGATACGAGAGGCAACTTTTTGAGAAAAGTTTCTCTCTCGGACAGAACGCTTGATAATGTCCAGGCGTGAAGATGTAGCATTGCCAGGTTGGGATGAAGACGCCGACCTGGTTGCTGAAACAGTACGCCTTCTCGAATAGGAAGTCGTATTGGATTTGCCGAGAGACAGGCCAGGAGGTCGCTGAACCACGACCTCTGGGGCCAACAGGGTGCTATCAACAGTATTTTGCACTGTTGCGAGCAAAGAACCTTTTGAAGTACGATCGGAACCAGTATGAACGGGGGAAACGCATACCTGAACAGGAGGTTCCAATCGAGGGTCAGTGCGTCCACTGCCCAAGCTGCAGGATCGTACATCGGGGATACATAAAGTGGCAGCCGATGATTGACTCTGGTGGCGAAAAGATCCACCAGGGGTGTCCCGATCCGCATGAACACTGAGTTCAACACACTCTGGTTCAGTGTCCATTCCGCCGGAAGAATTTTGTTTTGGCGGGATAGACTGTCTGCTAAGACATTTAGACGACCTGGGACGTGTTTTACTAGAAGTACTAACGACGTCGCCTGACACCAAAGGAGTAACTTCCAAGTCTCTAAAAAGAGAAGATGGGAGTGCGTTCCTCCTTGCCTGCGAATGTACGACACAACAGTAGTATTGTCCGTCGACAACAAAACAGTTTTGTTCGCAACGGAGGCAGCGAACTGATTGAGGGCTAGCAGGACTGCCCTCAGTTCCAAGTTGTTTATGTGAAAACACTTCTCCTCCGCTGTCCACATGCCCTGGGCTGTTAGGCCCTGCAGCTCTAAATGAGCTCCCCAACCCGCAGCACTGGCATCTGTAAATAGGTACAGATCCGGAGGTGGTGTGAGTAAGGGTACCCCTTGTTGATAGATTAACGGATCCAGCCACCACCGAAGGTGGGACTTGAAGAAATCCGTCAGAGCTATCTCCTGATCCAGTGAGTCCACAGACGGACGCCACCGGGACAGAAAAAGAAACTGAAGGGGTCGCATGTGGAGCCTTCCTAGAAAGACTAGGTCGGCTGCTGCACTCAGGGAACCCAGAAGTGACAGCATGGATCGGGCTGTTACCGCAGCCTGTTCCAGTGAGAGACCGCAATTGGTCTAACAACCTGCCCAAGTTGTTAGCTTGAGGAAGTAATTGCACTGGCGTAAAAGCCTGTACATTAAGTTCCTCTAGGCTCGAAAGGTTTTTCCGACGTGGGGGAGCGTCAACCTTAGGGCATAAAGTATTCGGCACCACCCGAAATACTTCGTCAATAGCCTGCTGAAAAGACCAACGCTCTACAGCTGGCATTTTCCCCGCTGTTTCCGTACGGTTTCTGAAGTTTCCCGACGGAGCAACTCTCACCCAAAGCTACCATCCGAATTTCCTCAGCGCGCGGAAAAACGGTTGTGTTGAGCGGAGAAGAAGGCTCAGCATTGCCCTTCGACTCGCTCAACACCGTTGCAGAGTCCGGTTGGGAGAACCCCTCGAACTCTGCCTCACTCGATGAAGATAAAGGCACCCTCTTAGGGGTCTTCTTTATCTTCCTGCTTTTACGAGTCTTACTCCGCACGACCTTTTTCCAAATGGAAATAGGCCATGTCGAGCAGTACTCGCAAGGTGAAGCCTGTGTGCATTTGGTGCACACAACGCAGGTCGGATGCGAATCCCATAGGTGCACAGCATGACCACATGGGCTCCGCATCCCTTCACCAGTGATTGACATAGACATTATTGAAAATACTCACCAAACAGTAAGTAATCTGTACGGTTTTTCTATATCCACGCCACGGGGACACCGGCAGCTTGGACACGTATATTGAAATAAATTTTGTTTCAAAATTTTTTCACAAATATTGAATAGAACAGTCAATAATTCATACAGCAATAGTTAATGTACTATCGCTAACAGGGTAGGGAAAAAGTATTGAAAACAGCACGACTTCCGCACCCGAAGACGGTAACTGAAATTAGCGGGTGGGGTAATCCACGTGCTTCTCAGAGTATCGTCCGCTACAAAACAATAAATACAGCAATGAAGTAAATAATTTACGGCTGTGACGTTAATGCAGACAAAATATATTTGGACAATTAAATGATTATAAGGCAGGGCCTTATAAAACAAAAGAGTTAATTGGAAGAAGAAATAATAATATAAATTTTCTTATCGACTACTCCGGTGAATCCAAAAATGAAAAGTGACTACCCGCTCACGTGCGCGCCTGTACTTCCGGGCGGCCGTGTATGTCACGGATACGTGAGGGATATACTAGAGTGGGCGTTTTTTTTGGATAATTAAGGTGTATAGAGATGATATATCAGGTATTAAATGACTGGTAATGTATTTTTGATATAAAAACACATTGTATTTCGTAATATGCATTTGGATATCTTGACCCTTTTCCACATACAGACCCGTCTGCAGCAGGTGACTTTTGTAAATAAAATGAGTGATTTCTGCTTTTGCCACAATGCTTTCAATGTTATAAAAATAAGACTTTGATTTATAGATGTAATTTGCCTTTCAAAGTTGTCTGCTGCATATTTGTTGCATGTGGGAAAGGGTTAATGGCTCTGCAGCTGACCATTTTTGGTGTCTTCCTGAAACCCCCACTTTTCAAATTTTGATAAAAAAAAAAGTGGGTGTTTCAGGAATTTTGCTTTTTCCAATTAACACCTTCCTACGGCCTTAGGTCAAATTATAGCTATAGTCTGTTTCTTAGGATGATTTAATAAAACAAGACAAGTTTTTTTATACATTTATATCATCTTTTTTTGGATAATTTAATGGATTTTATTTAATATTATAATGTTAACTTATAAAAATCTTCTTTTTTTACATTAAAACAGGCAATATTATAAATGAACATTAATAAATTAATTATAGTTTTCTTCTTTTTTTTCAGGGTTTCAGGAATATGAAAATTAGAAAGTTTTTTTAATATTTTACATTTATATATATTTTCTATTGTCACAAATATATACACACGTATGAACGCATGTTCAAGTCATTAAACACAGATTCATCTGCAGTACTCATCAGTCAATCAATCACTAATGATGTTCAAGAAGTTGCGATGCTGCGTCGGAGTATTCCATCGCCGTCATGTCTCCGTTTTCCAAACGTGTTTTCAGGGCTGCTAGTCTTTGCTCGAGCTGACAATACTTGACTGGACGAACGCCCCCTGCCTGGTATTGAAGAACCCTAATGTAGCAAGCAGCTTCAATCCGCTGTAGTATGGAAATGATACCGAAGATGTTTGGATGGGCATGTCGTACGGCCTTCTTCAATTTAAAAAAAGATCAAAGAAACCTAATTAATCTTAATTAATTGATATAAACTGTTATACTTTGATATAATAATAATAATAATAATTAATTGGCAATTCTGATTATTTAATATCAATATTAATTTATGGTCCTAATAATATTAATGTATTTAGACATAATTTATCAAATCTTAAATTATAAATATTTTACATTTATATCTCCTTATGCAGCAAATATTATACCAATAGGTAAAACAGACTATAGTCCGTAACCATGGGTTACATAAATTAAAAGTGGGTGTTTCAGGAATTTGAAAATTAAAAAGTGGGGGTTTCAGGAATATGAAAATTAGAAAGTGGGTGTTTCAGGAATAAACCCCATTTTTGAGGACATTTTGAAAAAGGGATATATGATAAGACTTGTTTAGACATTGTTTGTTTGATATATATACCCAACAAATTAACCCTTTCCAACATGCAAAAAATAATCAGCATGCAACTTTGAAAACATTAAGTTAAAATTGTAGAAATTCTCTCTTTATGAAAGTGTAACTATTGAACAGAGATGAAAACTTTTGTGACAAAAGGAGAAATTGCTCATTATGAGGATTTTCTCTTTTTGTCTAAATGTTTTCAAATGTCCTTCGCTGCAGAGACGTCAAAATGCTTACGTATGAGGTGAAGGGTTAAAAGAAATATACATTTAGCTGGAGACAGTGACGTGATTCCCATGACAGTTGGATATCAATAACAGTTGACATGAAGACTACTTGTGTATCCTGAGAGAAGATGCCGAGTGTGATTGATTTAAGTCCTAAGACTGCTTCACAATTTATGTAAAATAGATAAGTTCTTTGAACTCATACTTTAAAAAGGAAGTATACTGCAAAAGTAAGAGAAATTTCGTACCTTACCAACAGGTCTAAGTATACCATATTTATTCATGAACTGAATGGTTTTGCTGGTAGAACCAATTTAGTGAAACCTGTGCAACCAGTATACAGCAAGGCCACGCTTCTGACCAGGCTCTCTATTGTTAGTTGTCCAACTCAACATTTTATCTTAATGTTTCCTTAACCCTTTCCCTCACATAGACGCTTTCTGACGCCTCTGCTATAGACAGCTATTTGAAAACATAGTGACAAAAGAAGAAATTGCACAAAACGTGCAATTTCTCCTTTTGCCACAATGTTTTCCACTTTTAGTCATAGGTTATCCATTCAATTATAGAGATTTTCTACTTTTTTGCAAACATGTTCAAAGTCGTCTGCTGCAGAATTGTTGTATGAGGGAAAGGGTTAAGTTGACCATGGACTCTTCTAAATGTAAGCTGGACAAGTCCAATGTTAACGTTCAGCACTGAAAGGGTTCTATGCCAATAGTTTAACTTTAACTTCCAATGCTTACTGACAGAAACTAAAAGAAAAGAAAATTGATGATTCCCCTTCCCTAGTTGTTGGCATTCTGAATTTTACCATCATGTATAGTTATCATGTTTCCTGATAGAACCAGGTTTATGGATGAACGGATGTCTGAGCTGCCTTGGAAGAATGTTGTGTGGAGTACTGGTACAAGAAAGCCTATTGCAGCCTTGATAGCTCGGTCCGTAACATTAATTGATTGATGTTGTTTTACGCCACTTTCATCAATTTTTCAATCATATCACGTCGTTTCTTGGGTATGTTACCAGTACTACTGGTCCATTTCACCTGACACAAGTTAGTCAGTCATAATGCTTACCCTGCAACCCTGAGTGCTAAAGTCTTAAAGAGGGCAGCCATTAAAACCATTTCTAAAGTACTTGGTATGACCCGGCCAGAATCTCCCGCAACCGAGGCGGACGTTCTACCACTACACCACCGAGGCGGACGTTCTACCACTACACCACTGAGGCGGACGTTCTACCACTACACCACCGAGGCGGACGTTCTACCACTACACCACCGAGGCGGACGTTCTACCACTACACCACTGAGGCGGACGTTCTACCACTACACCACCGAGGCGGACGTTCTACCACTACACCACCGAGGCGGACGTTCTACCACGACACCACCGAGGCGGACGTTCTACCACTACACCACCGAGGTGGTTTATCAATCCAAGGAACCTAAGTTCATACACTCTGCCATTTATTCTTTCTGGATTGTTGTTTGGAGAACTGCTGCATGTAAGCAAGAAAAACACACATAAGAAATGGCTGCTCACAGAGATATAATTGAAATAATGATGAAAACGACGCTATACTGCGATCAATCTGCAAGAGAGCCAAAAGTTTCAAAGATCAATTTTCCTGTGATCTGGTTCAAGAGTTTTTAAAAAGGAAAGAAAACCACCCTTGTTACAGAACAACATGTGGTATTTATCTCTCAAACAGATTTATTGTATGTCTTAATGACCATGTCTGTTATATGTACAGAATGTATAGTAAATTGATAATAACAACATTCATGCAATGCCTGTGATAGGATGGCTAAGTGCACATCAGAACTGTTGCACTTGAACCTTCAACTTGATTTGTGAAATTTATCCCTTTTCAAAGTATGACAAATCTGCTGTAGAACCTTTGAAATTATCTCTGCAAAACATATGGAAACTGATTATAATAAAAATTATGATTTACATTTAGAGTTGAAAACATTGAGGCAAAAGGGAGAAATTGCTCATTATGCACATTATGAACAAGTTCGCCTTTTGTCACAATGCTTTTACAAGTGGTATACTGCATAAATGAAGGCAACAGGATCAGGTTCAAAATACAAATAAAAATGCAGTTTTTAAGTACTGCAAGGTTCTTACTGTGTCTAATATGCTCCCACTAATAATTTCTAACCATGCAGTTGATCACACTACAATAATTCCTATCACACCACATGCCTATTAACCATTTCCCACATACAACAAATCTGCAGCAGACGACTTTCAAAACATACCCGAAAAAAATTGGAAACACCTTTTAAATGAAATCAAACTTATTGAATAGAGTTGAAAACGTGATGACAAAAGGAGAAAATGCTCGTTTTGAGCAATTTCTTCTTTTGTCCACATGTTTTTAAAAGGCTTTCTGCTGCAGAGGTGACAGAAAGCGTCTTTATGAGGAAAAGGGTTAACCATGTTCCGATTGCATGGTGAGAACTCAATTGATGTGTCAAGAATACAGTGGTAACACGGAAAACAAAATGCAATCTTTCCTATCACATCATGCTGGCACTACGTCAATGAAGTCTATACACGGTTTATTTTACGTCGTAACCATGTCAAAGCCTTCAGTCATTTTTTACTACCTGCTGATTTTTAGCTCCACTGGCTGAAAGCCAGTCGAGCTTATGTCATGGCGAATTGTCCGTCGTGCGTCCGTGCGTGCGTGCGTGCGTGCGTTAACTTTTTCCTTTAAACGACTTCTTCTCCCTAACCACTTGGCCAATTTGGTTGAAACTTCATGGGAAGCATCCTCTCAATTCTGGTTTCCATGGCAACCGAAAGAAAAAAAAAGTGAGAACTTAAAAAATCTTCTTCTCCGAAAGTGTCAGGCCGATTTTCAAATAATTTTGTAGAAATGTTCCTTGGGTGACCCTTTATTAGATTCCTTCAAGAAATTTTGATTGGGCGAAAAACATGGCCGCCAGGGGGCGGGGCTTTTTTGCCTTATATAGCTATAGTGAAAACTTAAATAATCTTCTTCTCAAAAAGTGTTCAGCAGATTTTCAAATAATTATGTAGAAATGTTCCGTGGGTGACCCTCTATCAGATTCCTTCAAGCCATGTTGATTGGTAAAAAAACATGGCCGTCACAGGGCGGGGCTATTTTGCCTATATGGCTAAAGAGCAAACTTAAAAAATCTTCTCCTCCAAAAGTGTCAGGCCGATTTTCAAATAATTTTGTAGAAATGTTCCTTGTGTGAACCTTAATTAGATTCCTTCAAGAAATGTTGATTGGGCGAAAAACATGGCCGCCAGGGGGCGGGGCTTTTTTGCGTTATATAGCTATAGTGAAAACTTAAAACATCTTCTTCTCCGAAAGTGTTCAGCCGATTTTCAAATAATTTTGTAGAAATGTTCATTGGGTGACCCTCTATCAGATTCCTTCAAGCCATGTTGATTGGTCGAAAAACATGGCCGCCAGAGGGCGGGGCTATTTTGACTTATATGACCATAGTGAAAACTTAAAAGATCTTCTCCTCCGAAAGTGTCAGGCATATTTTCAAATAATTTTGCAGAAACATTCCTTTGGTGACACTCTACAAGATTCCTTTAAGCCATGGTGGTTGGTAAAAAAAATAGCCACCACGGGGCAGGGCTGTTTGGAGATTTTATTTTTGCCTTATGGCCGTGGAGCGATACTGGCCCTCTTAGGCCTCTTGTTCTACAATCTCACTACGTAATTTTTTAAACATGTACAAAGTTCAATTACATCCTCAAAGTCTTATGTATTCCTACTACGTTCTACAAATTCTTACCGGGACCTATGACCATAATCCATCCATACAAGTTTCTATTGTGTTCCTACTACGTCGTAAAAATTCTTACCGGGACCTATGACCATAATCCATCCATACAAGTTTCTATTGTGTTCCTACTACGTCGTAAAAATTCTTACCGGGACCTATGACCATATCCCATCCGTACCTGTTTCTATTGTGCTCCTACTATGTTGTACGAATTCTTACCGGGACCTATGACCATATTCCATCCGTACTTGTTTCTATTGTGCTCCTACAATGTTGTACAAATTCTTACTAGGTTCGCCCAATTTTTGAGAGCCTAGTTGTAACTTGGTCTTATATGATTGTGGTTTTAGTCAATATCTTCAAGTTCAATTTCTAGCCAGATTTCCCCAGAAAAAATAGAATTATGGCTCCTTTAAAGTTGTATATTATGACAACTTTTAGTTTGACAAACTAATTCCACAATATTTTCAAAGTGGTCTGTTGCAGAGATGAAAAAGTTGATCCATTTGCTTAAATGTGCTCCTTTATGCTAATGCATGAATACAATATATTACCTGTAATTGAAAAGAATTTACATGTACGATGCCAGAGGCAAAACATTCTTTTAACCCTTTCCCTCATTTGACAAATATAAAGCAGATGAATTTAACTATGTTAATTATATGTAAACAAAAGTAACATAATTATACCCCCTTCGGAGAAGAGGGGGGTATATAGGAGTCACTGGAAGCCATATTTTGTCCAGCCTATTTCGTACAAACCACTGGGTGGAATTCAATAAAATTGTACATGAAGCTTCTATACCAAGAGGAGATGTGCATATCCTAAAGGGGTTACAATTGCATGGTATTTTACAGAGTTATGGCCCTTTTACTTACTAAGTTATGGTGTAAGTCAAGGTGCTGTTTAGGGGTTATTATACCCCCGGTTCCGAAGGAAAGGGGGGGTATACTGTTTTACCCATGTCCGTCCTTCCGTCCGTCCGTCCGTAACACTTTCGTTTCCGGGCTATTTCTCTGCAACCACTTTTTGGAATTTGATGAAACTTCATAGGAAGGATCACCACCAAGTGTAGATGCGCATATCGTGTGTGCGTTCTGGTTGGATTATTTTTCACGGAGTTATGGCCCTTTACCCCTATGTATGACTAAATTCATTTCCGGGCTATTTCTCTGCAACCGCTTTTTGGAATTTGATGAAACTTCATAGGAAGGATCACCACCAAGTGTAGATGCGCATATCGTGTTTGCGTTCTGGTTGGATTATTTTTCACGGAGTTATGGCCCTTTACCCCTATGTATGACTAAATTCATTTCCGGGCTATTTCTCTGCAACCGCTTTTTGGAATTTGATGAAACTTCATAGGAAGGATCACCACCAAGTGTATATGCGCATATCGTGTTTGCGTTCCGGTTGGATTATTTTTCACGGAGTTATGGCCCTTTACCCCTATGTATGACTAAATTCATTTCCGGGCTATTTCTCTGCAACCGCTTTTTGGAATTTGATGAAACTTCATAGGAAGGATCACCACCAAGTGTAGATGCGCATATCGTGTTTGCGTTCCGGTTGGATTATTTTTCACGGAGTTATGGCCCTTTACCCCACCATCAGGCTATGTATGACTAAATTCATTTCCGGGCTATTTCTCTGCAACCGCTTTTTGGAATTTTATGAAACTTCATAGAATGGATCACCACCAAGTGTAGATGCGCATATCGTGTTTGCGTTCCGGTTGGATTATTTTTCACGGAGTTATGGCCCTTTACTCCACCATCAGGCTATGTATGACTAAATTCATTTCCGGGCTATTTCTCTGCAACCGCTATTTGGAATTTGATGAAACTTCATAGGAAGGATCACCACCAAGTGTAGATGCGCATATCGTGTTTGCGTTCCGGTTGGATTATTTTTCACGGAGTTATGGCCCTTTACCCCTATGTATGACTAAATTCATTTACGGGCTATTTCTCTGCAACCGCTTTTTGGAATTTGATGAAACTTCATAGGAAGGATCACCACCAAGTGTAGATGCGCATATCGTGTTTGCGTTCCGGTTGGATTATTTTTCACGGAGTTATGGCCCTTTACCCCACCATCAGGCTATGTATGACTAAATTCATTTCCGGGCTATTTCTCTGCAACCGCTTTTTGGAATTTTATGAAACTTCATAGGAAGGATCACCACCAAGTGTAGATGCGCATATCGTGTTTGCGTTCCGGTTGGATTATTTTTCACGGAGTTATGGCCCTTTACTCCACCATCAGGCTATGTATGACTAAATTCATTTCCGGGCTATTTCTCTGCAACCGCTTTTTGGAATTTTATGAAACTTCATAGGAAGGATCACCACCAAGTGTAGATGCGCATATCGTGTTTGCGTTCCGGTTGGATGATTTTTCACGGAGTTATGGCCCTTTACCCCACCATCACATATGTCTTTCAAAACATGAGCGGGGGGGTATCACTAGTGAGCAGTAGCTCACATATTTCTTGTTTATCATCTTCAGTGATAGTTCTAGTTTAAAATGGTTGAATACTTGTTGCAAAAGGAGAAAGAGCAATTTCTTCTTTTTCCACAATATATTTGCTTCAAAATGTGTATTCAAGTTGGAAAGGATTAGTATGATTGGTAGCTGAAAACTTCATGTATATAGGACCTTGGCATAACTTTGATTGGTCCTTATGGACAGCAAAGATTCTTATAACACTGCCTGAATGGACAGGCTGATCAGACTCTTAGAATCATGTGACTTGATCCCCCCTTTCACACATCCAAACCATTTTGATGCCTCTGCAGCAATGGCATCTTTTTCCTATTTTAAAAATAGTTATAATTTCACATACTGAGATTTTCCACATTCCATTGATGTTTCAGTCGTCTGCTGCTGATTTGTTGTATGAGGGATAGTGTTAAGGCATTGTTGAATTGTTTAATTTTGCCATTAGGTAAACTAACATTACCAAATGAACTTTAGCTAAATTAAACATTATGTAATAACACCATATTGAAGTTTAATAAACTGACATGACCGGACATTGTTCCGGTCAAGTTATTAAAGGACGAAGGACCCTTTCCAGCTTACAACAAATCTGCAGCAGAAAACTGATAAAAAAGGGAACAAAATATGGAAAGTTGCAATCAATTAAAGTACAGTTATTGAATACAGTTGTAAACATTATGACAAAAGCAGAAATTCATCATAATGAGCAATTTCTTCTTTTGTCACAATGTTTTCAAAAGCTGTCTACTGCAGAAGAATTAATAAATGTGTCTGCAGGTGAAAAAGAATCAATCACTTACTAGCATAATAGAGCTTTTGTGAACCTTGTAAGATTAGGGTCCATACTACTGTACTATTAATTTTAACTTATTAGTCCTCTACCGGTCAGAAACCGGTTTGGGGACCATAGGTTTGGTGGATTCTCTGTCGGTCGGTCACACCTAACCTTGTCCGGCCTGCATCTTAACCATGCATCATAGGATTTGAAAGAAACTTGGCACAAATGATGAGGTGGTGTGTCGCGCTCAAGACCCAGGCCTGTACCTCAAATGTCAAGGTCAGACTTATAGGTCAAAGGTCAAAATGAGTACTGTTTGATAGGACTGTACCTTGTCTGGCTCACATCTCAACCATGCATCATAGGATTCCAAAGTTACTGGGTACACATGTTTACCATGATGATAGGCCTGTACCTCAGGTCAAAGGTCGAAATGAGAAACCATGCATGATAGAATTCCGAAAGTTACTGGGCACACAAGACACAGGCCTGTACCTCAAAGGTCAAGGTCACACTTACAGATCAAAGGTCGAAATGAGAAATGTTTGCTGTTTTTGTCCTAAAATACATATACAATACACAATGTGCTGTCCTTGTCCGGTAGGGGAATTTTGTATTGCTTGCAATACAACATTAACTTGCTTATTTTAGATTAATTGCATAACAAGCAATGTCTGCTCTCTTGAGACCTCACAAGTTCTTGCTCTGTATGAGGAGAAAATCCCAATAAAAATTGCGAGATAAGAACCCGGCACTTTTTGAATGAGAGGCAGATTCTCTATCTTACATGCTGTTAAAAATAATATTTACCCTTTCCCAATTGCAGACGCATTTTGATGCATCTGCAGCAGACAACTTGAAATAAATTGTGGCATAAGCTGATATGCTCAACATCAGTAATTACTCCTTTTACCACAATGTTTTTAACTCTATTCAATACTTATAATTATGTTTTGAAAGTCATCTGCTGAAGATTTGTTGTTTGTGGGAAAGTGTTAAGTACAAATTAAAACAATAATCAGACATTTATTTCCTAGAAAATTGAAAAGGGGAATGAAAAAACAGACACAAAAATGAGGATTAACAGTTGAAATTTCCTAACTGATCTTTTTAAAATTAACAGTAAATACTTTTATTTAGAGGGTGTGAAAATCAATTGCAAAAGTTAAGCCAGTTAATGCCAAACGATTTGAGGCCTTTATATGAGAATCAAAGTGGAAGCTTGAAGGGTTGATTGCAGGATATTTGAAGAGCCGTCAGAATCAACTTTATTGGTTTCTTTTAAGTGTGAATTTGTGATGCAATCATCTTTAGAAAAAACAGCTTGCTCTTGTTTATTTAAATTGTTTTAGACAAGATCAAGTTTATTTTCAGATGCAAAGTTGAAACTTACAGTACAAATACTTTTCCGATTGACTTTCGTGAATTGTTTGTGATCTGTTATCCCTGTCCCACCTTCTGGGGTGCATTTTAACACATCTGCAGTAGATGACTTAAGAAAATTATTGTGGCAAGAGGAGAATTATAAATCATAATGAGAATTCTTAAGGAAGGGATCGAACCTAAAATAACTGGCCCAAAATCCCTGACTCTTACCACTCAACAAAAGTGGATTCCTTACATTAACATCTGAAGAAAAGGATATGAAATCTTGAAAATACAATATTTTATTGATAATTATGATCATTTTAGAGCTCTCTGTATTGAAAACATACAAGAATGAAACATTTGTGAACTTAAATTTGGTTTATATACAACCTTGAAAACATTGATGCAAAATGAGAAACACGTCATTTTTTTTAGCAGTTTCTACTATTCCCATCATGTTTTGTATTCTATATTAGGAAAAATGTAAAGTTTTACATATATATATATATACATGTATAGGCAGAAACTATTTTTAGCTCTACTGGCCAAAGGCCAGAAGGGCTTATGTCGTGGCGATTTGTCCGTGCGTCCGTGCGTGCGTGCGTGCGTCCGTCCATCCATCCGTAAACAATTTCTTGTTAACACGATACAGGCTTCATGAGAGCTCGGTTCCTTTCGAAAACCAGCCAGATCCGCCCATGCATGACGGGATTATGGCCCTTGAAATGGTCAAAATTGCTATAAAAGAGCTTGTTAACACGATACAGTCTTCACTTTTGATTGTATCTCAACCAAACTTATACAGTAGTTAGATATTCATGAGACCTCGGTTCCTTTTGAAAACCACTGGATTATGGCCCTTGAAATTGTTCAAATTGCTATAATTGAGCATGTGAACACAATAGAGGCTCTATTTACTATCTGATCTTCACCAAACTTAGATAGTAGTTAAATATTGATGAGAGCTTGGTTCCTTTTGAAAACCAGCCAGATCCGCCAAGACTGGATTATGGCCCATGAAATTGTAAAAATTGCTAACAAACTAGACCCTCGACTAATGGCTGAAGTCGACTTATGGCCGCGGATATACGGTACCGATACTCATTGCTCAAACTTGCATAACATGTACATTGTATAACACAATGATTTGTCTTCTATTGCATGATCCTCGCATAACTTGCCTAACATATCAGGATATAAATGATTATAATGTCAATACTTGTCAATTTGTTGACATAAACAGGACATAGTATGCCTTAAGTTTCTTATAGTTTTGAATACTAGAAAACATATTTGCATGCCTACTTATATAGTTTATAGTGACTTAATTAACCAGGTTTTCAACATAGTTGAGCCTGATATTTGGAATGACAATGTAATTGATTGAGCGTCAAACTTACCTATGAAACTGAATATCTTAAGTAACGATTGACATATTGTAACCAAAGTTGGTATGTAGAAAGAGTTGATGGAGACATTTCATGGGATTGCATTTGGGGCCCCTAGGGTCAAGGTCACAGTTACTAAAAATAGAAAAAAGGTTGAAACTGAATAGCTTTAGTTCCAGTTGACATATTGTAACCAAAGTTGGTATGTAGAAAGAGTTTATGGAGACCTTTCGTGGGATTGAGTTTGGGGCCTGCCGTTACTAAAAATAGAAAAACGGCTCAAACTGAATATCTTTAGTTACGGTTGACATATTGTAACCAAATTTGTTATGTAAAAAGATTTATGGATATCTTTCATTGGATTGCCTTTGGGACCCCTTGGGTCACGGTCATGGTTGTTGTTACTAAAAGTAGAAAAACAGTTGAAACTCAATTCTTTAGTTATAGTTCATTTATTATAATAAACATGGTATAAACTGTTCCTAAAATGGAAACATGTCATAATTCATATTTTAATTAAAGGAAATATATATATTCCAACCATTCTAGTGCTATAGAAATGTATATTGACCTAAAGGGGGGTTGATCTGGCTCACAAGTAAAACTTGTATCCTCTAACCAATTAGACATGTTTGACACACACACACACACACACACCATTCAACAAAGAAGCTTAATTATAATTCCCAAGACTCGGGCTTAAGTTCTTTTGTCAATCATTGAAATTCTGGTGTTGTTGCCCCTATTGTGGCGTTTCTTATTTAGAACTATTATCAATTTTGCTATGCCAATTTTATAAATACTGGTCTCTAGCCTTTGTTTCAAAAGATTATTAATAAATAATTTCTAATTATTCACATATTGACACTCCCATATGTTTCAGAAACCATTGTTTTGCAGACACGTGCTAAGCTGTTTTACCCAGTTGCTTTTACCATTAGCGTCTTCTATTTCAACCTTACATAACACATACTGTTTTGAATAACTTTATCTTTCATTTTTTAGTAATTTGAACCAATAATTTAACCCACGTTTCATAGTCTGCATTACAGCTCCTTCTTATCAGCACACATAAAATGCTTACAAGCGTAATACTGGATCAGTTCTTAACTCTTGTGACAATCAAGTTAAATCCTCCAACACATTAAACAAATTTACAACTGCTTACTTAAGTTGGTGGTTCTCAAGTGGGAAGGATATTATTTCAGTGTGAATCATGTAAATGTTCATCCTAACATCCTAAACTGTAGATTACTCCTCACTTTTCATCCATTTTGTTTGAATTTTTGTCTCTATACCCATTCATCATTTGTTTGTTTGCCATTTCTATGTATGTAGAGTGTTATAATTGTCTTTAATGTAAATTTTCCAGAGGCCCACATGGAAGACTGGGTAAACCCAAATGTTAAGCCTATAAATAAAGACGTTATTATTAAAGTCCCATAGCTCACTACCATAGAGTAGTAACTGTTGTACTGTGCACAAATTTTGCTTTCAAATAATTTGAAGTAAGCTTTCCTCGGAATTTGCCTACATTTATATAAGTTTGATAATATAAAACGTAAAACAAGCTTCCCATTTAGCCCAAGATCATTTACCATCATTGGCATTGACATTTGCCTTCTAAAGAGTACATGTAGCCTAACGTAATGAAATGAGCTAATACATTCCAAATAACAACCCTTATAAGACAACTTTTCAGATCTAGCCAATTTACCAACTTTCTTGAAAACCAAAATTTTAGTATTTTTTTCGTTGACCATAAGTATATTTTCATTACAGAATTCTATATTTGTATTTATTATGTCTCCCCAAATATAATGTTCACCATACAGAGAAGATGCGTAGAGATCATTTAATAAGCTCCAACAAATTTACCCTTCATCACTAATTTGTTTCCAAAGGATATTCCTATCTACAGTGTAATGCAAAGATAAAATTACCAAACAAACATACAATTTACCACCCTTGCGAAACAGTTGTTGATCAATTAGGGATTGAAACGACTTGGGGCTTCACACACTTTTGAATATAAATTGGAGAAAAAGTTTAGTCTGTCAACTTGTATTGACATGTATATTTTACCAACAACATTTTGAAGACTTATTCCTCTTTAGCTGCTTATGTCATTTGCTCACCCTTTTTATGTGAAGAAAAGATAACTAACTGACCCTTTGAAGTGGATAATCTCCCTTATAATATATCCTGTAAAAGAGTTTACAAAGCACATGTATTACATAGTCAATACCATAAATAAACAATTCTGGGATAAGCAAATCTGGCCCCAAACTTTTCCCTTTCTTTAAATTTTTCACAGCAATTATAACCTCATCATCCAATATCTCACTGTTAAAAATATATTGATCTATCTCATCATTTGGCTCATCCATTAGCAGATGCTCAATATAATTGACATTTTCACAATCTGTCTTTAATAAATTGGTGAAATGGTCAACCCGTTGCTGCGCTTTAATAGTGTTCATCTTTGCTTATCTATTACAAGTCATATTTATTAATTTCGACCTAAACAATTTCGGGTTATATTGAATCAAGCTTTTTATGTTTGCTCTCACACAAAGCCTTAAACATTTGACATGAAATTATATACTCAGGTGAATACTGCTCTTATGGCATCTGTCTTTTCGTAGCTTTACATATTTTATATGCTTTGCCTCCTTACATTCTTTATCAAACAATGCTGGTGGCTTTGAAATGCAACTTTAACATCAAGCTTTGAACTTAGCTTCTTAAAAGTGCCTTACAGCGTTAATTATGCGTTCTCACAGCGCGCGCCATGTCCTAGCCGTGCTTATGGTGATTCTATTGAGATCTATGGGCTTGGCAACGGTGATCCTGCGATGCTCTAATAACGCTCATGGGGTTCTAACCACACATCTTCTATGTGTATAGCGAAATCACAGTGTTTCTAACATGTGACAATATTAGCTGGTAAAATTTTCGGACATGTCTGATGTATGAAGTTTGAACATGAAAAGCACGGTCGTCATAGGAGTGTAGTAAAAGCTTGAGAAACACGCCATGTTCGTATTGAGAACTCCATAAATGCAGTGGGAACCCAATAAGAACGCCATAGGGAGATTTGAGGACATGCTGCATTCGTGCAACAGTGGTAAAATCATCGTAACATCGCCCTGATAATGCCATGAGGACTCCGAATGCATGGTCAGGTCATAGTGAGGGGGCCATGAAGTCACTGCTCATTGCAAATGTGACTATTTTGCAGCGTCTTTGCCACACATGTACTATGCTCATTGAGATGTCTAAAAGCTTGTCTAAGGACCTTCACATCCCCACCGTGTTCCAGGTCAGATAATGGAACCGTCGGCATTCATTGGCGACTACAGCATTATGTCTGGCATTTCCAACACACTTATACCATGCTTATGGCGACCTCGACGCGCTCTGGGCCCATTTCCTGTCGCCGTAGCAGCGCAGTCAGGACGCCACCCAGGTCTGAAGAGGGTATAACTGTTAAATCATTGCTTATATAGTTTTAGACAGATAAAAAAAATAACCTTTTTATCATCTATAAATTGTTAAACAAATCCTCAAAATAATTTAAAACTTTCCCACATACAACAAATCTGCTGCAATAGAGTTGAAAACAATGAGGCAACTAAGAAAGGAACAATTTCTCCTTTTGCCAAAATGTTTTCCTCATATAGACGCTTTCTTACGCCTATGCAGTAGACAGGCAATTCCTCTGTTTGCCACATTATTTAAATCCTTTCCCTCATATAGACGCTTTCTTACGCCTATGCAGTAGACAGGCAATTTCTCCTTTATCCACAATATTTTAACCCTTTCCCCCATATAAACGTTTTCTTATGCCTATACAGCAGACAGGCAATTTCACCTTTAGCCACAATAGTTTTACCCTTTCCCTCTTATAGACGCTTTCTTACGGCTATGCAGTAGACAGGCAGTTTCTCCTTTTGCCACAATATTTTCAACATTTTTCAGCATTTTTCAGTAATTATTCCTTCATTTAAAAAGATTTTTATGTGGAAAAGGGTTAAAATGTGTAGCCTGCAGATGCCTGAAAAATGCGTCGGTGTGAAGTCCAGTTGGATATACAGGATAACATGATCAACTGTATCAATAACAGATTTGACTACATATTGTCAGAAATGGCTTTTAAGTCTTATCAAATGAAAAGCACATATGTTGCAATACTTACTTATTCTTAGCACTGCAATAAAACCTGCCTGGCCAGAAACATTTACCATGCACCGTAGTTAAAATAATTTGATAGCAGTTGTCTTGCATTGTTAGAGCAGATTGCAAAAAGAGCTTGTCATACATACTGCGTTATCATTGATATATTTGAATGGGAATTGTTAGGATTTTTTTGATTTGAACATATGTTCCTCATTGTTTTCCCCAGAAACATCACAAGCTAACTAACTGAGGAAAAGTGTGTAAAGGGAATGTAATTTCTTCTCTTTCTTGATAACATTCCGAACATTTTTCATTTAAATGTTCTATAATAATTATACAGATGATTAGATAAGCAGGAGTGAACAGGTCTTTTCCCCACAATATTTCTCTCATTTCTCCACAAAATCCTATGTTGTAGGTACTCAAAAGAGTTGTCTACGTGAGACGATTCTTTTGAGTACCCAGCTTGAATGTAAAAATAAGGATTTTAGAACATGAAAAAAGCCCCTTATCTAGAACTCTGAAAAATATATGTTTCCTGAACTGACATAGTAGAAAAACAGTTAAAATTGCCATTATGAAGTGGGAACAGAGGCCTCTTTAACAACTATGACTTAACTCTTTCCTACATTCATTAAATTTGCAGCAAATGACTTTGAAAATATCTAGGCAAAAAATATGGAAAATCTCAATATTAAAATAACAATTATTGAATGGATAGTATTGAAAACAGTGTGACAAAAGGAGATATTGTTCATCATGAGAGTTTCTCCTTTAGCCATAATAATTTCAAATAATTGCAAGTGGGAAATGGTTAAAAAAAATCAAGTAGTGTAACTGTTGTTAACATTATGCCTGAAACAGATTGCATTTGAAGCATAAACTGCAGACCACTTCTGAAAACCTTGTGTGGAGAGGAGATAATGATCAATGTAAGGAATTTCTTCTTTTCGTGCAATGTTTTCAGCTCTCTATCAAATATATATTTCCATTTTTCCAGATCTTTATGTTTTAGCAGCCAGTTGCTTGAAAAGTATGTTATGTGGAGTACTGGTGTGAGAAAACCAGGAAACACATGAGTAGGTGAACTGGTCGCAGTGATATGACTGAAAAATTGTTGAAATGTCATTAAACCACAATCAATCAATTTTTTTCACAATATAGACAAGGGCTCTTCCTTGTCACCCAGATTTGACCCATGTTTGCATTTTTGCCGGTTAAGCCCCAGTAACATCGATCTCCCGGAGCGTCCTGGACTGAAATTTGCCCGATCCCAGATCAGATTCGTGTTGGGTCCGTGATAGTCTTGGACAGCCCGAGTGACCCTGGATGGTCCGGGACACCTGCCCGGCAATTTAAAAGTGTTTAAAATTGCTGTGGTCATCCGGGACTGACTGGAAGGATTTTTCAGTCCGGGACGGTCCATGTTGTGACCATGTGGGCTCTGGGAAGGTTCCTAGTGGCACCGTGTTCATACTAGGCGATCCGGGATGTCATGTTGGGTCCGGGACAGTCCGTAGCTGATCCGGGATGGTCTTTTGTCATATGTGTATACACCATGTTAGGTCCGGGACGGTCCCTGGCACTGTCATGGTGGTACCTGGGTCAGATCTGTGTATCCTAGTGGCACTGTGTAGGATGGTCTGTGTATACACCATATTAGGTTTGGGTCATTCCGGGACGGTTCCTGGCGCTGTCGTGGTGGTACCAGGGTCAGATCCGTGGTGGTACAGGGGTCAGATATGTGGTGGTACTGGGGTCAGATCTGTGGTGGTACCGGGTCAGATCCATGTTGGCTCCATGGTGGTACCGGGGTCAGATCTGTGGTGGCTCCATGGTGGTACTGGGGTCAGATCCGTGTTGGCTCCATGGTGGTACCGGGGTCAGATCCGTGTTGGCTCCATGGTGGTACCGGGGTCAGATCTGTGTTGCTCCATGGTGGTACCGGGGTCAGATCCGTGTTGGCTCCATGGTGGTACCGGGGTCAGATCCGTGTTGCTCCATGGTGGTACCGGGGTCAGATTCGTGTTGGCTCAGTGTTGTCTCCGTGTTGATTCATTTGCATTCGTTGTGGAGTTGGGTCCGGGGTGACAATATTTTTCAACTCAATTTCAACCAGGATCACCGATCAAGGTGCTCCGTGTTGGGTCCGGCTTCGGTGAGACTGTAGCTTTAAAAACTAAAGACCAATGATCAAATAAAGCACTATGCGCAAGCATGAAGCCAAGTATCTAGACCCTTAACACTGGTCACAAGGATTCTATCCAAAAATGATCAGTTTAGGAATAACATATTTTTAATCAAGACACTCACTGTGAAATTTGACAGTTAGAGCCCTTGTCTTTATATAATAGAATAAACATTTGTTTTCTTTTAGCTAAATGGCAAGGCCATGCTTACCAACCTTTTCTCATTCACAAGGGGGAGTTTCATGATCTCAAAGTGGGAGATTGGGGTTTGAAGGGGGAGATTTTCAGCACGATGAATTTAACAGTTGAAATTTTCACGATAGAACGGAATTTAGATAACTACTTTCAATATTTATAGGAAAAGAATAAAATAGACTCATTTTGAGAATGTTTTCTATTTAACAGAATATTTTCAACTGTATGTTAGCATTTAAATATTATTGATATTAAAAAAACTTTTAATTGTGGTTATCTAGAAAATCAATCAAGTTGTCTGTTGTGTCAATGACTTTTCATATTGCATCCAAGAAAGAAAAATATTAACCACATTTAAATTAGACCTACTTTTGAATGAAATACTGAGTACCAATAGAATCTTTGTTAATCTAATGACACAGGGAGAAATCATTTAGTTGACAGACACACATTGTTTTGAAAACTTGTTGAAAGAAAGGGCCTTTAATCAGTGACAATTTGTTTAGAAGTGGATGTTATAAAATGGTTGTAGGAGTTACTGTGTCGGGCTGTATGTCTGTCTGTCGGTCGGTCGGTCGGTCGGAAGCCATATTTTGTCCGGCCTATTTCTTACAAACCACTGGGTGGAATTCAATAAAATTTTACATGAAGCTTCTATACCAAGAGGAGATGTGCATATCCTAAAGGGGTTACACTTGCATGTTATTTTACAGAGTTATGGCCCTTTTACTTATTAAGTAAGCCATATTTTGTCCGGCCTATTTCTTACAAACCACTGGGTGGAATTCAATAAAATTTTACATGAAGCTTCTATACCAAGAGGAGATGTGCATATCCTTAAGGAGTTACACTTGCATGTTATTTTACAGAGTTATGGCCCTTTTACTTATTAAGTAACCCATAGTTTGTCCGGCCTATTTCTTACAAACCACTGAGTGGAATTCAATAACATTTTACATGAAGCTTCTATACCAAGAGGAGATGTGCATATCCTAAAGGGGTTACAATTGCATGTAATTTTACAGAGTTATGGCCCTTTTGTTGGTCGGTCGGAAGCCATATTTTGAATCAAGGTGCTGTTTTGGGGGTATTTATCATCTTCAATGATAGTTCTATTTTTTTTTTTTTTAAACTTCGAAAATTGTGAGTTTTTACCTCACAATCGTGGGGGTGGGGTTACTCTATTCAAATATTGAGACTCACGATTGAATCTTGAGGGTTGGTAAGCATGCTGCAAGGCTCTTTCCCACATACAACAAATCTGGAGATGACTGTCCATATATTTTTTCCAATAAAACAAAGAATGATTATGGAATAGAATTAAAAAAAGTTTTTTAAATGAAAAAAAAAGTAAATATGTGCTTTAACCCTTTTCCACAAACAACAAATCAGGGAAAAAATAATGAAACTTCTCTTAATTAAAGTTTTCGAAAAGTATAATTATTTATCATCGACTAACATCTCTTTTTGTTAGCTCACCAATGCACGAAGTGCAAGGTGAGCTTTTGTGATCGCTCACCATCCGTTGTCCGTCGTCGTCGTTGTCGTTGTCCGTCCATTCACATTTTCCTACAAACAACTTCTTCATATAGGGGAAAAACTTTAAAAATCTTCTTGTCTAAAAGTAGAAGGCCCATGCCTTTGATATTTTGTATGTAGAATCATCTAATGAACCTCTACCAAGATTGTTCAAATTATAGCCCTGGGGTCAAAAATGACTCCTCCCCTGGGGTCACTTGTTTTACATAGACTCATATAGGGGAAAAACTTTAAAAATCTTTTTGTCTTAAAGTAGAAGGCCCATGCCTTTGATATTTTGTATGTAGAATCATCTAGTGAACCTCTACCAAGATTGTTCAAATTATAGCCCTGGGGTAAAAAATGACCCCTCCCCGGGGGTCACTTGTTTTACATAGACTCATATAGGGGAAAAACTTTAAAAATCTTCCTGTCTGAAAGTAGAGAACCCAGGCCTTTGATATTCGGTATGTAGCATCATCTAGTGAACCTCTACTTAGATTGTTCAAATTATAGCCCTGGGGTCAAAAATGACCCCTCCCCGGGGGTCACTTATTTAACATAGACTCATATAGGGGAAAAACTTTAAAAATCTTCCTGTCTGAAAGTAGAGAACCCAGGCCTTTGATATTGGGTATGTAGCATCATCTAGTGAACCTCTACTTAGATTGTTCAAATTATAGCCCTGGGGTCTAGATTGTTCAAATTATAGCCCTGGGGTCAAAAATGACCCCTCCCCGGGGGTCACTTATTTAACATAGACTCATATAGGGGAAAAACTTTAAAAATATTCCTGTCTGAAAGTAGAGAACCCAGGCCTTTGATATTGGGTATGTAGCATCATCTAGTGAACCTCTACTTAGATTGTTCAAATTATAGCCCTGGGGGTCAAAAATGACCCCTCCCCGGGGGTCACTTGTTTAACATAGACTCATATAGGGGAAAAACTTTAAAAATCTTCTTGTCTAAAGGTAGAAGGCCCATGCCTTTGATATTTAGCATGTAGCATCATCTAGTGAACCTCTACCAAGATTGTTCAAATTATAGCCCTATGGTCAAAAATGACCTCTCCCAGGGGGTCACTTGTTAACATAGACTCATATAAGGGAAGAACTTTAAAAATCTTCTTGTCTTAAAGTAGAAGGCCCATGACTTTGATATTTTGTATGTAGAATCATCTAGTGAACCTCTACCAAGATTGTTCAAATTATAGCCCTGGGGTCAAAAATGACTCCTCCCCTGGGGTCACTTGTTTTACATAGACTCATATAGAGGAAAAACTTTAAAAATCTTCTTGTCTAAAAGTAGAGGGCCCAGGCCTTTGATATTGGGTATGTAGCATCATCTAGTGGACCTTTACCAAGATTGTTCAAACTATAGCCCTGGGGTCTATTGTTTTACATAGACTATGATGATATAGAGAAAAAACTTAAAAAATCTAGCATCATCTAGTAGACCACTACCAAGAGTGTTCAAATTATAGCCCTCGGGTCAAAAATTACCCCTCCCCGGGGGTCACTTGTTTAACATAGACTCATATAGGGGAAACACTTTAAAAATCTTCTTGTCTAAAAGTAGAGGGCCCAGGCCTTTGATAATTGGGTATGTAGCATCATCTAGTGGACCTTTACCAAGATTGTTCAAACTATAGCCCTGGGGTAATACAGAGAAAAAACTTAAAAAATCTTCTTGTCTAAAAGTAGAGGCCCTAGGCCTATGATATTTGGTATGTAGCATCATCTAATAGACCTCTACCAAGATTGTTCAAATTATAGCCCTGGGGTAAATAATGAACCCTCCCTTGGGGTCACTTGTTTAACATAGACTCATATAGGGGAAACACTAGAAGGCCCATGCCTTTGATATTTGGTATGTAGCATCATCTAGTGAACCTCTACCAAGATTATTCAAATTATAGCCATGGGATAAAAAATTACCCCTCCCCGGGGGTCACTTATTTAACATAGACTCATATAGGGGCAAAACTTTAAAAATCTTCTTGTCTAAAAGTAGAGGACCCAGGCCTTTGATATTGGGTATGTAGCATCATGTAGTGGACCTTTACTAAGAGTGTTCAAATTATATCCCTGGGGTCATGATCCCTGGGGTCTATTGTTTTACATAGACTCATATAGAGAAAAAACTTAAAAAAACTTCTTGTCTAAAAGTAGAGGCCCCAGCCCTTTGATATTTGGTATGTAGCATCATCTAGTGGACCTCTACCTAGATTGTTCAAAATATAGCCCTGGGGTCAAAATGACTTAAAATGTCTTCTTGTCTAAAAGATATTTGGTATGTAGCATCATCTAGTGAACCTCTACCAAGCTTGTTCAAATTATAGCCCTGGGGTCAAAATGACCCCACTCCGGTGGTCACTTGTTTTTATTAGACTCATATACGGAAATAACTTTAAAAATCTTTTTGTCTAAAAGTAGAAGACCAAGGCCTTTGATATTTGGTATGTAGCATCATTGTGGACCACTACCAAGATTGTTCAAATTATAACCCTGGGTTCAAAAATGACCCCTCCCCGGGCGGGGATCACTTGTTTTCCATAGACTCATAGAGAATTTTTTTTTTAAAAATCTTCTTGTCTACCTTTGATATTCGGTATGTAGCATCATCTAGTGGACCTCTACCAAGATTTTTCAAATTATAGCCATGGATTCAAAAATGACCCCATCCCGGGGGTCCCTTGTTTTACATAGACTCATTTAGGCGAAAAACTTTAAAAAAGTAGAGGGGCCTGGCCTTTGATATTTAGTATGTAGCATCATCTAGTGGACCTCTACCAACTATGTTCCAATTATAGCCATGGGATAAAAAATGACCCCTCCCCGGGGGTCAGTTGTTTTACATAGATAGAGAAAAAACTTGAAAAATCTTCTTGTCTAAAAGATATTTGGTATGTAGCATCATCTAGTGGACCTCTACCAAGATTGTTCTAATTATAGCCCTGGGGTCAAAAATGACCCCTCGCCGGGGGTCACTTGTTTAACATAGACTCATATAGGGGAAACACTTTAAAAAAAATCATAGACTCATATAGGGGAAAGAACACTGAAAACTTTGGTCCTCTTGTTTTCTAAAGTCGTCTGCTGCTGAGAAATCAAAATGCGAGAAATTTGCGGTTGGGCATCAGCAATGTCAGTCAGGGCTATTACCTCTTTTTTGACGCCACTAGAAGATCGGCGTCATTATTGAATAGGTTTTAATTTTGTACCATGGGGTGACGTAATCGAAAAGGGAGCAACCAACATTATTATTGTTAAGAAAAACTCTTTTATATAGTTGAAAAAAACAACCTTTATGAATCAATAAATTGTATTAACTGATTTAAGAAACAACAAGATACAAAATACGTATGTCTTCTACCGTTATCACAAAACTTTAGAGGCATTTAATTTGTATTTAATAACTTTTCCCCAACTTCTTAGGCTACGCATTTTTAAATAGTTTGGTTTACGGCCCTGACTTGATTCATCAACGCTCAGAAAAAAAGTTCACTTTTCCCCCCAACTTTCTAGGCTATGCGTTTTTAATTGTTTGGTTTACAGCCCTAAAAAAAGAGTTTCAGGGAATGTTTTTGCCTATTTATAAAATTCAGTTGTATTTCTAAACTTAAAACGTTCCTCCCCATACAGTTTGTTCATTCAGACCATTGTATTCTTGCAAAATGTTGACTATACATGTGAATTTGTTCTTTTAATTTCATAAATGCTCTATTTTGATAATAAATATCTTGACACTTGTTAAAATTACTTTGTATTTTTTGTTTATATACATACTCCCGCTTTTGTTATAATACTACTGCTAAACTGAAAGGTGAATAGACCAAAAAAAGGTGTATTAAATGTAGTCTGGTTCTTTACATCCTATGATATATTACGCAGTAACTAGAACTCTCTTACACTATCTGCTATCATTACATTCACATGATAGTGAGTGTAAGGAACGGTAACTCTGCGAAGAAGATTGAGTTATTAGAGGAAGAAGCCAGGGCCCGTAACCGCCAAACTTTTAAATTTAGATTTAGTCCGTATTCGCTAACGTGTTTTAAACCGATCTCAATTTAGTCTAGTTTGTTAATGTCGTAAGCGGCCGCACACCGACTTTGGTTCCCGAATAAAGTTAGGAGCTAAAATAAAAGATCGTTCCATTCTTCATCTATAGTCTATTTATAGATTTTCATTTTTATCGTAATTTCACATAGATTCATTCATTTGCTTTGTTTTTAATAATCTGACTTTCATGTTTAGTATAATATCTTCCTATTGTTGCGTGACGAATAATGAGCAATATCTGCATTTCAATACTTTTCAATTATCATACGATCATTTATAGAGATTTTTAGCTCACCAGAGCACAAAGTGCTCAAGGTGAGTTTTTGTGATCGCCTTTTGTCCGTCGTTCGTCGTCCGTCATCAACATTTGCTTGTTAACACTCTAGAGGCAACATTTTGCATCCAATCTTCATAAAACTTTATCAAAACATATATCTCCATAAAAACTAGGCCAAGTTCGAAACTGGGTCATGTCGGGTCAAAAACTAGGTCACTATGCCAAATTTAATGAAACTCTTGTTAACACTCTGGAAGCCGCATTTTGGGCTTGAGCATGTTGAAACTTTGTCAAAATGTTTGTCTTAGTGATATCTAGGCCAAGTTCGAATATAGGTCATGTCGGGTCAAAAACTAGGCCAAATTGAAGGAAAATCTTGTTAACACTCTGGAAGCCACATTTTAAACTTGAGCATGTTGAAACTTTGTCAGAATGTTTGTCTTAGTGATATCTAGGCCAAGTTTGAATATAGGTCATGTCGGGTCAAAAACTAGGTCACTAGGCCAAATTGAAAGAAAATCTTGTTAACACTCTGGAAGACGCATTTTTGGCTTGAGCATGTTGAAACTTTGTCAGAATGTTTGTCTTAGTGATATCTAGGCCAAGTTTGAATATAGGTCATGTCGGGTCTAAAACTAAGTCACTAGGCCAAATTGAAAGAAAATCTTGTTAACACTCTGGAAGCCACATTTTAAACTTGAGCATGTTGAAACTTTGTCAGAAAGTTTGTCTTGATGATATCTAGGCCAAGTTCGAATATGGGTCATGTTTGGTCAAAAACTAGGTCACTAGGCCAAATTTAATGAAAATCTTGTTAACACTCTTGAAGCCGCATTTTTGGCTTGAGCATGTTGAAACTTTGTCAGAATGTTTGTCTTAGTGATATCTAGGTCAAGTTCGAATATAGGTTATGTTGGGTCAAAATCTAGGTCACTAGGCCAAATTGGAGGACAATCTTGTTAACACTCTGGAAGCCACATTTTAAACTTAAGCATGTTGAAACTTTGTCAGAATATTTGTCTAAGTGATATCTAGGCCAAGTTCGAATATTGGTCATGTCTGGTCAAAAACTAGGTCACTAGGCCAAATTTAAGGAAAATCTTGTTAACACTCTGGAAGCCATGTTTTTGGCTTGAGCATGTTGAAACTATGTCGGAAAATTTGTCTTAGTGATATCTAGGTCAAGTTCGAATATGGGTCATGTTGGGTCAAAAACTAGGTCACAAGGCCAAATTTAAGGAAAATCTTATTGATATGAGCAGCTCGAAATTTTGTCAGAAAGTTTGTCTTGATGATATTGCCATTGGCACTGAAAGAGTTAAGTCTTAAATAGACCATTCTCAGGTGAGCGATTCCAGGGCCTCATGGCACTCTTGTTTATATTTTGTAATTGATAATTTCAAAGTCGTCTGCTGCAGATTTGTTTTATGTGGGAAATAGTTAAACCCTTATACACTATCATGACTTACCGATACAAACCAAAAACAGATTTTCTGTGTGTCAGCATTATTTGACAAAACATTATCATAAAGGGGCGTGTGTTCAATACAAATAGTTGATTGATTTTGGTACAAATTGAAATTGATCATAACCTCTTGTCCATTTATCTTTAGTATTATATGTCACTTTTCATGATCAGTTTTAACTCAAAAATCATCTCATTCACTTAAAACACAGAACCTGCCAGGTTAAATATCCTACATAAAACTTATATCTTCAAATACTGATATAAGCATTACTGACTACAGATTAAATTTTTCTAATGTTTGTGTATTTAAATGTTTTTTTCTTCTTATATCTTCATGTGCAACGAAATATTGAGGCTTCTCTTTGATGCTTTGCGTCCACCATTCGTCTTGTACATCATTGGCATTTCAAAAGGCATCAATAATAATCTCACAAGGTGTTGTGGGAAAAAAGACGGGTTGATCAGGTCAAGGCCATCATATTCTAACATTAACCCTTTCCCACTTGTTGATGCATCTGCAGCAGACAACTTTTGAAAACATTGTGGCAAAAGAAGAAATCGCTCAAAACATGCAATTTTTCCTTTTGCGACAATGGTTTCAACTCTATTAATAGTGAAACTCTGATTTATTGAGATTTTTCTTGCTTTTGTCAAAGAGTTTTGAAAGTCGTCTGCTGCAGAATATTTGTATGTGGGAAAGGGTTATAAAGTAACATAAGAATACCCAATTTGTTTCAGTAACTTTCCCTGAAATCAGACTTTGTTTTGTTGTGTTTTCAGTTCAGTATTGGTAAAGTTTAACGTTTATTGAACTCAACCTGATTAACCCTTTCCCACATACATTAAATCTGCAGCAGACTACTTTGAAATCATCTAGGCAAAACAAAAGTTCTTTAAATGAAATCATAATTATTAAATAGAGTTGAAAACATTGTGACAAAAGGGTAATTGCTCATTATGAGCAATTTCCCCTTTTGCCACAGTGTTTTCAAAATTTGTCTGCTACAAAGACGTCAGAAAGCGCCTATATGTGGGAAAGGGTTAATTAAATGATCAGATTGAAAACCATGTTTCATGGCATTCACAGCAGCCTTGTGTGGTCCCCTTTCAATAACAATGTTTTGAAATGTTGTCTGCTGCAGATGAATCAAAATGTGTCTGCATATGGGAACTGTATTTTGTCAAAAAATAGAAAATCTCCATAATTGAATGGATAACCTATGACAAAAAGTGGAAAACATTGTGGCAAAAGGAGAAATTGCATGTTTTGTGCAATTTCTTCTTTTGTCACTATGTTTTCAAAAAGCTGTCTGCTGCAGAGGCGTCAGAAAGCGTCTATATGAGGGAAAGGGTTAATAAGACCAGTTTCTACTTGTGTCACAATTCTGCTGCAGATTAAGTGTATGTTGGAAATGTTCAACCCTTTCCCTCATACGACAATTCTGCAGCAGACGACTTTGAACATATTTTCTCAAAAAGTAGAAAATCTCTATAGTTGAATGGATAACCTATGACTAAAAGTGTACACCATTGTGGCAAAAGGAGAAATTGCACGTTTTGTGCAATTTCTTCTTTTGTCACTATGTTTTCAAATAGCTGTCTGCTGCAGAGGCGTCAGAAAGCGTCTATATGAGGGAAAGGGTTAAATGTCGGCTGCTGCAGATTTTTCAAGATGTGTTTTTATATTTTGGAAAGGGTTAATATAATGGTGGAGACATCCTGTGGATCAACATATCAACTTTTTGTCTCATAAAGATTAAATTTCAGAGTTATTCAGTGCAAGAACAAGTTTCAATGACGATATTGTTCCCAGAAATCATGGGGTACAAGAAATTCTAATGTGATGTTGAGTGATGTGTATGAATTTATGTTTCAGCTACGTGCGAATTAGCACGCTATTGGTGTAACTGATGGTGCTATTCCAGACAAAAAATTGGTGAATTCGTTCATTCAATTTTGTTGCAAAATCACTCCCTTCTTTTATTAGTCTGCAGCAGACAGCAGACGCCCTTTAAAAATTTGAAAATTAAGATAAATAATTGCGACTGATATTGATGTGTTGAACTTTCTCTAAATTTTCCATTTTTCAATCAAAGGTATGGATAATAACTCTACAGAATAGAGCAATTACTGTTTTCCATTTGTATGTTTTTTTTTATCTCAACCAGAATGATTGAATAGTTTAACCCTTTCCAGCATACAAATTTGCAGACGACTTTGAAGGAAAGTCTCACATGGATATATAGTAACTTCTAAAGACCTGTAGAGTAACTACAGTGGAACATTGTGTTTAAAGACCACACATGGGTAGACAACACTCTGGTCTTTGTTGACAGATGGTCTTTATTTGCAGGGTCATATTTATTCAGATAATTAATAATTGGGAAACTAAAAGTGTGGTTGCTTTATAATAATAATTAATAGGTAGTTCCTTATTCTAAGGTGGTCTTTAGATTATTTCTTTAAAATACTTCACCTTTTAAATTAAAATATAATAATTGAAAGGAGTTGAAAATATTGTGGCATGGTTAGCAATTTCTCGTTTTGCCAGTGTTTTTAAAAGTTGTCTGCTGCAGAGGTGTCGGAAAGCATCTGTATGTGGGAAACGGACAACTCTTTACTTTAACAATCTTTAGTTTGAAATCAGACTCCAACTGCTAATCTAGCTTTAAGGTTTGGAGCCATTGTTGTAAACCATAATTTCTTTTAATCCTTTCCCCCTTATAACAAATCTGCAGCAGACCACTTTGAAATCGTTTAGGAAAACTTATGGAAAATATCTATAATAGAAAGTATAATTTAAAGTTTAAACATTGTGGAACATTGTGTTTAAAAGACATCACCTGCAGATACATTTTGACGCAATAGCAGCAGACAACTTTCTAAAACATTGTCGCCAAAGGTGAAATTGCATCATGATGAGCAATTTCTCCTTTTGCCACAATATTTTCAACTTATTTTAACAAATAAGCTATCTGTTTTTCCAGATGCAATGTTACAATTGTTCCCAGTCAAATGTTGTTTATAAGAGACTGTATTTAAGAATTTACTGCTACAGTTTTCAGCAAATGACTTTTGTCCCATTGTATTCAATTTGATTCAATAATTACACTTTAATTCTTGTGGAAATTTGCCATATTTTTTCCATCAATATTTTTAAAGTTGTCTGCTACAGATTTCTGACGCCTCTGCAGCAGACGGCTTTTTGAAAACATAGTGACAAAAGAAGAAATTGCACAAAACGTGCAATTTCTCCTTTTGCCAAAATGTTTTCCACTTTTTGTCATAGGTTATCCATTCAATTATAGAGATTTTCTATTGTTTGACAAAATATGTTCAAAGTCGTCTGCTGCAGAATTGTTGTATGAGGGAAAGGGTTAAGTTGGAAGGGGTTAACCTTTTCTCACATATAACAAATCTGCAGCAGACAACTTTGAAAGCAAATAGACTAAAATATTAAATATCTTTTAAAAGGACAGTATATGACTGAGCAATCTCTCATTTTGTCACACAAAAGTTGTCTGCTGTAAATGCATCAAAATGACTCTGTGTGAGGGAAAGGGTTAATCCATCAAATGTACTGACTTTCTCCGTTTTCTGTCAAGAATCTAATTACGTAACATTCAAACCCCCATTACTTATCAACATGATAGACACTGGCAAAGATTATCGCTTCTCAAATCTGATTGAATAATGAAGTGCTTTGACAGCCTTAAAGAATTAGAAGAAGAAAATAAGCACTGTTCTTTATCATTTTAAAACTGTTTCTGTTCTGATTGCCTGACATGTCAGGGTGGGGCATGATACAGATATCTAAATATAATTTTTACAGATACGCAGGCATCAAAAAGTAAGTATTTCAGGGAAACTATCATGTTCAAGAGAAATATCTGCTGGCGTCCCTCAAGGCTCTGTTTTAGGGCCGTTAATGTTTATAATTTACATAAATGATCTTCTGTTATTTATTAAGGATTCAATCATTGATATGTTTGCTGATGACGACACCACAATAACTGCTGTGGGTAAATCAAAGCCAGATATAACTCAAACT
This sequence comes from Serripes groenlandicus, assembly GCA_031761405.1. Lineage (NCBI taxonomy): Eukaryota > Metazoa > Mollusca > Bivalvia > Cardiida > Cardiidae > Serripes > Serripes groenlandicus. The sequence continues at coordinate 249,922,413 of JASEVX010000001.1, forward strand.
CTGCAAAATGAAATTTGTCATATTGAAAACTGGTGTCAACAGAACTCAATGTTACCAAATGCACAAAAAACAAAAGCTATGTTCCTGTCTGCTTCATACCCAATAAATAATCAATCAGATGAGATAAAAATACTATGACAAAATCATGAGTTACAACAAACGTACAAAGAAATAATTCTTGGTGTACATAATATAGACCCTGACAACAGCAAGAATAGACTATAAAAAAGCAATTATCATCTACAAATCATTAAATGAACAATGTCCTGAATACCTCAGAGACAAATTCAAATACACGTACTCCCAAAATAAAGGTCTAAGATCCTTTGATAACAAGCTGTATCCCAAAACCAAAACTAGAATTCTTTAGAAAATCCCTTACCTATTCAGGACCAAAAATTTGGAATGATATTCCCTTTCAAATTAGAACTGCAAATTCATTAAATTCTTTTAAGAAATTATATTTAGCATGGACGTTTTCTTGTAATTCTTGAAATTAAGTAATCTTTATTTTGTTACCAAATTGTATTTGCTTTTATTATACCCCCAAAAAACAAAGTTTTTGGGGGGGTATATAGGAGTCACTGTGTCGGGCTGTATGTATGTCTGTCTGTCGGTCGGTCGGTCGGAAGCCATATTTTGTCCGGCCTATTTCTTACAAACCACTAGGTGGAATTCAATACATTTTACATGAAGCTTCTATACCAAGGGGAGATGTGCATATCCTAAAGGGGTTACACTTGCATGTTATTTTACAGAGTTATGGCCCTTTTACTTATTAAGTAACCCATATTTGTCCGGCCTATTTCTTACCAACCACTGGGTGGAATTCAATAAAATTGTACATGAAGCTTCTATACCAAGAGGAGATATGCATATCCTAAAGGGGTTACACTTGAATGTTATTTTACAGAGTTATGGCCCTTTTACTTATTAAGTAAGCCATATTTTGTCCGGCCTATTTCTTACAAACCACTGGGTGGAATTCAATAAAATTTTACATGAAGCTTCTATACCAAGAGGAGATGTGCATATCCTAAAGGGGTTACAATTGCATGTATTTTTACATAGTTAAGGCTATTTGTTTGTCGGTCGGAAGCCATATTTTGAATCAAGGTGCTGTTTTGGGGATATAATGATAGTTCTAGTTTTGAACTGTTTATATATATAACGTTGTGTATAGAATGTATTGCTTAACTCTGAGGCCCACATGGAACAACCCAAATGTGTAGCCTCATAAAATAAAGTCGTTATTATTATTATTATTGTAATTCTTGAAATAAAGTAATCTTTTATTTTGTTACCAAATTGTATTTGCTTTTATTTTGAACTGTTTATATGTATAACGTTGTGTATAGAATGTATTGCTAACTCTGAGGCCCGCATGGAAGATTAGGACAACCCAAATGTGTAGCCTCATAAAATAAAGTCGTTATTATTATTATTATTATTATTATTCCCCGCTTTTTCGATGAAAAAAAGGGGGGTTATTAATTTCGGTTTGTCTGTCTGTCCGTCTGTCCGTCTGTCTGTCTGTCTGTCTGTCACACTTCGTTTCCATGCAATAACTGCCACAAATGTGAATCGGTTTTTTTCAAACTTGGTAACAAGGTTAAATGCCTTAAGGGCTAGGCTAAGTTCGATCATCACTTTCGGCGGACTGTATTTAGTGGAGTTATGGCCCCTTATTTAACACAAAATGTCGTTTCATGCTGTTTCCGTGCAATAACTGCCACAAATGTGATTTTTTTTTCTTCTTCAAAATTGGTAACAAGGTTAAATGCCTTAAGGGCTAAGCCAAGTTCGATCATCACTTTTGGTGGACTTTATTCGGTGGAGTTATGGCCCCTTATTTAACAAAAAATGTCGTTTCTTGCTGTTTCCGTGCAATAGCTGCCACAAATGTGAACCGTTTTTTTTTTTCAAACACTGGTCATTATGTACCAGGTTCAAATATCCAACCTCCTAACAGCGGTTATAGGGAGTACAAGTCAGAGAAATCTTACCGTTCTCCTAGGGGAACAGTGTACTACTCTCCACCCCGATACCAAGCTCTGTTACAGAAAGTGGAACGGCTCTATGATAGGCAGGTTAATCATCCCAACTTATGAGAATATACGGTTCCCGGAAGGACATCTTGGAAAGGCAAACCCCCGGTCGGAATAGTTCAATATATTCCGTAAAGGGGAGGTCGTCGGCCCTGACGATTGACCCTGTGAAACCTCTCTCTGCTGCGGGGAGAAGGTCCAGTTCACACGATCGACACCAGAACATGGAGTCGGAAGAATCCATGTCTGAGTCAGAAATTGATCAACGGGTTGAAAGACAATCTTACACGTCGTAGGGCTCGACAATCTTACAGTACAGTAACCCTACAGTTGACGAGCCGGCTGTAGAATGTTGGTCGCTACAGCAGGCCATTGAAGAACTATTTAGGGTAGTACCTAGTACGTTATGCCCTAAGGTTGACGCTCCCCCTGGTCGCAAAAACCTATCGAGTTTGGAAGAACTTAATGAGGAGATAACAGCTCCACAGCAGTTACTTCCACAGGCAAACAACTTGGGCAGATTGTTGGACCAACCGCAGTCAACCAGATCTTTGGTCACTATTGAACCAGCCTGGTCAGTCCCACTGACCATTTCTAAGGAATGGGTATATCCGAAAGCTTATGTAGCGTCTAAGGAGTATTTTCCGGTTAAAGTACCAACCTTAGACGGAGATGCATCCACACTGGGAATGTCTGCACCCACTTCAATAACAGTTAATGCTAAACTAATTGAGAGATGGGAGGCCAGAGCGCGACTGAGAGTCATGGTTTCATCCCATGACGACCATTTCGCAATAGCCCTGGCCCTGTTACTGAAAGAGGAGAACGTCTCTAGGAGAGGGGCTAGCAGAATTCTAGAGGCATTTGATACGGGTCATCGGCATCTGATGGCTCTGAACTTGCAGAGCGCCACAGAAATGCTGTCCGCAAGGAGAGATGCGACACTAGTCAAATCTTTGCTTTTGCTACAAAATAGCAAGGACAGTCTAAGAGCTGCTCCTTTAGCCTCTAACCTTCTCTTTGGTGGAAGGATAGCTGCAGTGACTGTATCTGATGCGTCAGAACAGTCCAGACGCCTTTCGGCTAATGCAGTTAATGCTTTTTTGCAGAGTCACAGACACTCTGCACCGTCGGCGAAATGGGGCAAGTCTAGGAAGCCTCTGGCGAAAAAAGCAAAAGCAGGAAGTTAAGGCTATACTGCCTAAACAACCTCCTTCAACGGGCCAAAAGTTTGCCAAACCAAATATCCGGTACGCGGGAGCTAAGCCAAAGCAAACTTCAAGGTATGGTACGGTTCCTAGGCAGCAGCCCTAGGGATACGCACCTCTCTATGTTCATCCCGAGGCCGGAGATTGCAGTAGGAGGCCGCCTGTCATTTTTCGTGGAGGAATGGGTGAGTATCACAGATGATCGTTGGATCTTATCTGTGATACAAGAAGGGTATCAGATTCCCTTTGTTTCCCCTCCTCCCATGACAAGCATGCCTATCGAACTGTTGTCACGCCATCCAGCCATGTCAGAAGTGATTTCTTTATTTCTGAAAAAGAAGGCCATAGAGAGGGTTCTCAACCCCAATACTCGGGGTTTCTACAGCCGTCTCTTTCTCGGTCCAAAATAGGACGGTCGGTGGAGACCGGTGATAGATTTATCAGCCCTTAATCTATTAATACCGGTCGAGAAATTCAAGATGGAGTCGGCCCGCTCCATCAGAATGGCTATTCGGAAAGATGACTGGGCGGTCTCTTTAGACCTGACAGACGCCTATTATCACATACCAATCGTTTCCTCGTCGAGGTGAAATACCTTCGGTTTGTGGTAAATGGGAGTCATATTTAGTTCCTTCAAAGAGGTTCACGTTCGTGGGGATGACATTTCTCACCGACCTAGCGGTGATTCGGGTCCCTCTGGGCAGAGTCGATTCTCTTTTCCAGAAGATCAGACTCAATCTGGATCAGGTTACGGTAACAGCCCGATCCATGCTGTCACTTCTGGGATCGCTCAGTGCAGCAGCTGACCTAGTCAGTCTAGGCAGGCTCCACATGCGGCCCCTTCAGTATCTTTTTCTGTCCCGGTGGCGTCCATCTGTGGACTCACTGGAACAGGAGATAGCTCTGACGGATTTTTTCAAGTCACACCTTCTCTGGTGGCTAAATCCGGCAATCTATCTACAAGGGGTGGCCTTGATCACATCACCTCCGGATCTGTACCTTTACAGATGCCAGTGCTGTGGGTTGGGGAGCTCATTGAGAGCCACAGGGCTCAACAGCCCAGGGCATGTGGACAGCGGAGGAACGTTGTTTTCACATAAACAACTTAGAGTTGAGGGCAGTCCTGCTAGCTCTCAAACAGTTCTCTGCCTCCGTTGCGAACACAACTGTTTTGTTGTCGACGGACAACACTACTGTTGTGTCCTACATTCGCAGGCAAGGAGAAACGCACTCCCATCTACTCTTTCTGGAGACATGGAAGTTACTTCTTTGGTGCCAGGCGACGTCGTTAGTAATAATAGTAAAACACTTCCCCGGTCATCTGAATGTCTTAGCAGACAGTCTGTCCCGCCAAAACAATATTCATCCGGCGGAATGGACACTGAATCAGAGTGTAGTAAACTCTGTATTTATGCGGATCGGGACACCCCTGGTGGATCTTTTCGCCACCAGAGTCAATCATCGGCTGCCACTCTATGTGTCAACAATGTACGATCCTGCAGCTTGGGCAGTGGACGCACTGACCCTCGATTGGAACCGTCTGTTTGGGTACGCGTTCCCCCGTTCATTCTGGTCCCGATTGTTCTACAGAAGGTTCTTTGTTCTCAACAGTGCAGAATCCTGTTTATAGCGCCATTTTGACCCCAGAGGTCTTGGTTCAACGACCTCCTGGCCTGCCTGTCGGCACAACCAATACATCTTCCTCTTCAAGACGACGTTCTGTTTCAGCAACCGGGTCGGCGTCTTCACCCCAACCCGGCAATGCTACATCTTCACGCTTGGACATTATCAAGCGTTCGATCCGAGAGAGAAACTTTTCTCAGAAAGTTGCCTCTCGCATCGCACAATCTAGAAGGCGGTCCACTAGAATCGTCTATGATTCCAAGTGGACGGTCTTCTCAGATTGGTGTTGTGCTAAGTCGGTCAATCCTGAGTGTCCCTCTATAACTAGGATTGCCGACTTCCTTCTTTTTCTTTTTGAGGAAAAAGATCTAGCTGTTAACAAAGGGGGAGAGAGAATTGGTTCTAATCCATTTCTCTCGGAACTTATGCTATCATTCGAGCTAGATAAAGCTATTTGTAGGAGTTTAACTCCAAAATGGGATTCATCTTGCGTTCTTTGGTCTCTTACAAAGGCGCCTTACGAACCTCTAGCGTCTGCTTCATTAAAGTTTTTGACTTACAAAACTGTTTTTCTGCTTGCCTTTGTGACCGCTCATCGTAGAAGTGAACTACACGGTCTTTCAGTAGAAACTGGGTTTATCAGGTTCAATGAATCTGATGGCTCATTCACTCTACTTCGTCAGCTGGTTTTTTAGCTAAGAACCAGTTACCGTCGGTCCTTCCGAAACCAATCACGGTTCCCAGTCTTTCTGAGAACTGTGATCCGTCGGATAACGACAGACTCCTTTGTCCCGTTAGAGCTCTTAAGTATTACCTTAAGAGAGTTAAGGGGACAAGGGGCCGTAGGAAGAGGTTGTTTCTCCCTCTTATAGGATGTAAGGATATTTCAGCGGCTTCTATTTCCTGCTGGATAGCCTGTACAATAAAATTAGCATACAAACATCTTTCGGTTCGAGATCTCTCGTTTCTACGGATACGTCCGCATGAGATTAGAGCTCTCTCGACTAGTTGGGCTTTTTCCAACAATGAACCTTTGGAAGACATTCTTCGTGTTGCTGTATGGAGATCGCAGTCGACGTTTTCAACTTTCTATCTACGCTCAATGTCTGCTCAAACGGAAAACCTTTACACTCTGGGGCCACTCTGCTAATTATATTAAACACAACAATAAAGTACATAAAGATTGAAATTACTTCTACTTTTACAGGCTGTTGTGTTCACTAGTATTAGAAGGCTTTTTTGTCACCATGTTTTCAACTCGATTCAATTATTGTACTTTCATTTAAAGGGAGATTCCAATTTTGTTGGTGTATCGTTTCAAAGTTGTCTGCTGCAGATTTGATGTATGTGGGAAAGGGTTAAATTTATTTATTTTACATTGATTCATCGATTGTGAAACAAGCTTAAAGCATATATTAATCATGTTCTATGTCTGCTCAGATTTATCAGATGGATCGGGCTTCATAAGGATGATTAAAATTTAATGAAATGCTCAATATCTTGTATTACCAGAAAATGTTTTCACCCCCTTAATAAATGGGCTAAATTAGCTTTCCCTTTAAACAAGTTTCACTCACATTTACTTTGCATCTAATTATAATTTTGCTATTTGTGTATTAGCATTAAGATTTCTAATTCATAACTAACCCTTTCCCACTTGCAGAGACCTCTAAGAAACATTATGGCAAAAGGAGAAATTGCTCAAAATGAGCAATTGCTTCATTCTCCATATTATGCTTTCATCTATATTCTGTTACTAATTTGTAATTTACAGTAGTCTGCTGCAAATATGTTGTATGTGGGAAAGTGGTTGAAGGCCGTAAACCAGAACATGTACTTCTAGTTGTAATCTAACCCTTTCCCTCATACGACAATTCTGCAGCAGACAACTTTGAACATATTTTGTCAAAAAAAAGAAAATCTCAATAATTGAATGGATAACCTATGACTAAAAGTGGAAAACATTTTGGCAAAAGGAGAAATTGCTTGCTTTGAGCAATTTCTTCTTTTGCCACTATATTTAAAAAAGCTGTCTACTGCAGAGGCGCCAGAAAGCGTTTATATGAGGGAAAGAGTTTTAAAGCCAGGAAATCTAAACCTGGTTGATATGAATGAATCAAAGATTCACTTTATGACCTCAAAACAGTTTCACTACAGTATTTCTAAGAAACATGGTGTTCGCTTTCACTGTGAAGTACTATAATGAGGGCTGTAACTAGATGTATCTGCAGCAGACGACTTTTGAAAACAATGTGGCAAAAGGAGAAATTGCTCATGATGAGCGAGCAATTTCTCCTTTGGCCACAATGTTTTTAACTCTATTTTATAATTGACCTTTTATTTATGGAGTTTTTTTCACTTTTTGTCTAATATGTCTTCAAAGTCGTCTGCTGCAGATTTGTTGTTTTTGGGAAAGTGCAGATACAACTATAGATATTGTAAATACAGAGATTATATCAACCCTTTCTTACATACAACAAAGCATAAACTGCTGCAGTCAATTTTGGAAACATCCTGGCAAAGAATTGGAAAATTTCTATAAATGAAAGGTACAAGAGAAAGTTGATGCAAGGCATCAATGTCGCCAGAAAAGACTGCATTAATTATGACTCCCCCATACATGGGGGTGACATATTGTTTTTGCCCGTTCCGTCCTTCCGTCTGTCACACTTGTTTCCAATCAATAACTGAAGATCGCTTGGGCGTAGGAACTTCATACTTGGTATAAAGGTTGGTCATGGTGACCTTGTGAGGTAACAAATGGTTTCCGCTCAATAACTGAAGAACGCTTGGGCCGAGGAACTCCATACTTGGTATGCAGGTTGGTCATCACCAGCAGATGACCCCTATTGATTTTAAGGTCACTATGTTAAAGGTCAAGGTCATGGTTACCTTCAGCTGAAAAATGGTTTCTGCTCAATAACTAAAGAATGCTTATGTCGAGGAACTTCATACCTGGTGTGCAGGTTGGTCCTAACCAGTAGATGACCCTTATTGATTTTTTGTTTGATTTTGAGGTCACAAGATCAAAGGTCAAGGTCACAGTAACAATGAGCTGAAAAATTGTTTTTGCTTAATAACTACAATGCTTTGGCATGGCTCAAAGGTCAAGGTCATGGTAACCTTCAGCTGAAAAATGGTTTCCGCTCAATAACTAAAGAATGCTTATGTCGAGGAACTTTATACCTGGTGTGCAGGTTGGTCCTAGCCAGTAGATGACCTTTATTGATTTTGTTTGATTTTGAGGTCACAAGGTCAAATGTCAAGGTCACGGTAACCTTCAGCTGAAAAATGGTTTTTACTCAATGACTCAAGAACGCTTATGCCAAGGAACTTAATACTTGATGTACAGGTTGGTCCTAACCTGTAGATGACCCCTATTGATTTTGATGTCAAAGGTCAAGGTCGTGGTGACCTTGGGCTGAAAAATGGTTTCCGCTCAATAACTGAAGATTGCTTGGGCCCAGGAACTTCATGCTTGGTGTGCAGGTTGGTCAACACCAGCAAATGACCCCTATTGATTTTGAGGTCACTAGGTCAAAGGCCAAGGTCATGGTAACCTTCAGCTGAAAAATGGTTTCCGCTCAATAACTGAGGATTGTCACTGTTGCTTCATCTCCAGTCCAAAACTACAAAATTCATCTCCATCATTTCTTTTCCTCCCCTACGACCACACAAATGGGGAGACAAGTGCTTTTTCAAAAAAGTATTCTCTAGTTTATTTTTTAACACACATGCATTCTTGACTTTCATTGACGCCGCATGGAAGCGCGGAGTCGGTATGGAATACGTTTCAATTTTGTACCATGGAGTGACGTAATCCAAAAGGGAGCAACCAACATTATTATTGTAAAGAAAAACTTGTAATATGTTAGAAAAAAACAACATTTATGAATGAATAAATTGTATTAACTGACTTAAGAAACAACTAGATACAAAATATGTCTTCTACCGTTCTTACAAAACTTTAGACACATTTAATTTTTATTATGCTCCCCAAACTAGTTTGGGAGAGCTTATAGTTGTCGCTTTGTCCGTCCAGGATACGGTTTATTCCGTAATTATCACCCTTTTACGGAATAAATAGCATTAATATGCTAATTAGATACCCATTATAGAATTATAAAAAAAAAACACTTATCAAAGTGTCTTATAACGGTGGTGGGTGGGCTTTACGACAACAACAATACCCAATAAGTGTCCTTTCGTCTGTCTGTGCCTCCATGCGTCCGTAAACAATTGCTTGTGAACCTGATACATTCTTCAGTTTTGTATCTCAATCAAACTTATACAGTAGTTAGATATCCATGAGAGCTCGGTTCCTTTCGCAAACCAGCCAGATCCGTCCTTGCAAGACTGGATTATGGCCCTTGAAATTGTCAAAATTGCTATTATAGAGCTTGTGAACACAATAGAGGCTTCATTTACTATCTGATCTTTACCAAACTTACACAGTAGTTAGGTTTCTATGAGAGCTTGGTTCCTTTTGCAAACCAGCCAGATCCGGCCATGCAAGACTGGATTATGGCCCTTGAAATTGTCAGAATTTCTATAATAGAGCTTGTGAATGCGATAAAGTCTTCAGTTTTGATTGTATCTCAATCAAACTTATACAGTAGTTAGATATCCATAAGAGCTCGGTTCCTTTCGCAGACCAGCCAGATCCGCCTATGCAAGACTGGATTATGGTCCTTGGAATTGTCGAAATTTTTATAATAGAGCTTGTGAACACAATAGAGGCTCCATTTAGTAGCTGATCTTCATCAAAGTTACACAGTAGTTAGGTATCCATGAGAGTTTGGTTCCTTTCGCAAACCAGCTAGATCCGCCCTTGCAAGACTGGATTATGGCCCTTGAAATTGTCAAAATTGCTATAATAGAGCTTGTGAATGCGATAAAGTCTTATTTTTTATTGCTATAATAGAGCTCGGTTCCTTTTGCAAACCAGCCAGATCCACCCATGCAAGACTGGATTATGGTCCTTGGAATTGTCGGAATTCTTATAATAGTCCTTGTGAACACAATAGAGGCTCCATTTAGTATCTGATAATTATTCCTCTTTCCTTTGTTGTCCCCTATGTGCTGAAGACTGGTTTTTCTGGAAAGTCTCTGCCTGTAGCCGATTCTGCCAACAGCTGAAACAATTCTGTCTTGTTCTCATTAACAAGAATGAAGCTTTTCCAGTTACTTGAAAACTTTGATGGAAGCTCCACTCTCCTCCTTACCCCTTCCCTCTCTTTTCTCTGGTTGCTGCCTTAAGGCTGCCTTGTGTGTAAACATTACACACTATATAAATTCTATCGGCATGTTCCAGCCGTTGCTCAATGTATAGCATGAATACTGTTTTGGAATAGTCTTCAAATGTTTGTGAGTTTCTTGGGGACAGCATTTGAACTATTACTGCACCATCCAGTATATGTGCAGTAACTTGTGGGTTTGCGTCCACTGGTCGCGCACGAGCTTCAAGTTCTACAAGTAAGTATGCATTGTTTCCAGATCTCAGTGCCCCACCTTTCGAGAGTGCTGGAGGCCATGGCCGATTTTCGTGTTTAAAAAAGATTTCCTTCCCTGGATTGGCATGCAATGTATAATCTGGAAAAGAGGAAACTGTCTTCCTTCATTGTTGCAACCTGGAACTTTTGCTTCTGTGGCCTTTTGGTAAACACCTGGAGTTTATTTGTCTGTATTGGGTCTTTGATTGACTGATAACCAGGTCACCACTGTCGTCTTTGAAAGGATTTCCAATTTCTTCAAAGACTTCAACAAGAGCCTTCACTTCCTTGGCAAATGAGGTTTGAACAACTGTAGTTTGTTCATGGTGTTTAGTTGAACCATGAATGGTGCCATCTTCAAACTCTGCCACCATTCTTGATATTTCGAGGCCTGCAACCATCCAGCGTTGTAGCACATTTGAATTGTCAGTCAAGCGCACAGCCCCACAATCACCTTTCACATTGGCATTTGCCTGTTCGTGGGCTTGATCGAGTGCCATGGCAGAGAATGGACGGTTTGTTCTATGTGTAACGAACCTTGCTGCGACAAACTTTTGGTAGATGGCAGGGTGTGTTTCTGACAGAGAGTACATGTCTCTGACATGCACATAGAGCCATCTAGCATAGTTGATATGGTCAGAGCTGAATACCCATGGAATGAACATTGCAAGTGATTCTCAGTAGCTCAGAAAGTGTCATGTCTTGATTGATTTGATGATCAGAAATATACGAAGTTTCATTTCAAGCACAACGGACCAATATTTAAACTGTGGTTGCCCTGCTGTCATCTTGCCACACCAGTCTGTGAAATTCAATAAATTCTCTCCCGCTAGCAGAGTTTCTTTGTATCTATCGTAGGCTTAATGCTACAGGTTGAAGAGGGCAGCAGCTGTTATATGATGAGCATGCCTTGTCCTGGTTACATGTGTGGCTTTAAACAGGGAGTCGACGACTCCACTCGTTGCAATCCCGGCATTAAAGATGGCAGTTGTCCAACAACACCCATCAAGCCAGTCGCCAATGACCTTGAATGCTGTCATCGCTATGTGTAGTCCACCAGCCATGATAAGATATTTATCTTCTCCATGTGTTGCAGTAAAGTTCCACTGTATTGTATTTAAGTTTAAACTTATTTATTTACATTGATTGCGAAACAAGCTTTCAGCTTATATTAATCACGCTCGATGTCTGCTTCCTGTAGACTTAACCAGTACTCGCACCGTTTGTGTGGAAAAATCCCAAGGTCAGAACCCGCTCATCACGGGACTCGAACCAGGACCTTTGATACGAGAGGTCGACGCTCTACCCCTGCACCACTGTCTTCCACATATTGTTTTTAAGATTACAAACAGTGGTTGATCCATTACTAGCACTGGAATTTGTCCAGGGTTGAGGTATTCTGTTGCAGCATTAACTATACATTCATCGAGTGTTTTATCATGGTTACCGAATGTGCGCATTCAAGGAACAGGGGCATGAGGGCCACAACTGTGCTAGGAGCTGCTACAACCTGCTGTATAGAAGCATGGTATGCAGACCATGATACAAATATTCTTTGGTCAGCTCCTGTTTACTGAACATGCAATGATATTAGTAGAATGTCCCTGCCTTCAGTCTGCGCTCTCAGATCTGGAATGACAGCCAGTATCCGATCCTTGAGCCTAGTTGTATGCACTTGCACTTGATCCAAACCAAGCTCATTTAGCCTGGATATGTAAAGGTTCTTCATGTCCTGCCATTGTGAAAATTGGCCTCGTTTCCAATGAACCCCTATAGGTTTCAATATATGAAACCAATTCAGCAAAAACTATGCTGTGTAGCACTTTTTCTGAACTCTCTTCCTGGTCCTTCCATTAGAGTTGTGCACGTTTGTCCTTACTTTGAAATCAACTTCAAACGTGAAGCATTGTGAAGACCAACGGATCCAGCAGGATTATCACAGAAGATACACACATCTTTTACCTGTGTGTGTTGCTGGTGTTCCGATGAAGATCTCCTAGTTTTAACTGGACTTGCATTGTGTGATTTCTCCATTTATGCCATGCTGCGCTTTGTTCATACAATACATTTTCTAATCCTGTGTCAATATTCAAGTGTTGTATATTGACACCTGCAGGAATAGCATCTAATTCCTGAAAATTGATTAGATTTTTAGCAACGTATCTGTCACATGATCATGATCGTTTAATAGCCGGTGGTAATTTTACCAAAAAATTGCCATTTTTAATGATATAAAAGTTTTTTCTAAAACAAAATACTTTATATATCATACTTTGTGTGTGCCCAATGGCTTCCTTGGCCTGAAATATGTATATCTAGACACCAAGAATATGAGTCTACTGCATATAGTTACAAAAATAAAAGCATTTGAAGAAATGGTCGGCCATTTTGGCCGCCATGGTCACCAGGTGGCGCTGCTGACTTGGGTCCATATCTAAAAATAATCAGTCAGGGATGTTTTATATGTGTGCCAAGTTACATGCTTTTAACCCAAAGTGCACGATTTTATGCTTAGCCGCCCCACTACCCATCCCAGTAGAGCATAGGCCCTCATGAGCCTCTTGTTTTTCCCCTAACCAAAAAGTGTCCATTTTTCCCTTAAAAAAATCATCTTCTTTCCCAATCTTGACAAAGCATTTTGTGGGGGTATTCATCCCTTTCAGTGATAGCTCTAGTTACATGTGGGAAAGAGTTAACCTTTTCCCACATGTAGACACTTTATGAGCTACTCTGCAGCAGACGACTTTTGAAAACACTGAAAAAAGAAGAAATTGCTCAAAACCAGCAAATTCTCCTTTTGCCACAATGCTTTCAACTTATATCAATAATTATCCCCTCGTCAAACAGAGTTTGAGAGGGGATATAGTAACAGGGCCGTCTGTGTGTGCGTCCGTCCGTAACAACCTTGTGACCACTCTACACTGAACATCCTTTGACTGATCTCAACCAAACTTGGTATACAGTTAGTATATGGCAAGGTCTACAAGCCTATTTATTTTCAAGGTCATAGGGTCAAGGTCAACATTGGACTTTGACTATTTTCCAATATAACAACCTTGTGACCACTCTACACTGAACATCTTTTGACTGATCTCAACCAAACTTGGTATACAGTTAGTATATGGCAAGGTCTAGAATCCTATTTATTTTCAAGGTCATAAGGTCAAGGTCAAAATTGGACTTTGACTATTTTCCCATATAACAACCTTGTGACCACTCTACACTGAACCTCCTTTGACTGATCTTAACCAAACTTGGTATACAGTTAGTATATGGCAAGGTCTAGAAGCCTATCTATTTTCAAGGTCATAATTTGACTTTCCGTCCGTAACAACGATGTGACCACTCTACACTGAACATCCTTTGACTGATCTTAACCAAACTTGGTATACAGTTAGTATATGGCAAGGTCAAGAAGCCTATTTATTTTCAAGGTCATACGGTCAAGGTCAAACTTGGACTTTCCGTCCGTAACAACCTTGTGACCACTCTACACTGAACATCCTTTGACCGATCTTAACCAGACTTGCTATACAGTTAGTATATGGCAAGGTCTAGAAGCCTATTTATTTTCAAGGTCATACGGTCAAGGTCAAAATTAGACTTTCCGTCCGTAACAACCTTGTGACCACTCTACACTGAACATCCTTTGACCGATCGTAACCAAACTTGGTATACAGTTAGTATATGGCAAGGTCTAGAAGCCTATTTATTTTCAAGGTCAAGGTCAAAATTGGACTGACTATTTTCCCATAAAACAACCTTTTGACCACTCTACACTGAACATCCTTCGACCGATCTTAACCAAACTTGCCATACAGTTAGTATATGGCAAGGTCTAGAAGCCTATTGATTGTAAATGGGCAAAGGCGGAGTCATTTGGCAAAGACCAAATGCGGAGACAAGGACAAATTACACTTAGTTCTCTGGTACATAACATTAAAAACAATTTGATAAAGGCAAGGACAAATAACATTAGTTTTCTGGTACATAACATTAATATCCAGGTCATTGGCCATATTTTTAGCCATATTTTTAAATTTAATACCGAGGGGATGCATTTGCTTTGCGGTGCCTTTGTTATAAGTTCATCTATGGAGATTTTCATATTTTTGTGGAGGTGTTTTCAAAGTTTGTTGGATGTGGGAATGGGGGGTTAAACCCCCACCACATGCAACACATCTGTAGCAGGAGACAACTTTGATAAAACATCTAGGCATAACTATATAAAATCTCTATTAATGAATGTTAAATGGAAACCATTGTGTCAAAGGTCATGTTCTGAATATATGTTAAAATGAGTCTACATGTGGACAAGGGTAAAATTGAATTGTTGAACACTTAACCCTTTCCCTCATATAGACGCTTTCTGACGCCTCTGCAGCAGACGTCTTTTAGAAAACATAGTGACAAACGAAGAAATTGCTCAAAATGAGCAATTTCTCCTTTTGCCACAATGTTTTCCACTTTTAGTCATAAGTTATCCATTCAATTCTAGAGATTTTCCATTTTTTGACAAAATATGTTCAAAGTCGTCTGCTGCGGAATTGTCGTATGAGGGAAAGGGTTAAAAAGCCAAGAAAATCAAAAGGAAAGGAATGAAAACAAATGCAGAAATCATATTGTATGTAAGTCTACCTTAACCCTTTTCCTCATACAACAATTCTTTTATGACAAAAAGTGGAAAACATTGTGGCAAAAGGAGAAATTGCACGTTTTGTTCAATTTCTTCTTTTGTCACTATGTTTTCAAAAAGCCGTCTGCTGCAGAGGCGTCAGAAAGCGTCTATATGAGGGAAAGGGTTTAGAATTACTGCAAAAATGTGCAAATGCATTTATCGAAGTCTTTGATTGTCTATACGATTATGTTTTAGCAATCATCTGTATAATTCGTAAATTATAAGAAGTTAACCCTTTTCCACAGACAACAATTTTTAAATATACAAGTTTGAAAATATCTAGGCAGATATATTGAAAATCCCGTTAAATGAAAATATGACAATTGAATAGAATTGAATTCATTTGAGTCAAAGGACAAATTGTTTAATTTTTAGCTGTTTAATGCCTTCAACAGTTGTCTGTTGCAGATGTGACATAATGTGTCTGCATATGGAAAAGAGTTAAATCAAGTAAATGTCATAAAAGAGAAGTGGACTAGGATTATAAGATCTTAAGCAGACCTTGACATGATTTGCCTTTTGATCATATTCCTTCCCAACTATTATACCTTGCGACACAATCACACACTACGACTACTAGTCCTAATTTACCACTGAACAAATGAAACTTTTCCCACATACAACAAATCTGCAGCAGATGACTTTGAAAAGATTTATTCCAAAATACCGAAACTCTCTATAAATGAAAGAACAATGATTGAATGAATAAAGTTTAAAACATTGTTGCAAAAGGAGAAACTTCTCCTTTTGCCACACTGCTGCAGAGGTGTCAGATTAAAGCACCTGTATGTGCGAAAGGGTAAACATTTAGATGTAATTCAATTTACATTATAAGAGTAAATTGAAAATATTTCGGAATAACAATTAGTGATAGATTGATTGATTGATTGGGGTTTAACCCCGTTTTTAACAATTTCTCAGTTATATCACGGCGGCCAGTTCACCTACTCATGCATTTCCTGGTTTTCTCACACCTGTACTCCACACAACAATCTACCAAAGCAACTGGCTGCTTTTCCACATAGACTTAGCCCATTGGTGGAAGACGAATGACGCATATCGCATTGAATTTTGTCAATCGTCGGGAAAAAAAGTTGGCCGAGCCGGGATTCGAACTCACAACCCCTGGTTTGACAGCCCGTGTCGCTACCGACTGAGCTACCTGGGCTCGGCATTAGTGATAGAGATCAGAATAAATAATTATCATGATGAGCAATAATACTTTTTCTCATAAAGGTTTGTTAATCCTTTCCAACATGGAACAAATCTGCAGCAGACGACTTTCCAGCATCTCTAAAATCAGTGTATGATATAAGAATGGAGTAGAAAAATTTGTGGGAAAAGGAGAATTTGCTAATTATGAGAAAGTTTTTCTCTTCCCACAATGATTTCACATGTAAACTGCTGCAGATGCATCAAATGGCATTTGCATGTGGGAATTGGTTAAGATTTCTGTCAAAAATCTATCCTTTTGAAGGACACGTTAAGGTTAATTAACCCTTTCCAACATACAATAAATCTTTAGCTGATGACTTTGAAAACATATGGGCAGAAATATGGAAAATCTCTGTAAGTGAAAGTGTAATTTTTTAGTAAAAATGAAATCATTTTTGAAATAGGAGAAATTGTCTTTATGCTCTTATCCCTTTCCCTTATATAGACGCTTTCTGACGCCTCTGCAGCAGACAGCTTTTTGAAAACATCGTGACAAAAGAAGAAATTGCTCAAAACGAGCAATTTCTCCTTCTGCCTCAATGTTTTCCACTTTTAGTCATAGGTTATCAATTTATTTATAGAGATTTTCTATTTTTTGACAAAATATGTTCAAAATCGTCTGCTGCAGAATTGTTGTATGAGGGAAAGATTTAAAAGACAACTGCTGCAGAATTGTTGTATGAGGGAAAGATTTAAAAGACAACTGCTGCAGATGCATTCAAATGTACCCACAAGTGGGAAAGTGTCAGATTATGATAACAGAATGATTGTGTTAAAAAGTTTAAATTAGTATTTAACCTAGCTACACATAAACAGCAAAAAAAGTGGGTAGTGACGGATTTTGCTAAACTTATCTATGACAAGCCCCAGCTTACATGTGAATGATTGTGATCATTAAATGTTTTATTATTTACAAGTTGTCTGCTTGAAAAACATGCAACATTTTGAAATTTGAAGCATTCCTTTTATATTGTTGAAAATAATGTAAGGAAAATTGTTTTCCCACATTGATTTTGAAAGTTGTCTGCAGCTTGAGTGTCAAATATTATCTGTATTGGCGAAAGGGTTTGTGTCTGTTCCATCTGATTACCCAAGTTACTTTATGTAATCTACTAAAATATACAGTTTGTGTGTGAGGATACTGTTTTAATCGTAAAAGAGATATATTTGGATTTATTCTATTTAAGTGGTGATGCATGAAGAATTGAAATTTGATTATTATACATTGTGAAAAAGTGAAAGTGACTTAGTTATAAGATATAGAATCGACTTTTTGATCAAGGACAAATTGCAAATGATTACTTAAGTTCATGTTTTCCAACATGTTTAAATGTTGTCTGCTGCTGATGTGTCAAAATTCATCTTGATCAGGGAAAAGCTTCATAATGGAAATTCAAACAAATGCATGTTTTTTAACAAGGATTATAAAAATTGTTAAACAAAATAACTATAATACTACATGTATAATTATAAAGATTATTTTGTTGATTTGAAATTTTAATTCTAAATGTTTCAAATGGTTAAGAAGAAATAATTTCTGTCTCCAAATATGCAGGCTAAAATGAGGAACATCTCTATAAATGAAAGTATTATCTTTATATTTTGTTGAAAACTTTGTGGCAACAGAAGAAAATGCACATTATGAGCAATTTCTTCTATTGTCGCAATGTTTTCAAAAGTCGTCTTCTGCAGATGTGTCAAAATGTGTCTGCAAATGAGGTTTAAATTGAGACTTTTAGAGGCAAAAAGAAAGTTTAATAAGCTAATCTTTGTCTCTCAATACCCCAATGTAATAGAGAGTGATGTTGTAGTTGCTCAACAAAATTGTCTCGGGAGATTCTTTTGAGTACTCACAGCATTGGGTAATAATTCAGGGCTGCAGATAGGTAGCGTATTAGCTTTCCCTCATATAAAAACTTTTTGAAGCCTCTGCAGCAGACAGCTTTTTGAAAACATAGTGACAAAATAAGAAACTGCTCAAAACAAGCAATTTCTCCTTTTGCCACAATGTTTTCCACATTTAGTCATAGGTTATCCATTCAATTATAGAGATTTTCTATTTTGCAAAAGCATATAAAAAGAAAATAGAAAAATAGAGCAATTGTTTAGATTAATGTTGCGTAGATAATTAACATTGAATCAAACAAGATCTGAATGGTATAAAAAGTATCTATGGCTTACTGTGAACAAGACAAATTATAATCTTAGATGTACGCTAGCTGCGCACACAGATTTAAGCAAAACAAAGTTTAAAATGTGTCTGGGTGAATGAGGGATCCCAAAATATATAGATTTGCCAACAACTAGAAACATTAGTTAAACTACATTGAAATATTGTGAGAAAAGGAGACTTCGCTCATTATGTCTCCCTTTGCCTGATGATTTAGAGTACTACAAAAAATGATGGGGTAAAATTATCCATCTGTAACTTAATTTTAAAAAAAAGAAGCCATTGTCTGAAATACAATGGGGTAAATATCCAATTCACTCAAAAAGTTATATGTAGCCCCCGGCGGATATAGAAGTCAAATATGAATTAGCCCTTTCCCTCATACAACAAATCTGCAGCAGACAACTGCAAAACTATGGAAGATTTCTGTTAATGTCTCATTCTTGAATAGAATTCAAAACATTGTGGCACCATGAAACATTTCCCATTGAAGTAATTCCTCCGTTGAGCTCCATACTTTCAAAAGCTGTCTGCTGCAAGAGTATTTTATCTCATCTGCATGTGGGGACTAATTCAGCTGTGGAAAAAAAGCAAGATTATGAAATAGCTCCCATTCTAGAGCTCTGTTTTCAATTAATCCTTTCCCACCTATAGATGCATTTTGACGCATCTGCAGCAGACAACTTTTGAAAACATTGTGACAAAAGTAGAAATTGCTCAAAACCAGCAATTTTTCTGATTTGTCACAGTGCTTTCAACTCTGTTCATTTTGTGTACCTTCATTTAAAGAGATTTTTTTTCGGGTATGTTTTCAAAGTCACCTGCTGCAAATTTGTTGTATGTGAGAAAGGTTTAAAAGCTTTGTCATCCCCTGCAGAAGGTGGATGGGATATTGGTTTGGTGCTGTCGGTCCCGAGCCATATCTAAGTCATGGTTGGATGAATTTGATTAAAACTATATGGAAATGTTGACCACCATATATATAGTAGACATTTTCAAAGGCGTCTGCTGCAAATTTGTTGTATGTGTGAAAGGGTTAAAATTTGTTTGTTTGTTTGTTTGGAGTTTAACGCCGCTTTCAACAGCTTTGGTCATATCACGGCGGTCAGTGCACCTACCCATGTTTTCCTGGCTTTCCCACACCAGTACTTACACAACATTCTTTCGAAGCCACTGACTACTTTCTCACATAGATCAGAGGTGAGAGGCAATGGAAAACATCGCCCGAAAGAATGTCGCCGCAACCGGGTATCGAACCCGTGACCTCCAGATCACGAGCCAGATACGCTACCAATTGAGCTACCCGGCCGGGTTGAAAGGGTTAAAAGCTTCCTCTGCTGGATGTGGATGGGATTTTTTTCGTTTGGCATTGTCTGTCCGGAGCAATATCTAAAGCATGGTTGGATGAATTTGATTAAAACAATAAATGGTAATCTTAACCACGATATGAATTGTCAGACAGCAAGTATCACTAAGATTGACTTTAAACACCTGAGTTATGTCCACTTGAACTTATATTGTATATTATGTTATGTATACTATTATGCTCCCTTCGACCAGTAGATGAACCCTATTGATTTTGAGGTCATCAGGTAAAAGGTCAAGGTCAGTTAGCTTGAATGCGAAAAGCTTGTCTGAGTGATAACTCAACATTGCCTGCATCCATGGCCCTCAAACTTGACATGGAGGCTGGGGGTGACCAGTAGATGACCCCTGCTGATTTTGAGGCCATGGGTCAAAGGTCACTGTGACCTTGAACCTGAAAAGCTTGTCCGAGTGATAACTCGACATTGCTTGTATCCATGGTCCTCAAACTTGACATGGGGGTTGGGCCTGACCAGTAAATGACCCCTATTGATTTTGAGATCATTGGGACAAAGTCAAGGTCACAGTGATCTTTAACCTGAAAAGCTTGTCCGAGTGATAAATCGACATTGCCTGCACCCATGCCCCTTAAACTTGACATAGAGGCTGGGGATGACCAGTAGATTACCCTTATAGATGTTGAGGTAGTTGGGTCAAAGGTCAAGGTTCACCTTCAAGGTCACAGAGACCTTGAACGCGAAAAACTTGTCCGAGTGATAACTCGACATTAGCTGCACCCATGGCCCTCAAACTTGACATGGAAGCTGGAGGTGACCGTAGATGACCCCTATTGATTGTGAGGTCATCAGGTCAAATGTCAAGGTCACTGACCTTGAACGCAAAATTGTGTTAAAGTGATAACTCGACATTGCATGCACCCATCACCCTAAAACGTAACATGGAGGCTGGGGGTGACCAGAAGATGACCCCTATTGTGAGGTCATCATGTGAAAGGTCAAAGTCACAAGACCAAGCTTGTCCAAGTGATAACTAAACAATGCTTGGAGCTTTAGTCCTCAAACTTGACTTTGAGGTTGGGCCTGACCAGTATATGACCCCTTTTGATTTTGAGGTAAAAGGGAAAGGTCACAGTGACCTTGAACGCAAAAAGCTTGTCAGAGTTATTACTCCACATTGCCTGCACCTATGGCCCTAAAACTTGACATGGAGGCTGAAGATGACCAGTAGATGACCTCTATTGATTTTGAGTTCATCGAGTCAAAAATCGTCCAAATATTCCTGACAACATGGCACTCAGGAGGGGGGGGGGGGGGGGGGAATAATGTTTGACAAACATCTCTTGTTTTAATTACATCGAAAGGGATATAACTCACCAGATCAAGGTTTAGACAACCTTTAAACCACTCAAGAGGCCTTATTTGTCATCAATTATATGAAAGTTCATCAGAACATTTATTTCCATCAAGTTTAGTTCATTTTTTGAACTAGGTCACTCAATTTTATTTGTGGGCATAATTTCATCAAACCGCATACTGAGTTGTCATAAATAGCCCATTGTTGATGGAACAATCACTAGCACTTTCTTTTGTTGATTGAATTAATTCATAATTCATTTAACATTTAAGTGTAATGGGAGCGTGTGTAAGTTTGCATTAAAATGAACGAGGTCATAGTGGATTTTTTTTTTGGACAAAATTACATATTTCATTGCTCAAGCACCTTTGTTTCTGGTTAGAATTCCTTCATAACTTATACAAAGAATCATTTTCAATGGAGCTTGGACGAGATTGCTTTTCACAGACCTGTGTCAAAAGTTAAAATCACAGTTCCTATAAATAGCTCACTATATGTACAAAATAACATCATCACTCTTGCATTTTCATTTGTGGGTAACTTCCTTTATACGTCATACAGAGGTTAAGCGTTAACGGAGCATGGACAAGTTTGCGTATCACCGACCTACATGTAGGTCAAGGTCAGTTGCTATAAATGGCCTACCATGTGTACAAAACAACAGAATTATTCAAGCACTTTGGTTCGTGGGTGGAATTCCTTCATACTTCATTCAAAGGTTCAGTGTCAGGGAACTTGGATAAGTCCAGGATTCATTTATCTATGTCAAAGGTCAAGGTCATAATTGCTAAAAAATAGTATTGATGAGCCTCTAACTTCATTAACCTTTGGAGGTCTTAAAAATGTTTCTAGTGTAATTTGGCCACAATTTTTACAACTCTATCGAATAAGTTACTATTTCATTTATAGAGGTTTTGTAAGAAAGACTTTGCTACTTGAACAGGGGACCTGATATGATATTTTTGATATATTCTGCAATGAAAATATTTGAGGAAGAGCATTGCTCGCAGTCACAGTGGTTTGTTTTGGCTGCGCCATAATAACCACTCTTGACCCCAATGATTTTTTCCTGGTTGCCATGTAACTAGAAGTACCCATGTAAAACATGTGTCAGGTGACACCAAAGATGAAAGTGGCAAAGTCTCTCTGAAGCCATGCTCTAGTCTCTTTATCACTTTCATTGGGCCTTGTTATGTCTCCCCGCTGCATTATGCTTCAACTTGTTAAGTTAAAGCTCAACATGTGACGGGTAGACAAATCCAAATTATTACAGATTTGACCATTAAACATGTAACATAGACTTTATGCAAAGAAGGAAACACATCGCCAACAAAGGATCATATTACAAAAGTGTTTATAATTTCAAAATTATGTCATTAACCCTTTCCCACTTGCAGATACATTTAGACTTCTCCGAAGCAGACGACTCGAAGACTTTTTGGTTACTCCGAAAGATCTTTACAAACATTCACATCCAAATGATGTATTGACATGTTTGCAGTCCATTTATTTTCACAATACATGACAAAGTATATTGAGAAGGAAAGAGCTTATGATGTGTCAGTCTGTCCCCAGTTGATTTTTTTATTGACTATAGGATTAAATTGTTTGCTTTACTTTTAATTTAACTTAATGCAAATTCTTCAATTTTAACCTTTAGCCTTATGTGATATTTTAAGAGTCTTCTGCTTCGATAATGTTGAAGGAGGGAAAAAAATATTAAAGGTTAGGAATTTGAAGTAAAAGATAAGCACAAATAAAACAACTTAAAGAATGGAAACTCTTATTGTTGCAAAAGGTGGATTTGCTTAACCTCATCAACTTCTTCTTCCTTAAAATACAATGTTTTCAAAAGATGACTTCAGCAGAGGCAAAAAAAGGGATTTGTTCTGCGGGAAGTGTTAACAATAAAAGATATTGAAATCCCTGCCATTTTCTGAACAGTTATTTAAAAATCGAAAATGGATTTGAAATTGTGACAATAGTATTCGGAAGTGATGTAGTTCTAGGAACAGTTAATTTGATCATTATGAAATTGTCATTATATAAATGTCTGAAGCCTTTTTTTTAAATGGGCTTATGCTTTGCATTTGGAAGAATCCATTGCCAATTATAGGAGTATCAAGATAAAAATGTTGATTTGAGCTACCAACAGTATACAGACTGGTCAGATGGTGTAAATGTGCCTGCTGGCCTGGCTCTATATTGGTTACAGACTGGTCAGATGGTGTAAATGTGCCTGCTGGCCTGGCTCTATATTGGTTACAGACTGGTCAGATGGTGTAAATGTGCCTGCTGGCCTGGCTCTATATTGGTTACAGACTGGTCAGATGGTGTAAATGTGCCTGCTGGCCTGGCTCTATATTGGTTACAGACTGGTCAGATGGTGTAAATGTGCCTGCTGGCCTGGCTCTATATTGGTTACAGACTGGTCAGATGGTGTAAATGTGCCTGCTGGCCTAGCTCTATATTGGTTACAGACTGGTCAGATGGTGTAAATGTGCCTGCTGGCCTGGCTCTATATTGGTGGCGTAGGCTTCACAAAATCAGTTTCAGCAGACACATTTTGACACATCTGCAGCAGACGACTTTTGAAATTAATAAGCATTATGGTTATAAGGGAAGTTGCTCATGATGATGCATTTCTTTTGCCAACATGTTTTCAACCCATTTCAATATTTCATTTTTAGAGATTTTCTATATTTAAATCTGGATGTTTTAACCCTTTCCCACATACAACAAAACAGCAGCAGACGACTTCGAAACTATACCTGAATTTTTTGGAAACTCCCTTTAAATGAAACCACAATAATTGAATCAAGTTGAAAACATGGTGACAAAAGAAGAAATTGTTCGTTTTGAGCAATTTCTTCTTTTGTCGCCATGTTTTTAAAAAGCTTGCTACTGCAGAGGCTTAAGAAAGCGTCTATATGTGGGAAAGGGTTAAAAGACATCAGCTTTCAGATTTGTTGTTTGAATGGTAAATAGTTTATAAACAGCTTTTACTTAAATGTGTAGACGGACCTAAACATTACTATCTAGAACTATCTAGAACAGTTGATTGAATGTGTTAGACATTTGCATTAAAATTTCTACATTTTGGACAAATATCTTGAACATTGTCCATCAAAATGTATGGTTTACCATGAGATTATTACTATTTGATATAGTGTGAGCACTTGGACAGCAATGTTTTATTGTGAGATTAGGACTTTTTGATAATTATAGTGTTAACACTTGGACAGCAATGTTTTATTGTGAGATTAGGACTTTTTGATAATTATAGTGTTAACACTTGGACAACATGAACAAGATTCAGGTAAGCCTAAATAATACTGTATTAACACTTTCCCTCATACAACAAATATGCAGTAGACGACTTTGAAAAGATTTAGTGAAAAAGAAGGAAAATCTTTATAAATGAAAAATCAATTATTGACGAAAAGTGGAAACATTTTGGCCAAAGGAGAAATTGTTTGTTTTGAGCAATATCTCATTTTGTCACAATGTTTTCAAAAGTCATCTGCTGCAGAGGCTTCAGAAAGCTTCAGAAAGCTTCAAAGAGTGTGTGGGAAATTACTGATTGCTTTTTATTGCAGTTTTTACAAAATATTATTTAATTGTTGTGTCCCTTGTCTCGGCAGGCTAACAAGTAAGAATCACTTGTCTGTCTGTTAGTCTGTCTGTCAATCACTTGTTTTTTTACTTGGTTATTTGTACTGGATATTGGCATGTCATGTATGATTTAATTTTCAATAGATAGTTTGTATATAAACATTTTGATACCCGCAGCAAATAGCGTTTGACAGTATGTGGAATAGAAAGAAACCTTTAATAAACAACCTCTACTTTTACCACAATTCTTTCTTAAAAATTGTGCTTCTATGTATTTGAAGTTGCCTTTCTTTTACATGAATTTTTAGCTCACCTATGCACGAAGTGCAAGGTGAGCTATTGTGATCACATTTTGTCCGGCGTCCGGCGTGCGTCGTCAACATTTCAGCTTGTTAACACTCTACAGGCTACATTTTGCATCCAATCTTCATGAAAGTGTATCAGAACATTCATCTCCATCATATCTTGGACAAGTTCAAAACTGGGCCATATGAGGTCACTAGGTCAAATTGAAGCGAAATCTTGTTAACACTTTGGAGGCCACATTTTCAACTTGAGCATGTTGAAACTTTATCAGAATGTTTGTCTTGATGATATGTAGGTCAAGTTTGAATATGGGTCATGTCGGGTTAAAAACTAGGTCCCTAGGCCAAATTGAAAGGAAATATTGTTAACACTGTAGAAGCTGCATTTTTTGCTTCAGCAGCTTAAAATTTAGTCAGAATGTTGAGCTGAATTATATCTAGGCCAAGTTCGAATATGGGTCTTGCCGGGTCAAAAACTAGGTCACTAGGCCAAATTGAAGGGAAATCTTGTTTACACTGTAGAAGCTGTATTTTTATGCCCCCCCGGAATCTCCGATTCGGGGGGCATATAGTTTTTGGCCTGTCTGCACGTCTGTCTGCACGTCTGCACGTCTGCACGTCTGTCTGTCTGTCTGCACAAAAAAAACTTTAACCTTGAACACTACTTTTGAACCATAACAGGTACGGCTACCATATTTCACATGTGTATTCCTTGTGACATGACCTTTCTGTCAGTACCAAATTTTTTGACCTTGCGACCTTGACCTTTGACCTAGATGTAGTTTTTGGCCTGTCTGCACGAAAAAAACTTTAACCTTGACCACTACTTTTGAACCATAACAGGTATGGCTACCATATTTCACATGTGTATTCCTTGTGACATTACCTTTCTGTCAGTACCAAAATGTTTGACCTTGCGACCTTGACCTTTGACCTAGATGTTGCCATTCTCGAAAAAAACTTTAACCTTGGCTATTTCTTTTGAACCATAACAGGTACGGCTACCATATTTCACATGTGTATTCCTTGTGACATGACCTTTCTGTCAGTACCAACATTTTTGACCTTGCGACCTTGACCTTTGACCTAGATGTTGCCATTCCCGAAAAAAACTTTAACCTTGGCCATTACTTTTGAACCATAACAGATACGGCTTCCATAGTTCACATGTGTATTCCTTGTGACATGACCTTTCTGTCAGTACCAACATTTTTGACCTTGTGACCTTGACCTTTGACCTAGATGTTGCCATTCTCAATTTTTTTTTTAACCTTCCCCACTACTTTTGAACCATAACAGGTAAGGCTACCATATTTCACATGTGTATACCTTGTGACATGACCTTTCTGTCAGTACCAAACTTTTTCACCTTGCGACCTTGACCTTTGACCTAGATGTTGCCATTCTCGATAAAAACTTTAACCTTGACGACTTCTTTTGAACCATAACAGGTACGGATACCATATTTCACATGTGTATACCTTGTGACATGACCTTTCTGTCACTACCAAAATTTTCACCTTGCGACCTTGACCTTTGACCTAGATGTTGCCATTCTCGAAAAAAAAACTTTAACCTTGACCACTATTTTTTAACCATAACGGGTACGGCTACCATATTTCATGTGTATATCTTGTGACATGACCTTTCTGTCAGTACCAAAATTTTTCACCTTGCGACCTTGACCTTTGACCTAGATGTTGCCATTCTCGAAAAAAAAATTAACCTTGACCACTACTTTTCAACCATAACAGGTACGGCTACCATATTTCACATGTGTATTCCTTGTGACATGACCTTTCTGTCAGTACCAACATTTTTGACCTGGCGACCTTGACCTTTGACCAAGATGTTGCCATTGGGGGGCATCAGTGTTTCACAAACACATCTTGCTCGCTTCAGCAACTTCAAATTTACTCAGAATGTTAAGCTGAATAATATCTAGGTCAAGTTTGAATACGGGTCATGCCGGGTCAAAAAACTAGGTCACTAGGCCAAATTGAAGGGTAATCTTGTTAACACTCTAGAGGCCACATTTTCAACTTGAGCATGTTAAAACTTTATCAGAATGTTTGTCTTGATGATAATATTTATGTAGGTCAAGTTTAAATATGGGTCATATTGGGTCAGAAACTAGGTCACTAGGCCAAATTGAGGGAAAATATTGTTAACTCTGTAGAATCCGCATGTTTTGCTACAGCAGCTTGAAATTTGGTCAGAATGTTTATCTGAATGATATCTAGGGCAAGTTCGAATATTTTTACTTTGAGCAAGTTGAAAATTTGTCAGAATGTTGTTTTGATGATATCTATTCCATGTTGGAATATGGGTCATATCAGGAAAAATAATTTATAGATCACTAGGCCAAACTGAAGGAAAATCTTGTTAACACTTTGGATGCCGCATTTTTTGCTTAAGCATCTTGAAATTTGGTCAGAATGTTTGTCTAAATGATATCTAGTTCAAGTTCGAATATTTTTACTTTGAGCAAGTTGAAAATTTGTCAGAATGTTGTTTTGATGATATCTATTCCATGTTGGAATATGGGTCATATCAGGAAAAATAATTTATAGATCACTAGGCCAAATGAAGTAAAATCTTGTTAACACTGGAGTCAGAATAATTGTCTTGATGTGTTTTGCATAACAGTACATTGTATAATTAAGGTGAGCGATCCAGGGCCATCATGACCCTCTTGTTTTCAATAAGAGTAGATGCAACAGCTATCTCTTATTAGCTCACCTGTGCACCGATTCTGTCTGTCCTTCAATAACTTCTCCTCCTAAACTGCTTTATCAATCTTTATGAAACTTCACAGGGATGTTTTTTTGGTGGTGGCCTTTAAAATTAATTCCATGCAGAACTCTAGTTGCCATGGCAACCAAAAGGAAAAAGAAGGGAAGGACTTTTAAAATCTTCTTGACAAAAACTGTAAGGCCCTTAGAGCTTAGATATTTGGTGTGAAGCATAAAATGTCTATTGTTCTTCTAGAAAGATTAATTGTTCAAATGATGCCCCTAGGGTCACCGTTTACATAGCGATAAATAGTGAACAAATGTGACAATTTTCTTGTCAAATTTGACCATATTTGATACATAAACGTTCATTTGGTGACCTTCCATATTAACTTGTCCTAATATGTATGCACAGTGAAAACTCTTAAAAAAGTCTTTATAAGAAGTATGGTCCAGAATTTAAAATAATTTGGCACAAAGGTCAATTTATTAAAGGTTCCTGGGTTGACAGTGTATCAAGTTATTCTGATCCTTTGATAAACATGGCCACCAAGGGTAGGGGCTCATTATGCTTATATCAGGGCTCCGGAAATTTTGAAATCTCAATCGGTCCAGAAACACCCCCGTTAAAAAAAATGATATTGAAACTCTTTTAAAAACAAATATACACGAATTTCATGTTTATCACAGGTAACCTTGCATAGATGGTTTCATAACAGTGTCATCGCTCGTTAATGTTAATGTAGAAGTACTTTACAAATCATAATTTACTAAAATTTGCTGACGAACATAACCATGCATGTGTGTTTACATTGCTCGTTCGTACTTAAGATTGTTCGACCCGTACGTACTAGAAAATTATTGGTTGCGGACAGAAGATACATTTCTCTTATCTGTACGGTTAACTTTGTTTTGACTACATAAAAATAAAAGATTTACTACAAAAAGTGTCTGTTGTTTTGGAATTACCATGACTGAAATAATTAGATAAAGCCATTTTTTAGGTAAATACATTTACCCATTTGAGTAATTATGGACCGGTTTGAACCGGTTCTCTTTGTTGCCTCACGTTGCCTAGCCAGTCATTTGACTTTTTGAACATCGCAAATAAATTTCGTTGAACCCTTTCACCAATGTATCGAAGGACAAATTAAATGAAATAAAATTAAAAGTTCTGCCTTATAACATATACAGTGACATATTTATTTTTACAAAACGTTTCGTAAATATCTCTTTTTCCCTGCCATCTTGGGATTTTTTCGGGTAATTTTGTCACCCATTCATCACCGAGGTATTCCGATTGGTTGATAGTCAAACTTAATTGGATCGATAATCCTGTTTACGCCACGGTAAGTGACTATCTCGAAGAGTTACAGATGACTCTGTTCTCGTGTACATGTTGCATAATGGTTTGAAACAACGTAGATCGTTTGTAACAGTTTGAAAATTACAAACAGTCTGAAACGAAAATAAAAATAACATATTGAATTAGCCGTTCAGACCGGACTATGACCGATTAAAATATGTTAAACTGATCAACTAGTAATTAGTAAACACTTTTAAAGAAACTTTTAACCCATGCATTATCTATCAAACCGAAGGGAGTAATTACATAACCGATTGTCACACCTCTTGGACAGATTACCGGACAGCTTATCTTGATTACGTCATAGTATCATAGTAAGTGACTCTCTCGAAGGTTATCCTACTCTTTAGAAGAGCGTGTGTACTTGACAGGATTTTATTGGTTTTTCGTTTACACAGTGACATAATAATATATAGCGTAGGTATTAACGAGATTTTATAAATATTATAAAATCTTGGACCGATTTTTTTACAAGTTTTAAGAGATTGCAATCGGTCTGGCGATTTGAATTCCGGTCCGGACCAGCACTTTTACCAGTCTTCGGAAGCCCTGATATATATATATATATATAGTAACAAAATGAAAATTATTGAAGTTAAATCGGGTCAGCAATGTAGGACCACCATTTATGATAGATAATGACTGTAGGGTAATTTATTCAGATCAAATATGCAGACTCAGCAGCAGGATGTGATGTATTCTAAGCTCATATTTCAAAAACCTAAACCCTTTCCAACATACAAACACTTTCTGATGCCATAATTATGCTTTCATATATAGAGATTTTTCATATTTCGGCCTTGATGTGTTCAGTCATCTGCTGCAGATTTGTAAATGGGAAAGGCTTTAACAACTTCATAAATATTAACGCCTTTTCAAATGGATATGGTTATTTGTGACTTCAAAAGAACAAAACTTCAGATAAGGAAAGACAAATTTGATTTTTGGCACTCAGAGATAACACTGAAACACAAAAAATACATCCATAGAAATAAATTTCTTTTCAAACAATGGTTACTTGTACGCATTTGATCAATGCTACAGGAAAACCATTCTTAGCGTAATTATTTCATGTTGAAAAAGACCTTCCTATGATTTACAGATTTGTAGAAACCTTCTTTGACTAATTTAGTAACAGTGCAGAGCCAGAACAGAATGGGAAAATGCTGATCTGGGTCTACACTGGTTGCAAATGCAGTATAGTTGGTTTTCATACAGCACCTTTCATGTATCCAGATTTATTTAAGGCTTTCCCACATACAACAAATCTGCAGCAGACAACAGAATGGAAACTATGTTGATTGAATAGAGATGAAAACATTGTGGTAAAAGGAGAAATTGCTCATCAAGAGCAATCTTTTTTAAATTCATCTGCTACATATGCGTAAAAATGTGTGTGCTTGCAGGTTGGAAAGGGTTAAATTAACCCTTTCCCTCATATAGACGCTTTCTGACGCCTCTGTAGCAGACATCTTTTTGAAAACATAGTTACAAATGAAGAAATTGCTCAAATTTCTCCTTTTGACACAATGTTTTCCACTTTTAGTCATAGGTTATCCATTTAATTATAGAGATTTTATATTTTTTGACAAAATATGTTCAATGTCGTCTGCTGCAGAATTGTCGTATGAGGGAAAGGGTTAAGATTAACATTAACATGTATGAGCTTTGGCAGTTTTAATGAACTGGAAGTAAACCCCGCAGCCTTCCGCACTCGGGGTGGAAGCGGTACTTCTAAACCAGTGAGGTGATACTATAATTAACCCTTTCCCTCATACGACAATTCTGCAGCAGACGACTTTGAAAGTATTTTGTCGAAGAAAATCTCGATAATTGAATGGATAACCTATGACAAAAAGTGGAAAACATTGTGGCAAAAGGAGAAATTGCACGTTTTGTGCAATTTCTTCTTTTGTCACTATGTTTTCAAAAAGCTGTCTGCTGCAGAGGCGTCAGAAAGCGTCTATATGAGGGAAAGGGTTAAAAGAGTCACAGATGTAATGTCTGACAACAAAAATTCTCATTGTAGCCCCACTTGTACCATTTAAGGAATGGACAGCCTTTTTTTCGTGTTCATGGGGGTATGAACAAAAAAAACTGATCACGCGCTATGAAACCGCGAAGCGGTTTCATAGAATGTGTGATCAGGTTTTTTTGTTCATACCCCCATGAACACGAAAAAAAGGCTGTCCATTCCTTATATTTTAGCATAAATATGGCTATTACCGTTGGTAATAACACATAATAGTATTTAACAACTTTATCTTCCATAATATAGCACGTCAAACATTAGTCCAATTTGGCGCCAAAAGTAATAACGTTATGACGTGACGTCACTTTCTTAGTATTCGGTCGCTTTTTCCAAGAATCCAAGGAAAATTTTCTTCATGGGGTTATGAACAAATTTTTTCAGCCAATCACAGACAAGCAAAAGTCATGAACACAAAAAAAACTAAAATATTCCCTTATATTTTATTGAAATTAAAAACGCTGCAATGTAAGACCCCTTTTTGTCAACAGCTGTATATAAAAGTGGGTACTCATGTTCTAGAATATTTGTATATGAATTAATATCTGGAGTCATATTTTAACAATGAAATGACCTTTATGTGACACTTCTCACTTCATTTCACGCATAATAGTGCTTTTAGATTCACACATCATATTGTTGAAATCATTTTACCTGCTATATGATATTGCAGATGACTTTATCTTGTCACTCGGACACTGAATGATAAAAGATGTCTTTGTAGTATGGATAAAGGAGGTACCCACAAACAACAAATCTACATCAGACAAGTTTCTAAAACATCTTAATTGTTTAGGAAATAGTTAACTTTGAATACAGTTGATAACATTGTAGCAAAAGGATAAATTGCTCAAAATGGGCAATTTCTCCTTTTGCCACAATGTTGTCAAAAGTTGTCTGCTGTAAAAGCGTAAAAATGCTACTGTGAGAAAGGGTTCAAGTTTTTTATCATCTGTCTGTAAGACTCATGGCTCCCCTCTCCATTCCTCTATAGTTCTTTGATTCCAGTAATATTTATTGGTCTTTGACAGGCAACACATGCCTGCTCCTTCTTCCACATGATCTATCTCTTCCTTTATAAATGGAAAAGTTCTTGAATTTTAGAATTACTTTCAAGGCCTTAACCCTTTCCCTTATACTACAAAGTGGAAAACATTGTGTCAAAAGGAGAAATTGCTCATTTTGAGCAATTTCTTCTTTTGTCACTTTGTTTTCATAACGCTGTCTGCTGCAGAGGCGTTAGAAAGCGTATATATATGAGGGAAAGGGTTAACCTTTGCCACATACAAACACTTTCCGACACCTGTAGTAGCAGACAACTTTTGAAAACATATTCGGGCGCTTATAATGAGCAATTTTTTCTCCTTTTACCTCAACCTTTTCAACTTTATTCAATAACAGTTCTTTATTCAATAACAGTTCTTTCAATAATAGAGTCATCAAATTGTTTACTAAATGTTTTTGCTATTATCTGCTGCAGATTTGTTGTTTGTGGGAAAGAGATAACT
The DNA here is from genome assembly GCA_031761405.1 of Serripes groenlandicus. NCBI lineage: Eukaryota > Metazoa > Mollusca > Bivalvia > Cardiida > Cardiidae > Serripes > Serripes groenlandicus. The sequence continues at coordinate 249,955,084 of JASEVX010000001.1, forward strand.
GGGAAGTACGTTATTTTGCTAATAATTCTTGTGTTTAAGAGATTTAAGGAAACAATGTGAACCAAGAATACACTGAATGTAAGTTCAGGCTTATAAACACCTTTTATTGTTCACAAATATTGTTGTCAGTTGTATAATGGAGGTTCAGATTTGAAAATCTGAAAAAAAAATGGCTTAGATCTGTTCTTGCAAAGTTTAAAATTCAATCCTAAAAAAGTGGTGGTAACCCTGCATTTACCATTTCCCACACAAATCTGCAGCAGACAACAATGAATGCATAATGGTAACAGTTTGAGAATCTCTGCAGTGTCCAATCTAGGAGGAGGGGATTGTGCAAATTCTCACACTTTATAGATCACCTGAGCACAAAGAAAAGTGCTCAAGGTGAGTTATTGTGATCGCCTTTTGTATGGTGTGCGTCGTGTGTCAACATGTTCTCCTCAGTTACCAGTGGGTCAATTGGAAATAAACTTCACAGAAAGCATCCTCTTAATGACCTCTGCAGAATTCCTTCAAACTTTTGGGATCCATGCAGATATCTGGTTTCCATGGCAACCAAACGAAAACAACTTTAAAATTTTTCTTCTCCCAAACTGGTTTGCTGGGGGGGGGCTTATATGGCTAAAGTGAAAATAAATAAATCACGTGAGCGATCCTGGGCCATCATGGCCATCTTGTTTTAATATTCCCCCTAAATTTGATTGTTTTACATTGACAAAGAAGGAAAAATGCTTCAATTTGTTCATAAAATCAATTTTCCGATAAAATTCCCCCCTTGTTTTTAAATCCGAGATTTGGCACTGATCTCTGTAAATGAAAGTTTATAGCTATTGAATAGAATTAAAAGAATTGTTGCAAAAAAGAGAAATTCATCATAATGAGCAATTTCACTTTTGGTTATTATGTTTCAAAGATCATATGCTTGAGATGCGTCAAAATACATTTATATGGTTGAAAAGGTTTTTTTAACCCTTTCCCTCATATAGACGCTTTCTGACGCCTCTGCAGCAGACGGCTTTTTGAAATCATAGTGACAAAAGAAGATATTGCACAAAACGTGCAATTTTTACTTTTGCCACAATGTTTACCACTTTTTGTCATAGGTTATCTTTTCAATTATGGAGATTTTCTATGTTTTGACAAAATAAGTCGTCTGCTGCAGAATTGTCGTATGAGGGAAAGAGTTAACTCTCTTGTTTCTTTATAAATGGAATTTCTAATAAAACTAAAATCCTTTTTACGTTTCCAGTGTCCAGTCTGGTCCAGCGTGAAGGACAAGAAGGAGGGAAGGATGTATGGAATACTGCTGGAAAGTGTCCAGTTTTTTGTCATCAAAGACGTCGGGGAGGACATCTGGCATAGGGTCCTAGAGCATGCAGGTTGGTGATCCCTTTCCGACATACAACAAATCTGCAGCAGACAACTTTAAACCATTTAGTAACAAAACAAAATAGAAACTCCATTGAAATGTGTTGATCAATTATTGAATCAAGTTGAAAACCTTGTGGCAAAAGAAGAAATTGCACAATATGAGCAATTTCTCCATTTGCTACGATGTTTTCAAAAGTCAAGTGCTGCATAGGTGGCAGAAAGTGTCTGTATATGGGAAAGGGTTAAATTACCTGTTTTCCTCATGAACACACATTTTGTTTCATCTGTACCATTATGAGCAATATCTTCTTTTCAACTCTAATTAATGATTTTACTACTATTTATAGAGATTTCCCATGTTTTTTGCCTCAATGATTTCAATGTCATTTGCTGCAGACTGGTTGTGTGTAGGAATTGTCAATGATTCAATTTCGAGTCAAAACCAAATGGGGAACAAAACTGGTGGTCGGTTTTCCACGACCCTAGCAACCATCATAAAGGACAATAATTGCGTGATAGGTCGTTAATGTTTATTATGTCTCCCCCATTCATGGGGAGACATATTGTTTTTGCCCTGTCCGGCCCGGCCGTCACACTTGTTTTCGCTCCATAACTGAAGAACTTCATACTTGGTATGCAGGTTGGTCATGACCAGTAGATGAACCCTATTGATTTTGATGTCAGAAGGTCAAAGGTCAAGGTCATGGTGACCTTGTGAGGTAAAAAATGAGGAACTCCATACTTGGTATGTAGGTTGGCCATGCCCAGTAGAAGACCCCAATTTATTTTGAGGTCAGTACCTCTAAAGTCTAAAAAAATATTTGCTTAATAACTGTAGAATGCTTTGGCCATGGAAGTTAATACTTGGTGAGCAGGTTAGTCACCACCAGCAGATGAAACCTATTGATGTCACTAGGTCAAAGGTCAAGGTCATGGTAACCTTCAGCTGAAAAAATGGTTTCCGCTCAATAACTAAAGAATGCTTATGTCGAGGAACTTCGTACCTGGTGTACAGGTTGGCCCTAACCAGTAGATGACCCTTAATGATTTTGAGGTCACAAGGTGAAAGGTCAAGGTCACGGTAACAATGAGCTGCAATTTTGTTTTGCTTAATAACTGTAGAATGCTTAGGCCAAGGAAGTTAGTACTTGGTGAGTAGGTTGGTCACCACCAGCATATGACCCCTATTGAGTTTGAGGTCACAAGGTCAAAGTCATGGTAACCTTCAGCTGAAAAATGGTTTCCGCTCAATAAGAATGCTTATGTCGAGGAACTTCATACCTGGTCTGCAGGTTGGTTCTAACCAGTAGATGACGCTTATTGATTTTGTTTGATTTTGAGGTCACAGGTCAAAGGTCAAGGTCACAGTAACCTTCAGCTGAAAAATGTTTTTTAGCTCCACTGGCTGAAAGCCGGTCAAGCTTACGTCTTGGCGAATTGCTCTATCAGATTCCTTCAAGCCATGTTGATTGGTCAAAAAACATGGCCATCAGGGGGCAGGGCTGTTTGGAGATATAATTTTTGCCTAATGGCCATGGAGCGATACTGGCCCTCTTTAGCTTCTTGTTATTTTAAATATCAAAGTAATTCAATGAGTTATTGGTTACACCATTTGCTTTAGCCATTTATTAATGACATTACTTTGACCACAAAAAAGGTCCTCAGATTTGGTAGGGAGGTTGGTCATGACCAGTGTATGATCCCTATTTGATTCGAGGTCATCCATAGCCACAGTGACCTTGAACACAAATAGCTTGTCGGATTGATAAGTGCAGATTACTCGGGGCCTTATGTCCTCAAATTTGGCAGGGAGTTTAGACATAATCAGTAGGTTACCCCTATTGATTTTGAAGTAATCAGATGAAAGGTCAAGATCACAATGACCACAAAAAAGGTCCTCAGATTTGGCAGGAAATTTGGCCATGACCAGTAGATAATCCCTATTTGATTTGAGTTCATCCATAGCCACAGTGACCTTGAACTTGTTCCTGATAATGTGACTCTTAGGGGGGCATAATGTTTGGAAAACATCTTTTGTTTAGAATTAGAATTGTATTGAGAGTGGTTGGATGATACAGCCCAAATTGCAAGAGTTGCTCCAGTTTTTAGCTCTACTGGCCAATGGCCAGAAGGGCTTATGTCGTGGCGATTTGTCCGTCGTCCGTGCGTGCGTGCGTCCGTAAACAATTTCTTGTTAACACAATACAGTCTTCAATTTTGATTGTATCTCAACCAAACTTATACAGTAGTTAGATATCCATGAGAGCTCAGTTCCTATCGAAAACCAGCCAGATCCGCCGATGCATGACTGGATTATGGCCCTTGAAATGGTCAAAATTGCTATAAAAGAGCTTGTTAACACAATACAGTCTTCACTTTTGATTGTATCTCAACCAAACTTATACAGTAGTTAGATATCTATGAGAGCTCGGTTCCTTTCGAAAACCAGCCAGATCCGCCCATGCATGACTAGATTATGGCCCTTGAAATGGTCAAAATTGCTATAAAAGACCTTGTTAACACAATACAGTCTTCACTTTTGATTGTATCTCAAACAAACTTATACAGTAGTTAGATATCTATGAGAGCTCGGTTCCTTTCGAAGCCAGCAAGATCCGCCCATGCATGACTGGATTATGGCCCTTGAAATGGTCAAAATTGCTATAAAAGAGCTTGTTAACACGATACAGTCTTCACTTTTGATTGTATCTCAACCAAACTTATACAGTAGTTAGATATCCATGAGAGCTCGGTTCCTTTCGTAAACCAGCCAGATCCGCCCATGCAAGACTGGATTATGGCTCTTGAAATTGTCCAAATTGTTATAATTGAGCATGTGAACACAATAGAGGCTCTATTTACTATCTGATCTTCACCAAACTTAGATAGTAGTTAAATATTGATGAGAGCTTGGTTCCTTTTGAAAACCAGCCAGATCCGCCCATGCAAGACTGGATTATGGCCCATGAAATTGTAAAAATTGCTATAATACAGCTTGTGAACACAAAAGAGCCTCCATTTACTATCCGATCTTCACCATACATACATGCTCTGGATTGAAAATGACCAAAGAACCATACCAGTAGAGCATAGGCCCTCATGGGCCTCTTGTTATCAATATCAAAGAATAGTTTTGAAGGTTCATTTGATATTGTTGTAATTTCAGGGATGAAAAATATGGTGTTTAGTACACACAACACATATAGTGATGAGCTCATGGTTAAACTAGCTAATAGCTGTTGTCATGTCACTAAACGGACCGATCTCAACCAGTGGATGACTTTCTTTGGGACATGTTTCGTGGAATTCTGTTCACTTTACGGCTATGACGATCTTCTTCGTGTCTCAGGACGATATTACAGGGACTTTTTACATGGCATTGACAATATTCATGAGATTATAAGATTCAGTTACCCTCGTTTACAAAGTCCATCTTTCCTTGTACTGTTTGAGGACAAAGAAGGCTGTGTTTTACTCTATCAATCAAAACGAAGAGGATTCAAACACTATGTGAATGGGCAGTTGTCACAAATTGCAAAGAAGTTTTATAAAGTGACAGTGGATATTACTATCATCGAGGAAGATTTTGTTGACAATATATGTAGTGTAAAGTTTCGACTTGATTTTGATAATTCCGTATATTTGTCAAAAGATGTTCCGGCCAAAGTCTCAGGGAATCAATCATTTTCCAGCATTACTGGGGATACATTTTTAAAAGTAAGTACTCTATATAATGTTTTTTTCAAAATTTAAATTATCCGTTTCCCACATACAACAAATCAGCAGCAGACTTCTTTGAATACATTAAGGCAAAAATATTAAAACTCTCTATAAATGAAAGAGCATCTTTTGAATAAAGTTGAAAACATTGTGGTAACAGGATAAATTTCTATTATGAACAATTTTTATTCTACTAATGAAACGGATTTCATGTTTAGATGGTCGCTCTGTTCCCGATATTTTTCAGTATTAATGGAGAATAATTAAGCACTCAAAATCCGTTTCTTGAATTTAATGTCTGGATCGCAAAAAAAATTGGATTCAAATTTGGTATGAAGATGCGTCTTTAGCCAATCAAATTGCATTTGACAACCCTCCCCCCACCCCCCCACCCAGGCATCAAAAGTTATGGCCAATGTTCATGCTTTTGCCACATACAAACAAATAGGGCAAAGACTATAATGCCAATAAAATTTGTTTCTTGGAAGCATGCAAAGTTGGTCGAGGGACTGCATGCACTTTTCAAGTCACTTCTCCCAAAGGCCAATGGCATTTAATAAAAGTTCAAAATTCACTGAGATCCATTGAAGAGAATGCTTTATCCAATTTTAAGACTACTCATATGGGAGCCCACACTGTCTACAACTTTTTAAGGAAAGACAAATTAGTGTGTAGCAAGGTATTAAGATACACAGTTTTGATAGCATAAACACTCAGGGGCATGGGTGTTGCACGAACATATATCTTTATAATAATACTATGTCATTTATTTATGTTTTCTGTTCTTTAATTATTTGACCATGTGAGCTTTACCTATGAATAACTTCTGGAAAACTCTTGATGTTGATGTTGATGCCTGGGGTGCATGGGAGTTGGACGAACATATGTTTATATATTATATCTAAGTGAAATTCAGGATTGGATGCAGTAGACACAGACAACAACATAATTAAGTCTTTACTGGACCTTTGTTTACTAACCTACAACTTAACAATTTCAAAATGCAGATGCATTTGGACACATCTGCAGCAGAGGGCTTGTGAAACAAATATGGCAAAAGAAGAAAGTGTTCATAATGAGGAACTTCTACTTTTGCCACAATGTTTTCGGCTCTATTCAATATTTGCATTTTTATTTATTTTGGGTTTTTGTATTTTTGCCCAGATGTATTCAAATTGATATACTGCAGTTTTGTTGTATGTGGGAAATTGTTGAAAATATATTGATCCTGTGACTTTGATTTTGACCCTTATTATTATAGAACTTAAAGCTTTGTTGATGCCTTGATCCATTGGTTTCTGACAAATGTCAAGCTTTGTCCTGAATTTTATGCTTTTTCTCTATAATATTGTGACCCTCAGCCCCGATAGCTCAGTCAGTAGTGGTGCGAGCTGTCAATCCAGGGGTTGTGAGTTTGAACCAACATTCTTTCCGACGTTTTACAAAAGTCACTGTGACAAGCGTCATTTCTCTTCCACCAATGGTCTATGTGGAAAAGCAGCCAGTTGCTTGGCAATACTGCTGTGTGGATTACTGGTGTGAGAAAGCTAGAAAACACATGATTAGGTGAACCGACCGCCATGATATGAAAAAATTGTTGAAAATAATGTTATAACCTCAATCAATCAATCAAATCCCTGAAATACCAGCTGTCATAATTGTAATTACAAATATGCTTTCTTTAAAAGCAACAAGTAACATAACATATTACATCATATGCTTATTTTATGCTCCTTTAAGAGTCATGCATGGTTATTTTACTCAGATGAGGGAAGAAGAGCTATCCTTGATTCTAACACTTTCCCACTTGCAGATACCTTAGGAATACATTTTGGCAAACAGCAATAGCAATTCCATTGGCCAATTTACTTTCATTTTAACCCTTTCCCTTTCCCACTTGTAGACGCACTCTGACACATCTGTAGCAAACGACTTTTGAAAACATTTTGGCAAATGGAGAAATTGCTCATGATGAGCAATTTTTAGCTCACCTGTGCACGAAGTGCTCAGGGTGAGTTATTGTGATCGCCCTATGTCCGGCGTCCGTCGTCCGTCAACATTTTCTCCTCTGTAACCGGTGGGTCAACTGGGATGAAACTTCACAGAAAGCATCCTCGCAATGTCCTCACCAGAATTCCTTAAAATTTTTGGGATCCATGCAGAATTCTGGTTTCCATGGCAACGAAATGAAAAAAACTTCAAAATTCTTAAAAATCTTCTCCTCCCAAAGTGTCAGGCCGATTTTCAAATTATTTTGTAGAAATGATCCTTGGGTGACCCTCTATCAGACTCCTTCAAGCCATGTTGATTGGTCGAAAAACATGGCCCCCAGGGTGGGGGGGGGGGGGGCTATTTTGCCAATATGGCTATAGTGCAAACTTAAAAAATCTCCTCCTCCAAAAGTGCCAGGCTGATTTTCAAATAATTTTGTAGAAATGTTCCTTGGGTGACCCTCTATCAGATTCCTTCAAGCCATGTTGATTGGTCGAAAAACATGGCCGCCAGGGGGCGGGGCTATTTTGCCTCTTATGGTTATAGTGAAAACTTAAAAAATCTTCAACATCTTCTCCTCAGTAACCAGTGGGATAATTGGGATGAAACTTCACAGAAAGCATCCTCTCAATGACCTCACCAGAATTCCTTCAAATTATTGGGATCCATGCAGAATTCTGGTTTCCATGGCAACGAAAGAAGCAAAATTCTTCTCCTCCCAAATTGGTTGGCAGATTTTGAACTTATTTTGTAGAAATGTTCCTTGGGTGACTCTCTATCAGATTCCTTGAAGCCATGTTGATTGGTTGAAAAACATGGCCGCCAGGGGGGGCGGGGCTTTTTTGCGTTATATGGCTATAGTGAAAACTTAAAAAATCTTCTCCTCCAAAAGTGTCAGGCCGATTTTCAAATAATTTTGTAGAAATGTTCCTTGGATGACCCTCTATCAGATTCCTTTAAGCCATGTTGATTGGTCGGGGCTTATATAGCTAAAGTGAAAAAAAAAATCAGGTGAGCGATTCCAGGGCCATCATGGCCCTCTTGTTATATTTAATTGCCACAATATTTTCAACTCTATTTAATAATAAAACTCCCATTAATGGAGATTTTTCAAAATTTTGCGGGGATGTTTTCTAGTCGTCTGCTGCAGATTTGTTGTAAGTGGGAAAGGGTTAAAAAGATTTCACATATCATTGCCTAGATATTTTCACAGTTGTCTGCGGATTGGTTGTATGTGGGAAAGGATGAATCAGGTTTTCAAATAAGGAAATTTTATATTGGAATGGTGATGCCGTTTGTTTCTGCTCATTGACAACAACTTTTCTAGACTGCACTGGTTATTAATCAAATATTGTACAAAGATACGGTCAAACTTGTGCAAGCGGTCACTTGTGATCAGCAGTCAACACAAACTTGGAACAAATTCGACCAAGTCATGAATTTTGTGATCACTAGCCACCTGTCTTAAGTAGCTTGTTTGATAATTTCCCTTGGGTGGATGCTGATCGCTAGTTTGAAAAAGCTTTAAAGATTGTAGTAATGGCTCCCCTCCTTGGCGCACAGGGTTGCAGGGTTTGAATTACGCCTGACGGGTTGGTATCAGATTAAATGGACCAGTAGTACTGCCAGGAAATGCTGTGATATAATTGAAAATTTGTTGAAAGCGGCGTAAAACACCAAACAATCAACATATAGCTTAGATAGATATGTTGTTTGGTCAAGGACATTGCTATTTAAAATCGATCATCTGCATTATGGTAACAAGTGACAACTTGGTTTGTTTCTTGTGTTTGTTTAATTTTTTGCATTCAAAACGAATATTTGGAATATTTTACATGAATTTCTTCAGAAAATAGACAATTTAAGCTTTTTGATGGTTGATATTTATACTCATAAAAGTGTCAATGACATATCCTTAGATTATTTTTTAAGCCTTTCCCTCATATAGACGCTTTCTAACGCCTCTGCAGCAGATGGCTTTTTGAAATCATAGTGACAAAAGAAGAAATTGCTCAAAACGAGCAATTTCTCCTTATGCCACAATGTTTTCCACTTTTAGTCATAGGTTATCCATTCAATTATAGAGATTTCTATTTTTTGACAAAATATGTTCAAAGTCGGCTGCTGCAGTATTGTCGTTTGAGGGAAAGGTTTAAATACAATGATGGCTCCCTCTGAAGATTCGTTCTTATTATGTCATTCCTGTGGTATGCTATTATAACCATAAAAGGTATCACATATCATGTCATTTATTTGGGGGCTAGTATGCACCAATATTTCATTACTATTTCTCACATACAACACATCTTCAGCAGATAACTGACTTAGAAAACATCTAGGCAAAAAAAATAAATATATTTTGAAAAGAGTTGAAAACATTGTGGCAAAAGGAGAAATTGTCCATTGAGAATAATTTCTTTCCACTATGTTTTCAAAAAGTGGGCTGAAGCAGATGCATCAAAATCAGTCTGATATTTGCAAGGGTTAATTTGTTTCAACTGTGTCTCAATGGTTTAAAAAGTCGTCTGCTGCATAGGCATCAAAAAGCGTCTGTATGAGGGAAAGGCTTAATGCTTTTTCCAGAAATGGACTTGCTGATAATCAGTTTGCACACATCAGTTAGAATAGGATTTCTAACCCTTTCCCAAATGCAGCAAATCTGAAGCCTACAGTTTCGAAAACATCAAGACAAAAAAAAGAGGCAAATTAGGTTTACAATGTTCTTAACCCTTTCCCTCATACGACAAATCTTTAGCAGATGTCTTTGAACATATGTTGTCAATAAATAGAAAATCTCTAATTGAATGGATAACCTATGACTAAATGTGGAAAACATTGTGGCAAAAGGAGAAATTGCTTGTTTTGAGCAATTTCTTCTTTTGTCACTATGTTTTCAAAAAGCTGTCTACTGCAGAGGCGTCCGAAAGCGTCTATATGAGGGAAAGGGTTAACAGTTGTCTACTACAGAAATGTGAAGGGGGGAAGGGTTAAAAAATCTCTTCTGTTTGTAGTATAGGTAGGTCTATTACAATGGAAACAAAGTGAATTGAAATCTGACAGTTATCAGACTTATTTCAGTGAACCTACTTGTTTGGAATGGCAGAACTGACACTTCCATCTCAGCCAGACAATAATGATATAAAGTTTCTGGACCACCTGCATTTGTCTTAGTTTTGATTTTTGTTTGGCATTGTAGCCTTAATATGTGTTGTCTGTTTAATGCTTTCACACATTCAAATGCATTTTTGATGCTTCCGCAGCTTACTACTTGAAAACAGTGTTGCATAGAGGAGATTGCTCATAATGAGTAGTTTCTTCTTAAATCAAATTTTTCACTTTTGTTTAACCCTCTCCCTCATATAGACGCTTTCGGACGCCTCTGCAGCAGACGGCTTTTTGAAAACATAGTGACAAAAGAAGAAATTGCTCAAAACGAGCAATTTCTCCTTTTGCCACAATGTTTTCCACTTTTAGTCATACGTAATCCATTCAATTATAGAGATTTTCTATTTTTTGACAAAATATGGTCTTCTGCTGCAGAATTGTCGTATGAGGGAAAGGGTTAATGATTATACCATAAATTATAGAGATTTTCCATATTTTGACTAGATGTTTTCACAGTCGTCTTCTGAAGATTTGGTGTATCATTAAGTGTGTTAATCAAACATTTTGCATTGACCCTGATACCTATGACCTCAGAACTGAAATTATGACATCTCTTTACTGGTAGATACATTCACTTTGCCATTATTCTGATACAGAGATTTATATTTTGCCTTTATCCTGATGCGGAGACTTTCACTTTGCCATTATCCTGATGCACTTAATTTCATTTTTCCATAATTATGGAGCAGAGACTTTCACTTTGCCATTATTCTGGTGCAGAGACTTCCACTTTGCCATTTATCTGATGCAGAGCCTTTCACTTTGCCATTTATCTGATGCAGAGCCTTTCACATTGCCATTTACTAGACTTTCATGTTGCCAGTATTCTGGTACAGATACTTTCATGTTGCCATTATAGCATCTTCTTGAGTATATTACACAGGGTAATATGAAACCCATTACCAGATCATGATAAGCTATTTTAGGTAGTACCGTACTTGCACTCAGAACATGTATCAAAGAAAAAACGACCACACAGATATGTGATAATAAGCAGGGTAGCCGGTCGTAGAGCCTACGTGAGACAACATTTCCAACACTAATCAATCAGATTGGTTGTTAAAAAGAAAAAACGACCACACAGATACGTAATAATAAGCAGGGTAGCAGGTCGTAGAGCCTACGTGAGACAAAAGTTCCAACACTAATCAATCAAATTGGTTGTTAAAAAGAAAGACGACCACACAGATTTGTGACAATATGCATGGCGGCAGGAGGAAGAGCCTACCAGAGAAAACAGTACATCAGATTAGTTGTTAAAAAAACAAATGACCTGTCCACTTTCCACAATGGATCTGTTTAGATCTTTAAGTCATTGTATTCCTCCTTGTAAAACCTTACAGTTTCCCGCAAACATCAAATCTGCAGCAGACAAACTTCTGGTTAAGTTAAGATCTTTAAATGTGAAAACATTGTGGGAAAAGGAAAAATTGCTCATATTGAGCAATTTCTTTATTTCCCGCAAAGTTTTAAAAGTTGTCTGCTGCAGAAGTGTCAGAAGGTGTCTGTAATTTTGGAAAATTGTTAATTAAAGAATTTAAAGAATCGTATTAGAATAAAGATCTTTTCTTTCCACTTCATGTGTTCCCTGTTTGTGCAATATTTTACTTTTTCTTTATCAATGGTTTTTGTTTATTTCAATTTTATTTCAGGTCTTTCCATTTTGTGTAATATTTAACAATCAACTCGTTATCAAAAACGTTGGGCACAGCATGACAGCGTTTCTAAAGGGAGACAATTTGATGGGATGTCATTTACGAGAGAAATTTCATATCAGAAGACCTCTTATACCATGTATATGGAACAGAGTGAGTATTTCTATTAATAAATTGTGTTCGAAAGTTTTTATTAACTTCTTTCCTGATAAAAAGCATATTTGAACCTCCCTCTAGGAAACCAACCTTAGTATTCTTACGACAAGTGAAGATAAAAATCAGACTGCATTTTTGATATCTGATACGAATCCACAATGTTTGCCTGAAGTTTCTTAGAACCTTCTGTAAGTAGTGAGTGCAGATTCAGATCAGGGACTTCTGATTGCCATTGCAACAAAAAGAAATAAAAGGCTTGAAAATCTTTTCGAAAAATCATTTCACAGGAATATGTAGGACCTTATAACCAGACTTCCATCAAGTTTTGTTTAAAAGTTTATTTTTCCCACTTTGATATCGGATAAGTGCTGGCGCCCGTTTGTCTTGCTCTGCTAAATAATGACGTTTACATTGTTCAAAAAAATGTGATAGCTTTATGATTACAGTCAAACTCGTCATATAGGCAGCCATCCAGGTGAGAGCTAAAGTGTGGCTGCTTCATACAAGTCAATTACATAAGGAATTATTTTTAGCTCACCTGAGCTATTGTGACTGGTCTTTGTCCGTCCATCATCTGTCAACATTTTGCTTGCTTCAAACGACATCTCCTAAACCGCTTGTCCAATTTTGACAAAACTTTACAGGAATGTTCCTTGAGTGGCCCTATTTCAAAATTGTTCAAAGAATTGAATTCCATGCGGAACTCTGATTGAACCATGGCAACTGAAAAGAAAAAACTTTAAAAATCTTCTTGTCCAAAAACACTGGCCTGATTTGAAAATTATTTGTTTTCCTTACACTAATATATAGTGAAAGCTTCTTGTTACAAATATAGACCTGATTTTAAAATAATTTGGCTACGTGTTCCTTGGGTGACCATATACCAAGACTGTTGAAATTGTTCAAACTATTAAATTATATTAAATTAGGTCGGCTATACATGGTCCTTTTGCTAAATTAATCCTTTGCCACACATACAACAAAAATGAAGCAGACGACATTCATGACATTCAGGAAAATATATGAGGAAATGTCTTAAGGGGTAGATTAATTATGATGACACAATCATGTTGACCAAATCATCAAATCTGTAGCAGACGATCTTGAAAACATCTAGGTAAAAAATATTGAAAACCGCTATAATTGAAAGCTTAACTATTGAATACAGTTGAAAACATTGAGCAATTTCTGCTTTTCCAACAAAAGTTGTCTGCTGCAGAGACGTCAGATAGCGTTTTTATTTGGGAAAGGGTTAAAACATGTATGACAATACTTTGTCTCTTTTATTAGATACTGCGGTTCCAGAGAGTTATATTTGAACTTGAATATATCCAAGATGACAGTGATCTAAGTGACCTTGAAGAAGGAGATGACCCTCAATTAAAAACAAGTGGAGCGTGTGGTACATCGCAGTCCGACAATCAAAAGTGTCTTTTACGAGGCGAAATGAAGTACATGGCAGACTGGGACATGGTGGCTTTTCTTTGTACTCCTTTGTGAGTACATATACCATGTCTTGTCATTATGCGTATGGAAACGAAAGACCAGGGTTTGATCCCCAGTTGGGTCATACCAAAAACTTTTAACATAGTAGTAATGGCTTCCCTCCTTGGGGTTCAGCTTTGCAGGGATGATTGCATCATAATTAATTCATCGGTGTCTGGATAAATATGGAAGTACTGCTTTAGTACCCAAGAAACTTTATGATGAAAATGGCATAAAATGTTAAATATCATTCAAACAAACATCAATATGAGTAATTTCTGCTGTTTATGTGGATTATAATATCCACATACAACAAATCTGTAGTTGAGAACTTTGAAAACATTAAGGCAAATATACAAAAATCTCTTGTTTAATTATTTATTATCCCTTTCCCTCATACGACAATTCAGCAGCAGACGACTTTGAACATATTTTGTCAAAAAATAGAAAATCTCCATAATTGAATGAATAACCTATGACTAAAAGTGGAAAACATTGTGGCAAAAGGAGAAATTGCACGTTTCTTCTTTTGTCACTATGTTTTCAAATAGCGTCTATATGAGGGAAAGGGTTATTTAGCACCCTTGAAGGGGGTGTTTTGAGTTATCTGTATTTAGTTGATAACAAACAATATTTCTCCTGTTTTCACCTATTTTGTGTGTTCTTCACTGTTTAAAAAAGATAACATTAACCCTTTCTCTCATACAACAATTCTGCAGCAGACGACTTTGAACATATTTTGTCAAAAAACTAAAAGTGGAAAACATTGTGGCAAAAGGAGAAATTGCTCGTTTTTAGCAATTTCTTCTTTTGTCACTATGTTTACAAAAAGCTGTCTGCTGAAGAGGCGTCAGAAAGCGCATATATGAGGGAAAGTTAAAGCTCATTAATTGATGATATTTCTAGCCACATGGTATGGGTACCGTAATAACTTGGAATTTACTGATTATTTTCATAATATGGACTATGCTGAATAAAACTCTTTTGGACATGTTGATAGTAAGATATTAAAATAGAATTTAAAGCACAACCTTAATCCTTTACTACACACATCAAATCTGCAGCAGATGACTTTGAAAATATGGAAAATAACTAATAACCACTATATGAGTATAACTTACATTATTTAATAAAGTTGAAAACATTGTGGGAAATGCTCATAATGATTAATTTCTCCTTTTTCAACAAGGTTTTAAGAGTTGTATGCATTAACCCTTTCCATATAGACACTTCCTGACGCCTCTTTGCCACAATGTTTTCATTTTTGTTTAATAATTGTTCTTTCATTCATAAAGAATTTCCAGGTTTTTGACTAGATGTTTTCAAAGGCATCTGCTGCAGATTCAGTGTATGTAGGAAATGGTTCATCTGATAATTTTGTTTCCTAATGTAAACTACCTTTCAGGTTGAACAATCTAAAAGAGCTACAGAATGCTGGTTTGTACATCAATGATCTCAATATGTTTGATATGAGTAGAGACATGGTAATGGCAGGCTGGCAACATGCTTCTCAACTGGAACGCTCAATTGAACAGGTAACTTTATTTACCCTTTCCGACAAACAGGCCCAATTTGATGCCTTGTCGCTACGACTTTTGAAACTTTTGTGGCAAAAAGTAAAATTGCTCATAATGAGCGACTACTCCTTCTGCCACAATATCATAAAATGTTACAGTGAATTTGCTTTGAAATGTTTAAAGCAATTTAACTTAAATGTATGTAGAGATTCTGATGATTTTATATAAAGAGACTTTTTCCATATATTTGTTTTTGGCTTATCCAATTTAATACTGAGATTAGAGACAGACCTTAAGGAATATTTGGGATTTATGTTATTTGCTTGGTTTAATTTATTTATTATGTTAGTTGCAGTTTGATTATTAAGGGCCTTTTACATCGAATGGCGAACATTAGCCCCTTCACATACAGACATTAGTCCCTTTACCCATGTGATGAACGTGGACATTAGTCCCTTCACCTTATTTATGAAAGCGGACATTATCTCCTTCGTAAACGGACAATATCCCCTTCATAGGATTGCTGAAAGCTATATATCCTTCAACAGATATAAATAAAGAACATCTATTTAAAATGCACTGGATTAATCCTTTCCCTTTTCTACGATACCCCAAATGACATTGACTACATCAAGGCAATAGGTTGGAAAGTCCCTTTTTAGCTCACCTATGCACGAAGTGCAAGGTGAGCTTTTGTGATCACTGAATGTCCGGCGTCCGTCGTCGTCGTCTGTCCATCCGTCTGTTAACAATTTCCTACAAATGACTTCTTCTACTAAACCAATGGACAGATTTCAAAATAACTTCAAAGGAATGGTCCTTAGGTGGTCCCCTTTTAAAGTTGTTCAAAGAATTTGATTCCAAGTAGAACTTTGGCTGTTGCGGCATCAGAAAAGGGGAAAATTGCCAAACCTTAAAAAATCTTCTTGTCCAAATGTGCTGGCCTGATTTGAAAATTATTTTGCACAAATGTTCCTTAGGGCACCCTCTACCAAGATTGTTCAAATATTTCCGATCCGTTAAAAAACATGGCCGCAAGGGGGCGGTGCTTGTTTTCCTTATATGTGCATTGTTAAAACTTTAAAAAATCTTCTTGTTCAAAAGTACTGGCCAGATTTCAAAATAATTTCACAGAAATGGTCCTTAGGTGGTCCCCTTTCAAAGTTGTTCAAAGAATTTCATTCCAAGTAGAACTTTGGTTGCTGCGGCATTAGAAAAGGGGAAAATTGCCAAATCTTAAAAAAACTTCTTGTCCAAAAGTGCTGGCCCGATTTAAAAATTATTTTGCACAAAATTTATGTTCCTAAGGGCACCCTCTATGAAGATTGTTTAATTATTTCCAATCCGTTGAAAAACATGGCCGCAACGGGGCGGGGCTTGTTTTCCTTATATGTGCATTGTAAAATCTTTAAGAAACTTGTCCAAAAGCACCTGCCTGATTTAAAAAAAAATTGGCACAAATGCTCCTTGGGTGACCTTCTACCAAGGTTGATCAAATAAATCTGATCCGTTGAAATACATGGCCACCAGGGGGTTGCTTGTTTTCCTTATATGTATAGAGTAAAAACTTTGAAAACTATCGAAGTTCTATTAAATAAGGTGAGCGATATAGGGCCATCATGGCCCTCTTGTTTAATTAGTGAACAAAGTAGAAAATGTTGTGAGAAAAGGAGAAAGATCTATTGCTAGTTTTGAGCAATAACTCCTTCTGTCTCAATATTTTCTTAAGTCCTCTGCTGAAATCATTTTGATCTTTTTTTCTCTCAATGAACATTATCGAATGGTAAAGACAGAAAACATGAGAAAGAAGAACAACAGCTAAACACATTTTTACAATATACTTTATTTTCAAATATGAATTACAGATTGAGAAACAAGTATATTTCTTTGAATAAGCACAATGAATAGCACTTACTATAAAATAAGCAGAGGGAAAGAACAGAGCCAAAGCTATTTCACTTCATATATCTAAACATTCTTAAGATCCTTCGAAAGTCTAATGTTAGAACCAATAGTGTTCAAGAACTCTGAAAGGGACTTCTGTTTTTAGATCACCTAGAGCCAAAGGCTCAAGGTGAGCTATTCTGATCACTTTTTGTCCGTCGTCCGTCGTTAACTTTTAGCTTTAAACATCATCTTCTCCTAAACCTCAGGACTAATTTCATCCAAACTTCGCAGGAATGTTCCTTTGGTGGCCTTCTTTCAAAATTGTTCAAAGATTTAAATTCCATTGAGAACTTTGGTTGCTGCGGCATCAGAAAGGGGGGAAAATGTCCAAACTTTAAAAATCTTCTTCTCTGAATCTGGATGTCAGATTCCGATATAGTTTATATATAAATGTTCCTTGGGTGACCCTCTACAAAGATTGTTCAAGGCATACTGTTTGGTTGAAAAACATGGCATTCAGGAGGCATCAGAAAAGGGCAAAATGACAAAATTTGGAAATTCCATTTTTTTAAGTTCTTGTCTGATATTAAGAAAATTGAATAGGAATCTTACTTCAGTGGCCCTCTACTTAATTTGTTCAAGCCGTATTGATTGGTTACAAAATCATCATAGCAACCTCATATCATCACAAAAGGGGTAAATTGAACTTTTAGCTACAAATGACAACTCCTACCATTCCACTCAACCAATTTCAACGTTACTTCACAGGAATGTTCCATTGATGGTCCTCTTTCAAAATTGTTCAAAGACTTACATTCTGTGTAGAACTTTTGTTGCTGCGGCATCCGAAATTGAGAAAAATACCCGAACTTTAAAAACCTCCATCTCCATAATCCATTTGTCAGATTTCAAGATAATTTGGCTGAAATGTTCTTTGGGTGACTCTCTACAAAAAGTTTTCAAGCCATATGGATTTCGTTGACAAACAGGGCAGCAAAGCGGCATTAGGAAAGGTGCAAAATGACAAAACATTCTTATTAAAGGGCTTTTACTGATAAACTATTTCTTTAACTGAGTGTCCACTCCCTGCAGTTTCATTTGAACTCCTGATCAAATTTTCACAGATATTTGCAGTTAAATATATTTGCTTCTAATTAACTATCATTCAGGTGATCGATTTAGGGCCATCTTGGCCCTCTTGTTAAATGTACAGGCTACACAATGTGTGAAGAGTCTCTTGATGTTTGACTACTGAACGTTTCAGAGAATGTCTGCTTCTACCATCATCGCATCCTTACGCAAGGCACTGGAGAACAGAAAGTTGGGGATTCTTGTGGCCAACCAACCTACTGAAACCATTATTCCAACCCTCACAGACATTGTTCGTTCGCGCTTGACCAAAGTTCCAAGTCTCGAGTTTGAATAATGGTTCAGTACGTCGGAACTTCATTTTACCATTCTTGGAGAGAACAGATCTGAAAAACATAAATAGAATTGATAAAAACTCTTAAGACTTTGGATGTAAGTGAAGAATAAGGCAATATTAGTTTACATGATATGAGCAATTTCAACATTTTCCCGCAGTGTTTTCAAAAGTTGCCAATACATCATTAATTTTAAATTTTGTTTCACAACATATACATATTGGAAGAGTCATTTTTACAGTGGACACATAATCACATATGTTACATTGAGATAACAAAACGTTTACGCATTGAACATCAGTGAAATTAATTGTTCTGTCTATTATAGGTAATTATAGGCAAACTGTTAAACTCACAATAATTGCGGATTAAAAGGGAATTATAGGCAAACTGTAAAACAAAAAACAATTGCGGATTAGATATTTGTAATGGAAATCATGCTATAATTGTTCAATTCAGAACATATATGTATAGGCAAACTGTTGAAGGGGCTAATGTCCGCTATTTCAAGGGGCTAATATCCGCCATGTAATAAATGATGAAGGGGATAATGTCCGCATGTGCCATGTACAAACTGACGAAGGGGATAATGTCCGCCATGTGAAAAAGTCGAAGGGGCTAATGTCCGCCTATGCAGTTTTTAACGAAGGGGATAATGTCAAGTAGAATGTCATGGTCTACCATATCAAATGCCTTCTTTTCATATCCAAAAACACTGTTCCTACTAAATTACCTTGATCTATTTTGCACCTATCAATATTTTGCCCCAGGGGGGGAGCAGCGGAGCAGCAGGCAGACCCAGGGGAATTAGACAAGTTTTTCTTTTTGGGGTCTAATTCCCCAACCTAGAGCCAATAATTTTGTCTAAATAGTGGGAGATGCTTTGTGTACTCCGGTTACCGGGATGTAAAATCCGGCCAATTTCTATTTCCCGGGACCCGGAATCATTTGGCGTGTCAAATTCCCGCCTGTCGGGAATCATCTAAAGTCTAAAGTCCTGTGTATGCTCGCCACTCCCCCCCTGGGGCAAAATATTGATAGGTGCATTAGGAACAGCCATTCATTAATTATATTAGTAAGTGCAGTTTGTCATGAGTGGCCGGGTCTAAAACCAGATTGATTTGGATGAAGAAAATTCTTCTCAAATTACTTGTAGATAAGTATTGATTTGTTGAGCAACATGCTTTTCAATGATTTTTGAAATAACTGGGATAATTGATATTGGTCTACAATATGTTTTGTCTATATGATTGCAATTATCTTGTATGTTGGAAAGGGTTAAATCAATATTAAGGTGTTTCCTTGGTTGACTTGTTTTTTGTCCAAAAAATAAAATCTTTTCCACTTTGTGAATATGTACTTACATTGGATGTTATTGTAGAGAGCCTTTGTTATCCCCCTGTGTCAATCTCTTGTGCTCTATGTCATCTGCAGTTTCTTTAACCCTTCCTGCATGCAGACTCATTTTGTCGTATCTTCAGCAGTCAACTTTTGAAAATATTGTTGCTAAAGAAGAACCCTTTCTGAGACATCTGCATCAGACGATTTGAAAGCTTTTTGGCCAAATTTGAAATTGTTCATGATAAGAAAAATTCTGCATTTACTAGTGTTTTTCATCATTTTTCAGTAATTACATATTCATCTACAGAAATGTTTCATATTTTTGCCAAGATATTATGAAAGAAGTCATCTGCTGCAGATTTGTTGTAATTAATTTAAGTTTCAATTAATTATTCTTAAGCAACGAGATAAGAGTGAGAAGATCGGTGACAACATGACAAAAATAGAAGAATGGAAGGAGAGGAGTGACAGCCTCCTCTACTCTATGATACCAGAGTCTATAGCTGAGAGATTGAAGTCTGGCATGAATCCCATTGATACCTGTCAGGTATGTATGATTTATAATCAGGTATGAGGTGTGACAGTATTCTCTATTCTATGATACCAGAGTCTATAGCATAGAGATTGAAGTCTGGCATGAATCCCATTGATACCTGTCAGATGTGTATGATTTATAATCAGGTAAGACATGCGACAGTATTCTCTACTCTATGATACCAGAGTCTATAGCAGAGAGATTGAAGTCTGGCATGAATCCCATTGATACCTGTCAGAAGTGTATGATTTATAATCAGGCAAGACATGTGCTACAAAGATTTATATGATATAATGGGATGAAAAAATTATAATTCAGTAGAACATTGTAGATTATCTGTTGCATGGATAATGTGAAATGATGTTGGATATATTACACAGTTTCTATAAACAAGCCGGTAGGCGATGTGGGATTCGCCTTTGGAGATATATATATATATATATATATATGAAAAACAAGTCTGATAGGGTCACTATTGTGGTGACTTGGTGAACAGTGGTGAAAAGTGTGCAGCTTGTAAAAACACTCTCTGGTCAACCAACCATCTTTTATTACCATGCAAAGATGCACCCGTATACACCGAACCATTTCGCATTGGTATATTTTGCAAACTTCCGGCTGTAGCTCGGAAATCCGAGGTCGGAGGTCAATGACGTAAAAAACCTTTTTGTAGCTCTTAAATAGCTCTATGAGATAGTCTAATAAAATCGCTATCGAATACTACCACTGCAGCGCTTGGGGCGATTGAAGTCAATAATGACTGTAAAAATACCCTATCTTTGAAAGGCTACCATTTGGATACAAAGGCCTCGTTGGCGTTCGCTTGCGGCACTCTTGTTATTTATAGATCCTTTGATATAAGAATATTTATCTGTTGTTAGTTTATCCGATAAAAACAGGGGCGTGTTCATGCATGAGTTTGTTTGGTGAATAAGCTTGATAAAACATACAATGTAGGAAATAAGTAAAGTATGTAATTATAGCACTATAACCCTTTCCCACATACAGTTGCTTTCCGACGCCTCTGTAGCAGACGACTATTGAAAACATCATAATGAGCAATTTCTCCTTTTGCCACAATGTTTTCAACTCTTTTAATGTATTATACTTTCGTCTGTATGAGGGAAAGGGATAATACTACACACTTGTAATGACTCTGAGCTTGATAAGATCATTTGATTTTTGGGTGAGTTGGTCGAAGTGGGACTGTTTCCTGACTCTGTGTGTCATCTTTGAAGTTGGTGTAGTGATACTTCACGATTGTAATGGCCTTCACAGGAGGAACATCACTTTTGATTTTTGGGTCAGAAGGTCAAAGGGCAAGGTCAAATTGGGTCTTCATTGAAGATTGTTTCCAGGCTATGCTGGGGGTATTCATCCTATGGAACAGGTATATTTTCTTTAACCTATTGACTTATGTTATTATTACTTTTTCAGTTATTTGATTTGGTGACCATCATGTTTGTGTATATGGTCGGATTTGCTGACATTTGTACGTCATCATCGCCTATGGAAATCGTCAAATGTATCAATAACCTGTTTGTGGTGTTCGATCAAATTGTGGACCAATATGATGTGTTTAAGGTAAGTTTATTTATCGTTTTTGGACTTAACTCTTGCCGACATTCGACATATCTGTAGAAGATGATTATGAAATTGTGGTAAATCTCTTCAAATGAAATAATATTTATTGAATAAAGCTGGAAATGATAGTATAATAATTGAATAAAGTTGAAAACACTGTGGCAAAAGGAGAAATTGCTCATTATGAGTAATTCATTTAGTCAGAATGTTTTCAAAGGCCATCTAGCTAGTTGTTGCAAATGTGTCGAAATGCATCTAAAGTGGGAAAGGGTTAATGGGAACTCACATGTTTATATTTATCAAAAGATACATCTTGGTCCATATTAAGCCTTTTCGTTATTAGTCGCCGGGCAGAAGCCCGCGACTTCTATTTTTAATAGGTTTTCTGAAATCACATGGGAGGGGGGGGATTATTATTAGAAAGAAACACATTTAGATGTCTTGAACATATTACAATTGTGTTTGTTTAAAAACACTAAGTAATGACACATCTAAAATGAAATAAATATTCCGATGTTTTAGGTATTTTCAGTTTCTTTATTTGGACTCGCATTTATGTTTTTTTGTTTTATTTACGAAGACAAAACAGTCCCTATTAGCTAGACTGGTATACATTTATTTTACACTATATACTACATGTAATCAAAAGGCGATAACTACAAACCTTTACGTCGCAGTCTAATTTGTTTACTTACGCGCACCTGTGTGACTCGCGAATACCAACTGCGTAGATCAATCTCCTTTGCAGAGAGCCGCTCTTTACACTCACTTACAAATAGTAAATTATAGGTGATTTAAAATGTTTATTTGGTTCGAAACAAATGAAGAAAAGAACAAATCGAGATAAAACTGGTTTTAATGGAAAAATGACTTTGAACGAACACTCTCTGCCTATAAAGAGAGTTTCAAGAACGACACCTCTGCGAATAAGAAAGAATCGGGTCTTTCGTACAAAATTATTTCGTCCTTGAAAATTTTAAATGTGTCATTTAATTCCATAAAGGCATATTGCTTCCGATCTGCATATTGTTATGCATCATTGACACAAGGGCGCTCATCATAATATGATTTTAAAACATGAGTAGTTTTTTATTTTCATTATCTAAGTTTATGTTCGAAATTAAGTTTAAATTATACAACAATTTCAATGAGATTTAACTGTTTAGTTGATATTATATTTCGAAGGTGGTCTAATTTATAAATATTGGACTACATTTCAACATTTGTTAAAGTATGATATAATTAGGATGCCAAGCTAATATCATTTTGAGAAAAAGAGAAAACTCATGTCTTCAGCGATTTAACCCTTATTTCATTGTTTTAAAAGTAGATTGCTGCAAAGGTGTCCACTGTTGACTTTAAAAGAGGAAAGGTAAAATGATGTGCTATTGCATGCAAATCCTAAATTGTCTGTTTTGTGGTTTTATTGAAAAATAATAAAATTCAAATATTCTGACAAACATCTTGAAAAGTGTATGTGGAATTCACAAATCTTATAATCATTCCTTAATGAAAGCACTGTATACATACTAAGACTAATGATTGGCAGATTACTCATTTCCATTACTTTTATGATCAATAATTAGTTGGTTGTGTGTATGGTCAACCTACTTTGGAATGGAGATTGATCATAAACAATGAAAGGCTTCAATTATCATTTACTTCGTTGACAAAACAATGCAAGTTATGATAGATTTTCACTTGACCCCACCCCTGATGTTCCAATATGCCCCTCAGTTGATAACTGTTTATTCAACTACTATAATGTTAGTGTTATGCATAACTGCACTATGGATATCCGGCGACATTGATGCGTTGCATCAACTTTCTCTTGTACTGTCATTAAAAAGTTTTTCCATATTTGTAAAGTTGGCTGCTGACAATTAGTTGTATGTGGAAATGGGTTAAAGTAAGAAATCCGATTGCTTTGACTTGGTGATGTATGTTGAAAATGTGTCTACAACTTGTTTTACCAAATTCTATATCGGGATAAAGATACGTTTATTCCGAATTTGAAATAAAAAGAAAAGGTATCAATCTAAGTTATAAAATGGAAATAGACAATGGTCACACTGAACAAAACACTGACCTTTTCCTGACATTGTTTATCCCTTTTGCACTTGCAGACGACTTTTGAAAACAGTGTGCCATAAAGTGTTCAACTCAATTCAATAATCAAACTTTCATTTAACCCTTTCCCTCATATGACAATTCTGCAGCAGACGACTTTGAACATATTTTGTCAAAACATAGAAAATCTCCATAATTGAATGGATAACCTATGACTAAAAGTGGAAAACATTGTGGCAAAAGGAGAAATTGCACGTTTTGTGCAATTTCTTCTTTTGTCACTATGTTTTCAAATAGCCGTCTGCTGCAGAGGCGTCAGAAAGCGTCTATATGAGGGAAAGGGTTAAAGAAATGTTCAATATTTTGCCTAGATGTTCTAAAAGTCATAAGGGTCATGAGATAGCATTTAAAATTATAAAAACAGCATATATCCTCTCTATATTTCAGTCATAAAAGATTTTATATTTATTGCGTAATAAATATTCCGCATATATGTATCCACTGAATGGATCATACTCAATCTTTTGATATGAATACCTTGATTAGGTGATGTGTATGGAAAATGTGTTTTTTTCCGAATTCTGAAGCAGGATAGAGTTAAAGTTTAACCCTCGTCTTAAAATAAAAGTGAAATGTATTGGAAACATAGTTCACAATGAACAAAAACAGTAAGCTTCTTCTCCTTACTGCCATTATAAGATAGCATTTAATGTTTTATAACCACACTTATGTTTAATACAGTTTGGTCGTAAAAGATTTTATGTTTATTGCTTGATAAGTATTTTGCATATGTTTTTGCACTGATTGAAAAGTAATAGGGTTACAGCTAGGATAATACTCAATACTGCTAAAGTATGGAACATATTCATGATCTGCGAATCAAACATAATCACCCCATCTTATCTCCCTGTTGGATGTTAACTAAGTTTGTAATAAAAATAGATATTACCGAGTCGGAGGAAAGCATGTCTTTTGTAAATGAATACATGAATACACCTCAGCATTATGTAGGGTCTAATATTAGAGTAATTATACTCCCTTCGAAGAAGAAGGGGTATATAGGAGTCACTGTGTCAGGCTGTCTGTCTGTCGGTCGGTCGGTCGGAAGCCATATTTTGTCCGGCCTATTTCTTACAAACCACTGGGTGGAATTCAATAAAATTTTACATGAAGTTTCTATACCAAGAGGAGATGTGCATATACTAAAGGGGTTACAATTGCATGTTACTTTACAGAGTTATGGCCCTTTTACTTATTAAGTTATGGTGTAGGTCAAGGTGCTGTTTAGGGGGTATTTATCATCTTCAGTGATAGTTCTAGTTAAAAAAGATCATGCCAAGCGAGGTCTAAACATGTCTTACATAAATGAGTAGATAAATGTAAATACACCCCAACATTTGAAGTCTAATATCAGACTGTGTAATAAAATTAAATATTATAAAGCATACATTTGGAAGAGACATGAATTGATTTCTGATGAAGAACTAAAATTAAGCGGCACTTTTTGAAAACCATTCTCAGGGCCTTTGCGGCACCAGTGTTGATTCAGATTATTGTAGCATCCAAGCAGTCGGATCTGGCTCTCCACTGTTTGCCAATTAGTCATAGAAACTTTCATAGAAGCTGTATCCATTTGGAACGTGAGCATGGATTTATACAGGCAGGTTTTTTCCACATGTGTAATAAATATGCATTTTTCCTGGAGCACTCATCAATTCTACTCCCATTTATATAACCATCAGACTTCTTTATGTAATGCTAATTTGAAAGTCGCCCGACCCATCTCAGTTTGTTTGAATGCCACTTGTAACAACATTTCAGCTAAATCAGCTTCTTGGTTAATAACTCATACTTCAGCTGAGGTGTATTTCTTTTGTATTCAATGACAAAAGATTTGAGGGTTGCAACAGGTGAAGTTGTTTTTCAAAATGGTGTTGAATACCACTTGGTAATCTTTTCAGTCGTATCATTTTCTGGGCAAATAACCCATACATCAGCTAAGGTTCATAGTTTTGTATGCAGTGACATAAGACATGTTTTCCCCTGACTTGGGGGAGAGTGAAGACTCTGGTAAGACTGTACACACATGTGACAAGATCTTTTTTTTTCTAATGCAGCTCAAACTCTTATTAATTTCTTCATTCAGGTTGAGACGTTGGGAGATGCTGTGTACATGGTGGCAGGAGGGGTACCGGACAGAAACCCAGAACATGCTGATAATGTGGCTATAGTAGCCCTTAAACTACAGGAGAAAGCCAAAACTGTGATATATCAGATAGGAAAAGACAACCTTAACACAAGAATAGGTAATTTGTGTGGCCTGTAAGTGCAGGTTGTAACTTATGGATTATTTCTCCTTTGTCTGTCCTTCACACTTTTGTCTTTGGGAAATAGATTGGCAAAAATATAATGGTCACCAGAAGATATAACACAAATATGGAAAATCAATGAAAGTATAATTTTTAATTTATAAGAAGCCTACTGTACATGCAAATACGTCTGCAGTGAGAAGGGGATAACTCTGTAAAGTGAATAATGCAATAATGGAAAAACATCTCCTATGGGTAGCTCCCCGATTTTGAATTTATTAAGGAATAATAGAACTCTTAGAAATAGGAAGTATGGTTTTATTCTTCAAGTTGAAAACATTGTGGGAAAATAATAAATTACTCATGCTGTCAGAAAAAGATCTGGAGAAGCTTCTTAATTTGTCTTTATCAGACTTTAAAAAATGGTGGTAATGGATTTCTCTCCTTGGCGCTCAGGATTGTGGGATTAGCATTTCGACTAGCTCGCTTGTTTCAGGATAAATGGCCTGCAGTACTGGTAACTTACCCAGGAAATGCCATGATATAAATGATTTATTTTTCAAAGCTGCATAAAACGGTAACCGAACATGATCCCCTTCTTTAAAAACTGCATAGGCGGACATTAGCCCCTTTATATTTTTCACATGGCGGACATTATCCCCCTTCGTCAGTTTGTGCATGGCGGACATTAGCCCCTTCACACACGGACATTATTCCCTTCACATAGTGAATATTAGCCCCTTTAACAGTTAACAATTTGGATATTACTACCTTTTAATCCGCAATTGTTGTGTGTTTAACAGTGTGCCTATAATTAGTTCTTTGGGCCCTTATTCAAAGAACTAGGATGGATGAAAATTGAGGATAGAATTAAATACCATAAATATCTTCTTCTTCTGTTTAAAAGTTTGAAGAAAGATGCACCATCATACTTGGTAAATAAATTTAATTTTGTCTCTGAAAATAATACATATACACTTCGGAATGCTACAAATCTCAATTTAAAGGTTCCAAAAGTGAAAACAGAGCTATACAAAAAATCATTTAGCTATTCTGGTCCGATTTTATGGAATAGTTTGCCACAATCAATACGTAATACTCCAAGCCTTAATACATTTAAAGAAAAAATTAAGGATTATCTATTAAATCATGCGAACTTAACTAAAAATGATTGACATTTGTTTTTGTTCTTGAAAAAGTTACTTGAGTGTTGTATATGAATGACGTAATTGTATGAATTTTGCTTCATGCTCATAATAGCATAGTTGTTGTATTCATGTTTGTATGTTACTTTTCCATTTGATGTATCTGAGGGCCTCAGGGAAGATTAGTGTATACTAACTGTGTTTACCCTCGTAAAATAAAGTATTATTATTATTATTATTATTATTATTATTATTATAATTACCCATAAAAGACAGAAGGTCATTAAAGAAAAAAATATCAAAATGCTTAAGCAGAGGACTTAAGAAAATATTGAAACAGAAGGAGTTATTGCTCAAACCTAGCAATATCTCCTTTTGCTCACAACATTTTCTACTTTGTTCACTAAATAGAATAGGAACTTACCATACTATTGCCTTGATGTAGTCAATATCGTCTTGGGTATCGTGGATGTGGAAAAGGGTTAAAAAAAGATGTTCTTTATATATATCTGTTGAAGGGGATAATGTCCGGTTTCAGCAATCCTATAATGTCCGTGTTCATCAAATATGTGAAGGGGCTAATGTCCTCCTACGCCCTTTTTGATAAAGGGAATAATGTCCGGAGGGGCTAATTTCCACCATTTGCGTAAAACACCATACAAACAAACAAATTACAATGTATCTTTTATTTATGCAGGTATGCATTCAGGTAGTGTTGTGGGTGGGGTAGTGGGGCGAAGGATGCCACAGTATTGTCTGTTTGGAGATACAGTGAATACAGCCTCCAGGATGCAGACTTACAGTTCGGTGAGTTATATGATGTGTACAAATCTGTTGGTGATGTAGTGTGGAGCTGGCTGCCCCTTCCATTACACAAAGTGTCCTTTGGACATGGTTAAGCAAGCAAAACGCTATAGAGACAAATATTTTGTGGACCAACCGGTAAACCTTTAACTCCAAAAGAAGTGAGCTGGATTATTCATGTATAGGTTCCATCCATGACGTTGTATTTGTCTGCTGTAGAGTTAATGAATATAACTATATTTATTTTATATGCGCTAGCGATATATAAGGGGAGATGACTGATCTAGAGTGCCATTGTTGGTTCATGCTGGATGTACTGATTTACTATAGTATGCCTGGTACTAGACTTTTTGTGATGTTCACTGGATATATCAGAAGAAAGATCTGTAACATCTGTTAAATTAGTAGCATGGTTTTGAAACACAGTTGAAAATATTGTGAACAAAAAATTGTGCTCATTTTGAGTTTTCAAAAGATTGCATGTGTCGGGAATCTTCTGAAAATGGCAAAGGCCTTGGGTATTGGAATATTAACCCATTTCCATATGTAGACATATTTTGATGTATTTGAAGTTTGTGGTAAAGGAAGAAATGATTCATATTCAACTATAAACTCTTACTTGGTGAGATTTTTCCATAATGTTCAGATATGTGTTTAATGACTGTGTTGTATGTGAGAAAGAGTAAAAACATGGCTTTCTTTGTTTGGCATTTGTGATATTACTGGAAAACTGTTGAAACATTTCCCACATAGCATGGAAACATCAGTTCTCGAACCTCTTAACCCTTTCCCTCATATAGACGCTTTCTGGCGCCTCTGCAGCAGACAGCTTTCCGAAAACATAGTGACAAAAGAAGAAATTGCACAAAACGTGCAATTTCTCCTTTTGCCACAATGTTTTCCACTTTTTGTCATAGGTTATCCATTCAATTATGGAGATTTTCTATTTTTTGACAAAATACGTTCAAAGTCGTCTGCTGCAGAATTATTGTATGAGGTAAAGGGTTAACATTTATCAGGGCTCATGGGAATACTTATAAATTCATGTCAAAAACCAACAATACTAACAAATAAATTCAACAATTTATTTGTAAGTAAACAAATCACCGGTTCACATAAAATGTATTATATAAAATGCAGTTTTGGAAATATATAAACAATCCTTGAGCTAAAGGTTCGAGAACAGGGATCTGTACGATACAACAAATCTGTAGCAGAAAGAAGGAATGGGTTATAATAATTTATGCAGTTTCTCCTTTTGTCACAATGTTTTCAACAGATGTATGCCGCAGATGCGTCCGCATGTGGTACAGAGTTAAACTCCTATCAATCAAAACAACAGAGAATATTTGATATCTTGTTTCAGCCAGGTAGAATCCATGTCAGCGAGCCGTGTCATGAGTGTCTCACCACGTCAAAGTTCACCACAATAAAGAGAGGAAAGGTCAACGTCAAGGTAGGGACAAATAGCCTAATGAAATAAAAGATCATAACCCTTTCACACTTGTAGACGCATTCTGACACATCTGCAGCAGATGACTTTTAAAAACATTGTGAGAAAAGGAGAAATTGCTCAAAACAAGCAATTTGTCCTTTTGCCACAATGTTTTCAACTTGTTTCAGTAATCATACTTTTATTTAAAGAGATCTTTCATCTTTTTTCATGATTGTTTTCAAAAGTCATCTGCTGCAGATTTGTTGTATGTGGGAAAGGGTTAACCATTTTTCACATACAACAAGTTGGAAGAAGACGACTTTGAAAACATCAAGGCAAAATTATGGAAATTCTATGGAAGGAACAGTTAAAAGGAGTTGATAATATTGTGGCTAAATGAGAACTTCCTAACCTTTCTCCTTTGGCCACCATGTTTTTCAAAAGTTGTCTGCTTTGTCCAATGTTGTTCTAAAAATATAATTTTGGCTTCAGCATTATGTCCTGTTTCACTGAAGTTGACCATTATCCGGCTAAATACTACAACTGGTATCCTAATCTTTAATGTTTTAACCCTTTCCCACCTGCAGACATATTTTGACATGATAGCAGCAGACGACTGTTGAAAACATTGCTGCCAAAGGTAAAATTGTTCATGATGAGTAATTTCTCCTTTGGTCACAATATTTTCAACTTTATTTATTTAAACAATTAAGCTTTCTTTTACGGACATTTTTCAGGCTTTTGTCAAATTTGTTCAAAGTTGTCTGCTGCAGATTTGTTGTATGTGGGAAAGGGTTTACAATTTTTTTATTACGGAGTAGTATTGGAATTTAGGCAGTCTTATCTTGCAATGCAATGGCTACTAAATTGTCACAGAAGCTTTCAAGAAACTTCTGATAAACAGAAGCCATTTGAATCAGATAATATGACAGTGAAAACAGATCTTTAATAAATGACAATCATGACAAACGTGCTAGGGTTGGTATTCCTGGAGCACTGCTCATACATTGTTATTGCTCAAGATGATCGTAAAAACAACAAACATGTTTTGAATGACCAATAACTCATAACAGACATTAAATAGACATCCCTGCATGGGAATGACCATCATATTTCTATAGTTTATTGGTTTTGATATAGTTGTTTTATCACCCCATATTTCATAGAAAATGACATAACTGTTAATTATAGTTACAAGACAAAAGCTTTCACTTGTTTAACCCTTTCCCTCATACAACAATTCTGCAGTAGACGACTTTGAACATATTTTGTCAAAAAATAGAAAATCTCTATAATTGAATGGATAACCTATGACTAAAAGTGGAAAACATTGTGGCAAAAGAAGAAATTGCTCGTTTTGCAGAGGTATCAGAAAGCGTCTATATGAGGGAAAGGGTTGATAATAGCATGCAGATTGAATTTCAGAATGTGTTTGAACATGATTTAAAAGAGTCAATGATATGGTTCTTATTGCACTTGTGAACGGTGAAGACTTGGGTCAGTTTATGTATACACACATTGCCACTACTGTCAGCCTACATGTTAAATCTGACCAAAATCTATGTGTGTAGCCCCACTTCTTTCAGTCCCAAACCCCTGAGCCCTTTCCCACATACTGAAAATCTGCAGTGGACGACTTTGAAAACCTATATACAAGAACATGTAAAATCTCCATAAATGACAGTTTAATTATTTAAAAGAGTTATAACTTATTTTGTCACAATGTTTTCAAAAGACATCTGATTCAGAGGCTTCAGAAAGCATCTATAATGTGGAATGCAGCAAGATCCCTTTTATACTCCTATCTTTTTAGCTCACCAGAGCACAAAGTGCTCAAGGTGAGTTTTTGTGATTGCCTTTTGTCTGTCGTTCGTTGTCTGTCGTCAACATTTGCTTGTTAACACTCTAGAGGCAACATTTTGCATCCAATCTTCATGAAAGTTTATCAGAACATAAATCTCCATCAAATCTAGGCCAAGTTCGAAACTGGGTCATGTCGGGTCAAAAACTAGGTCACTAGGCCAAATTTAAGGAAAATCTTGTTAACACTCTTGAAGCCGCATTTTTGTTGAAACTTTGTCAGAATGTTTGTCTTAGTGATATCTAGGCCAAGTTCGAATATAGGTCATGTCGGGTCAAAAACTAGGTCACTAGGCCAAATTGAAGGAAATATTGTTAACACTCTGGAAGACACATTTTAAACTTGAGCATGTTGAAACTTTATCAGAAAGTTTGTCTTGATGATATCTAGGCCAAGTTCGAATATGGGTCATGTCCGGTCAAATTTAAGAAAAATCTTGTTAACACTCTGGAAGCCACATTTTTGGCTTGAGCATGTTGAAACTATGTCGGAAAATTTGACTTAGTGATATCTAGGTCAAGTTTGAATACGGGTCTTGTCGGGTCAAAAACTAGGTCACAAGGCCAAATTTAAGGAAAATCTTGTTAACACTCTGGAAGCCACATTTTAGCATGTTGAAACTTTATCAGAAAGTCTGTCCTGATGATATCTAGGCCAAGTTCGAATATAGGTCATGTCGGGTTAAAAACTAGGTTACTAGGCCAAATTGAAGGAAAATGTTGTTAACACTCTGGAAGACACATTTTAAACTTGAGCATGTTGAAACTTTATCAGAAAGTTTGTCTTGATGATATCTAGGCCAAGTTCGAATATGAACATGTCCGGTCAAAAACTAGGTCACTAGGCCAAACTTAAGGGAAATCTTGTTAACACTCTGAAAGCCACATGTTTGGCTTCAGCATGTTGAAACTTTGTCAGAAAGTTTGTCTTGATGATATCTAGGGTAAGTTTGAATATGGGTCAGGTCAGATCAACGACTAAGTCACTAGGCCAAATCATAGAAAAATCTAGTTAACACTATATTTTTGACTTGAGCAGCTTGAAATTTTGTCAGAAAGTTTGTCTTGATGATATCGCCATTGGCACTGAAAGAGTTATGTCTTAAATAGCCCATCCTCAGGTGAACGATTCCAGGGCCTCATGGCCCTCTTGTTTAGATCACCTGAGCACCAGACTCAAGTTGATCTATTGTGATCACTCATATTACGTCCATCATATGTTGTACATTCAAATTTCTTCTCTGAAACAACTGGTCCAGTTTTAACTAAAGGAATGTTCCCTAGGTGGCCCTCATTAAAATCATTCCAAGATTTAAAATTCCATTTAGCATATTAAGGGAGGGATGGCAAAAATTGAAAATTCTTTTCCAATGAATCAGCTTGTCGAATTCCAAGATTATTTTTTAGACATGTTCCTTTGGTGACCCTCTATAAATGTCTTACACACCATTTTGATTTGTTTAAAACTATGGCAGCCAGGCGGCATCAGAAAAGGGGCAAAATGACAAAACTTTTCAATTCCATTCTCATGAAATAGCTTGTCTGATTTCAAGATGAATTGGTAGAAATGTTCTGTCAGTGACCCTTTTCACAATTTGATCAACCTGTATTGATTGACTGAAAAACATAGCAACCTAGCGGCATCAGAACATCGGTAAAATGAACATTAAGTTATTTTGATTCACTTGACCAATTTTAACTAGATTTCACATGAATGTTCCTTTGGTGGTCCTCTTTCAGAATTGATTTCAATTCTTTGTAGAACTTTTGTTGCTGTTGCAACAGAAAGGGTGCAAATCCCTTAACTTTAAGAATTCTTCTCATCTTAATCTATCGAAGTTGCACAAACATTGTTCCACTGAACATGGTTGCCACCAAAGCTGGAAATAGAACACACATCATACTTTCCTAAGCTATGGCTAAATGTCCAAATAATTTCACACAATTGTTTCTTAATTTAAGTGGCTGTTTACTAGAATTGCTTGACTCAATTGCAGATATAGATAGCTACCTAATTATCAGACAAAGTTTGCACGGCCATCATTTTGATTCTGAAATGAATATCCTTATTGATTGCAAATGTTTGTTCCTACTTCTTAAAATTACAACTGTTTGCATTAAGCCCCTGAGATGTTTTTGTACAGTCAAGTGATTTGACGATTGGTAAATTCTTAGAAAGATTTTGTACTAAAATAAATTCTCATGTAATCCCTTTCCCACTTGCAGTCACATTTTGACTCATCTGTAGCAGAAGACTTTTAACCCTTTCACACATACAACAAATCTGCAGCAGACGACTTTGAAAACTTCTCGGCAAAAATATGGAAAATATCTATAACTGCAGGTATAATTGCTGAAAAAAGTTGAAAACATTGTGGCAAATGGAGAAATTGCTTGTTTTGAGCAATTTTTCTTTTGTCAATTTTTTTTCAATAGCTGTGTGCTGCAGATGCGCCAAAAGTGTCTATAAGTGGTAAAGGGTTTTAAAAGCCTTTTGCTATAATATTTTGAATTCTTTTCAAAAACTATATATACATTTATAGAGATGTTTCATATTTTTCTTGGAGCTTTTCAAGGTCATCTGCTTGTAGAAAATGGTTAGCTGTGTAAATTATCGAAGGTATTATTCTGATTGATTGCCTGACATTACAGAAGTTAACCCTTTCCCACAAATCTGCAGCAATCATCTGGAAAATGTTTTTATAGAGTTGAAAACATTGTGGGAAAAGGAGAAATTGCTCATAATGAGCAACTTCTCCTTTTGCCACAATGTTTTTAAAAGTCATCTGTTGCAGAGGTGTCAGTAAGTGTTTATATGTGAGAAAAGTTTTTCTTGATTTGTCTCATAGATCTACCTTTTGAAAGTATTCTGCCACTTCCTTTTTTTTCTAAACATGATAGGAAAACGTTATCTTCTTGTGTTTTTGTAACATTGAAAACAGACAAATTTCCTGAAGGTAAAGGAGAAATCGCGAGTTACTTTTTTTCTCCTTTCTCAGTAGTTTACTTTGTTCATTAGGTATGACTTTTTGCTGCTTCTCATGATAATATATTTAAGACGGGAGAAAGGCTTAAAACAGTTTTTGTGACTAATCTATTTCAAATAAAATTGGACTTTTGATAAAAAAAAATTCTTTATAGGTTTTCACAGATTCAAAGTTGGCTGTCAAATAATTGACTGATTTGGTCGTCTGCTGCAGACCCCCCTTTCCTTCACATAATTATTGTGCAGGTGCATCAGCACCAGCGCATATATTGTTTGTGTTTAGAACTATCACTGGTGCAATGGGCTTGCGCATGAGCCTTGTGAATCGTCTTGATTGCGCATGCGCCATATTTTACCATCAGCTCTCGGATGTTTCCGTAGCAGTTTGTCACTAGACCGGTTCTCGTTCGAGTTTGCAATAGAAGATTAAGATTAGTGAACCAGTCTATTTATATGCGAGTATTTTTTTTTTATGATTAAATTATAAATTAAAACCATAGTTTTTTAATAACAGGAAAATGGGAATATTTTCATAAATGCGAAGTTATTGTGCTAAATTTGCAATTTCAAGAATATATGAAGGAAAAAAAAGTTAAGCATGCGCAGACAAATGTTTACAATAATTTTGGGAGATCAAGATCAATATGTTAGTATTTTTGTTTTCATTATACTTATTAAATTTAAAAACTATTGTTATCATATATTTATATCATATATTTAAAAGCGGGATTCATGTTTATCAAATCAAACAGATTTCTTAAGCCATAAAATGCTGATTCCCGCGCTATCATCCAATTGCTGCATCTTGCAGCAACTCTTGTTAGAAGTATAATTCTTGAATAAAATTGAAAATATGACTAAAGAAATAAATTGCTCAACATGAGCAATTACTTTTTTTTTGCCGCAATGTCTTCAGAATTCATCCGCTGCAGATTCATCAAAATGTGACTGCATGTCAGAAAGGGCTAAATCATCTGGTTCCCCTATTTAAACATATTTAGTTGTGATTTTTAGACAGAGAAGACAATTTTGTGAGTAAAGGAGAAATTGCTTATCATAATTGAAATTATCTTTTCTCACAATGTTGTCAAAAGTCATGTCTTAAACCTTTCCCTCATACAGACGCATTTTGATGCCTCTGCTGCAGATGACTTTCGAAAAACATTGTGGCAAAAGAGGAAATTGCTTATATGGAGCAGTTTCTACTTTTGCCACGATGTTTTCTACTCATTTCAATAATTATTCTTTCATTTCTAGTGAATTTCCATAGTTGTGTCTATATATATTTTCAAAGGCATCTGCTGCAGAGTTGGAGCCGTTTCTAGAGAAAGCCAACATTATAGACTGCGTAATGTATCAACCTAGATCAGCCTGTACAATCTGTGCAGGCTAACCTAGGCCAACACATTCCGTCTCAGGGGGATGTGGTATAGAGTAATGATTCTTTAAACAGAAAATCCAGAGGAGGCGAAAAGTGTCTGTCCAGGTTAGCCTGCACGGGATGCTTAGGCTGATCCGGATCAATACTCATGCTGAGTCCACAATGTTGGATTTCTCTCGGGACGGCTCATATGCAGGTGACATTTGTAAATATTGTCAGTATGAACAGTTTCTCATTTTCCCACAATGTTTCTAAACCTTTCCCTCATACGACAATTCTGCTGCAGACGACTTTAAACACTTTTTTGTTAAAAATTAGAAAATCTCTATAATAGAATGGATAACCTATGACTAAAAGTGGAAAACATTATGGCAAAAGGGGAAATTGCTCGTTTTGAGCAATTTCTTCTTTTGTCATTATGTTTTCAAAAAGCCTTGTGCTGCAGTGGCGTCAGAAAGCATCTATATTAGGGAAAGGCTTAACTCTGAATCAAACTTTTACTTTCCAATTTTCCAAGTGTTGCATTTTGTGATTTAGATGTTTTCAAAGCAGATGACTCGTAAAATACCATATCATGTCAACCATTAACCCTTTCCCCACATGCAGACACAACTCAATGCATATCAGCAACAGATTACTTTTGAAAACATTGTGGCAAAAGGAAAGATATTGTTAAGAATGAGAAATTTCTTATTTTGCCACAATGGTTTCAGTACCAAAATTTCTCTTCAAATTTTTCAAGTGAGGCAATTTTGATCAGAAGAATGTTTTCCAAGCAGATGACTTTAAGCACTATATTATATCTGGTGAATAGTTAATACTTTCCCACATTGAGACAAATTTTGACCAATTGGCAGCTGACAACTTTTCAAGAAATTGTGGCACAAGTAGGAATTACTCATGAAGGGCAAAGTTGTCCTTTCACCAAAATGTTCTCTTTAATCATACTTTCATTTCGGATTTGTTTCGTATTTTGCATAGATATCTTCAAAGTCACCTCCTGCAGAATTGATGCATGTGGGAAAGGTGTTAGAATGGAGAGAGAAAGGGTTTAAACCTGAGGAGGGGGATTTATGGTTAATGCCCGGTAGTTTGTGATTTGATTGATTCTATGTAACATGTTACTAGGAAATGTCTGGTTATCAATTAGTAAATCGAGATATAGCATGCGTCACTCTCGTTATTAACTACAGGAAAAATCACTTTGTCAATGACGTAGTGATGAGTGGTAAACCCGAACATACGGTTAACATTTTTTTAAATTTTGGTCCAGAAAGAATGTTACTACCTGTAAGTGTCATTAGGGTCTAGAAGTTCTATTATTTTTCATTCAACACTTTCCCTACATTCAAATGCATTTTGATGCATCTGCAGTGAATGACTTTTGAAAACACAGTGGCAAAAGGAGTAATTTCTCTCTTTTTTCCAAATACATTTATTTTCATTGTTATTCTATAATCAAAGTAACATTCATAGTAATTTTCCTTATTTTTGCCTACATATGTTCAATGTCTTCTGCTGTGGATCTTTAGCTCACCTGAGCAGGATGTGCTTAAGGTGAGCTATTGTGATCACACTTTGTCCGTCGTCAATAAATACCTTGTAAACACTCTACAAGCAACTTTTTGCATCAAATCTTCATGAAAGTTTTTCAGAAGATACATCTCCATCTACTCATGGCTGTATTAATAACTTGTGTATCTTGAAACTTTGTCAGCCTTGATATTATGATAATATCTAGGCTAAGTGCAAATGTAGGTCATTGTCTGTGCAAAAACTAGGTGACTGGGCCAAATTGATAAAAAACCTTGTTAACACTCTAGAAACTGCATTTTTTGCTTCAGCAGCTTGAAACTTTATCCTGATGATATCTAGATCAAGTTTGAATATGGGTCATGTCAGGTTAAAAATTATGTCACTAGG
This sequence comes from Serripes groenlandicus, assembly GCA_031761405.1. Taxonomy (NCBI): domain Eukaryota; kingdom Metazoa; phylum Mollusca; class Bivalvia; order Cardiida; family Cardiidae; genus Serripes; species Serripes groenlandicus. The sequence goes on from JASEVX010000001.1 coordinate 249,992,829, forward strand.
CCAAATTTATGGAAAATCTCTGGAATATATATGTGTTTACAATAACTCAGGGGAGTGATCCAGGGCAGGGCCATCATTGCCATGTTTGTAATAAAAATTATATACTCAATACATATTAACACAAACATTCCAAATATTTACATTTGTCCTTCTCTGATAGTTGTGCCAAGCATACATACCTCCAATAGTATTGACCTGGTATCATGAACATTTATATACATGTTTCTCATCATAATATCAGCCGCGTCTCACAATTTGGGGTCTTGAAGAACCATCGAGATAAAGTGAAGACTCTCGCAAGCCTGTGCACCAATACAGTCTCATCGGAGCCGTCACTGTATATATAATTATGTCTCCCCCCTCCGGAGGAGACATATTGCTTTTGGCTGCGCCGTCTGTCCGTCTGTCTGTCTGTCCGTCCACATTTCTTGTCCGGCCTTTATCTCACAACCCCTTGGCCACATTTCTATGAAACTTCACAGGAGTTATCGGTACAACTTCTAGTTGCGCATATTACGAGGGCATTTAATTTGACCTACTTTTGGATGAGTTATTGCCCTTTTTAGCTCACCTGAGCTTTGCTCAAGGTGAGTTATTGTGATCGCCTTTTGTTCGGCGTCCGTCGTCCATCGTGCGTTGTGCGTTTTTCCCCAAAAACAACCTCTAGTTATGTATTGTAGTCCTTGATGCATCTTTTGACAAAAGAAATTCTAAAACTGTACGTGCTTTTGTTTTATGCCAATATCATTATACCCCCAGATACATAGTGTTCACAAGAAATGTCCACAGACCAATGGACCGACAAACCAACAAACCGACCGACCGACCTACAAGCGTGACTCCTATATAGCCCCCATATACTTTCTCAGCAACCCTTGGTCATAATTCAATATAACTTCACAGGAATGATTGATACCAAGCCTAGTTGTGCATATTGTCGGTGTGTTGCACTGGATTTTTTTTAAATGAGTTATGGTCCCTTGAATTTCTTATACATATGTATATTGTCAGGCACCAGCTGGGGGTATTCATCACCTTCAGTGATATTTCTAGTTTTTTGTGGCCTGGTTACTGAGGTTCAATGAGACCCAAAAGTGTAAGATGCACTTCACATGTAGTTGAGTTAATCTGGGGATATGGTTTAAGGATACAAGCAGAAGTAGTAGAATTGTTACCATTGGCATTCATATTTTGTTAGAAATTTCAAAGGCAAACCTACATATAGACACTTTCTGACGCCTCTGCAGCAGACGGCCTTTTGAAAACATAGTGACAAAAGAAGAAATTGCACAAAACATGCAATTTCTCCTTTTGCCACAATGTTTTCCACTTTTTGTCACAGATTATCCATTCAATTTTGGAGATTTTCGATTTTTTGACAAAATTCGTTCAAAGTCGTCTGCTGCAGAATTGCCGTATGAGGGAAAGGGTTAAGTATATTTTTTAGCACCAGGGTATCATTTTGGAATCAATTCGGCAAAAGAAGAACTATAATAACCATGTTGTGTGATATATATCTAAAAAAAAAGACGACCAAAGTTAAGAAACTTTATTGGAAAGAAGTTCATATCTAATATGATGTGAATCTAGGGTATGATTGGTGGTCATCCGACGTTTGATAAAAGTCATTGGGACATGCGTCATTCGACTTCCACCAATGGGCTAAGTCTATGTGGAAAAGCAGCCAGTTGCTTGGGAAGATTGTTGTGTGGAGTACTGGTTTGAGAAAACCAGGAAACACATGAGTAGGTGAACTGGCCGCCGTAATATGACTGAGAAATTGTTAAAAACGGCGTTAAACCCCAATCAATCAATCAATCAATGATTGGTGGTCAACATTCTTATAAAAGAGTTGACACTTTTCCACATACAATATATCTGCACCAGATGACTTTTAAAAAATTGCCCATAATGAGCACTTTCTCCTGTTGTCACAATAATTGAATAGATTGAATAGAGATATTTCATATGGTTTCAAAGTTGTCTGCTGCATGCTGCATATTTAATGTATGAGGGAAAGGTTTTTCATCAAAATGAACAACTTAATACTATAAAAGTACATGAAGATATATTTAATGAACATCATCTGAAACAGTGAACAGTGAACAAGGACAATTATAACACATTAATATTGTTGGAACCCTTTCCCATATAGAAACAGCTTGCTGCAGAGGAAATTAAAAACATTCAATAGAGTTAAGCCCTTTCCCACATACAACACATCTGCAGCAGATGACTTTGAAACCATTATGTCAAAACTATGGAAATTCTCTGTAAATGAAAGAACAATTATAGAATAAAGGTGAAAGCATTCTGGTAAAAGGAGAAATTGCGCATCATGAGCAATTAATCCATTTGCCACAATGTTTTCAAAAGTTGTCTGCTGTATAACAAAAGAGCATCTGTAGGTGGGAAAAGGTTAAAAGATTGTGGCAAAAAGGGAAGCTCATCGGCTATATGTGGGGAAGAGTTGATTTTCAGCATTCCAATGTTTCATTATCCTTGATGTTATTTAGTGAATCTTATCTGTTGTCATCTACTATCTCATTTATAGGTGTTGTCATAGAAACTGGATCTTTCGTCATATCTGTTGTTAAAGAACTTTGTGTTGCTATGGAAACTGGGACAGTCGTAGTTGTTGAAACTTTATCATTTTCTTTTTCAAGAATTTTGAATCTTTCTAAGTTTTGATTTAATTTTCTTTTGGTAGCTTCTAAAGATTCTTCTTCTTCTACTAGACTTTCATCTTGACCCTCAGAATTTTTCTCAAGGTCATCCTTACTACTTTCCTCCAAAGTTGTTGTTGTTGTCGGCAGTGGGGTTGTAGTTGAAGTAGTTGTAGTAGTTGTAGTAGCTTGTAATAGTTCCTGTTCACGTTCATAAAGGATTGAAGTTAGAGGTTTTATTTTCATCTCTGTCTTTTTCAGTGAATAAGTAGAATCATTTTTCCAGTCATACCATATTATTCCTTTTATAAGTCCATCTGGCGTCATCTCTGCGGTTCCATTTTCTTTATATAGCCCATTCAGGGAGGCATAACCACATGCCCTAAACCACCAACCTGATTGGTCCATTTGAGCACAGCTTGCATGCCATTGGTCATTGTCACTGTCAATTGTACTAAATCTCATTTCATTGTGGTAAGGACCCATAGCATCCCCTGCTGTACCAGAATAGCCCTGTATGTGTAGTTGGTATACAGTATGTTCATGATCCACTTTGAAATTATCATAAAGAGCAAAAGCATGGTTATCTTCCCAGTCCCACAGGTCTATGCGAATAGCATAATTCTGAATGGTTGTCAGTCGAGACAGATGCTCATTACCAAGCCAATACTCGGTGTTAACATTTCCAAAGCCAAAAGCGTATTCGTTCCATGGCCGTGTGAAATTGACAGTACCGTCGATGCGTCGCTGAATAACAGTCCATCCCCCGTAGGATGTGTGCATGTCACACCAAACGTTGATCAGTCTTCTGGATGGTAGGCGTATTGGATATACCCCACTTATGGTGATGCCTGATTGGTACAGCTCCTGGCAATCTGTAACACCATTGACAAAACATACACGTTAAATGGCCATGCTATTGGCTCATTAATTGGATATTGAAACCATATAAACCTTTTCCATATACAACAAATCTGCAGAAGACAGCTTAAAGAATATATTGGCAAAAGACTATGGAAATTCTTTATAATTGAAAGTCTTATTATTGAAAAGAATTGAAAACATTGCAGCAAGGTTTGCTTTTTCTTCTATTGCTCCACACAACACTCTTCTTAAGCAACTGGCTGACTTATGGTTGATGACATATCATACTGCTAGTAATTACTTTTGTCAATAATTGAAAAGACTCGAAAAGTAATCAGAATCAAGTTTGTGGACAGAAACTCCATGTCATTAAAAAAAACTGAGCTTTGCCTTAACCCTTTTTCACATATAGACGCTTTCTGACGCCTCTGCAACACACAACTTTTGAAAACAGTGTTTTCAACTTGATTCAATAATTATACTTTCATTTATAGAGAGTTTCTTTATTTTTGCCAAAACGTATATTTTTTTTTATAAAGCAACATGGTTTGCTCAAGAGCATTCCATATTGCCTGATGACCACCACAGTGGTAGAGTGTCTGCCTTGGGTGCGGGAGGTCAAGGGTTCGATCTCTGGCCTGGTCTTACCAAATTGGTTGTAAAGTGGGGTATAACACACTCACACAAAAACGATGCCTGACACTAGGACAGTACATTAATCCATGTAGCCTAGGTAGCTAGCCAGTAACTAAACAAGAACATGTGCCAGGTTTATGGCATTCCACCATGACTGCCACAGACAGGGATTAAACCCGGGATGCCCAGTCTCAAATGTCAAATTGCGAAGAGTTTATATGCATGAGGTTAAATATATTCGTACAGAGAAGCATTTAGGTCTGATTTCAATGAGATTGCTTTTGTATATGCTAATTTTACTGGTGCCTTCTCTGCCTTTTGGCATTTATGCATAGTTTATTGGTGCCTTCTCTGTCTATTGATATATATATATGCACAGTTTACTGGTGCCTTCTCTGTCTATTGACATATATGCACAGTTTACTGGTGCCTAACTCTGTCTATTGACATATATGCACAGTTTACTGGTGCCTTCTCTGACTATTGACATATATGCACAGTTTACTGGTGCCTTCTCTGTCTATTGACATATATGCACAGTTTACTGGTGCCTAACTCTGTCTATTGACATATATGCACAGTTTACTGGTGCCTTCTCTGTCTATTGACATATATGCACAGTTTACTGGTGCCTTCTCTGTCTATTGACATATATGCACAGTTTACTGGTGCCTAACTCTGTCTATTGACATATATGCACAGTTTACTGGTGCCTTCTCTGACTATTGACATATATGCACAGTTTACTGGTGCCTTCTCTGTCTATTGACATATATGCACAGTTTACTGGTGCCTAACTCTGTATATTGATATATATGCACAGTTTACTGGTGCCTTCTCTGACTATTGATATATATGAACAGTTTACTTGTGCCTTCTCTGTCTATTGATATATATGCACAGTTTACTGGTGCTTTCTCTGATTATTGATATATATGAACAGTTTACTTGTGCCTTCTCTGTTTATTGACATATATGCACAGTTTAATGGTGCCTAACTCTGTCTATTGACATTTATGCACAGTTTACTGGTGCCTTCTCTGTCTATTGATATATATGCAGTTTAATGGTGCCTTCACTGTCTATTGACATTCATGCACAGTTTACTGGTGCCTTCTCTGTCTATTGACATTTATGCACTGTTTACTGGTGCCTACTCCTGTCTATTGATATATATATATGCACAGTTTACTGGTGCCTAACTCTGTCTATTGACATTTATGCACAGTTTACTGGTGCCTTCACTGTCTATTGACATTTAGTAGCCCTTTTCCACATACAACAAATCCGCAGCAGACGCCTTTGAAAACGTCTGAACAAAAATGTAAAAAATTTGAGGCAAAGGAAAGATTGCTCATTATGAGCAATTAGGAGCAATTTCTACTTTTGCCACAAAGTTACCAATAGTCAACTGCTGCAGGGGCTTCAGAAAGTGTCTGTATGTGGAAAAAGCTTTAGCTTTTGAAAAGGCTTGAATCGTTTTGTGAAAATTAATTGACCACATGCACATGCATAAATCTACCGGCCAACTGCACTCAAGAGTAGTTAGACACCTTCTAGGTACCTTCATGAAAGTTTGTACGTTGATGTACATAGCCAAACTTGGTTATATGCATGGTCATGATGAAGGTATCCTGTATACCTGAGTTCAAGTGGATTGAATAGTGTACACTTGTAGGTGATCAATCAAATTTCACAATAAGTTGCTTACCTCACAATTTAGTATGGTTTGAAGAATATACAGTTTGACTTTTATTTGCTACAATTCAGAGGTCCAGATAACGGTGGGTATTCAGCTCTTTTTCCCACAATTTCTCTCTTATTATTAAGGCCGGCCGGGTAGCTCAATTGGTAGCGTATCTGACTCGTGATCTGGAGGTCACGGGTTCGATACCCGGTTGCGGCGACATTCTTTCGGGCGATGTTTTCCATTGCCTCTCACCTCTGATCTATGTGAGAAAGTAGTCAGTGGCTTCGAAAGAATGTTGTGTAAGTACTGGTGTGGGAAAGCCAGGAAAACATGGGTAGGTGCACTGACCGCCGTGATATGACCAAAGCTGTTGAAAGCGGCGTTAAACTCCAAACAAACAAACAAAACTCTTATTATTAAAGCAAGCCCTATGTTGTGGGTATGCAAAAAGAATCGTCTCACTGAGACGATTCTTTAGAGTACAAACAACATAAGGTTAGAGGGTCAAATAAGGATTTAAGAACATGCAAAACGCCCCTTATCTAGAACTCTCCTACATTGAATTCAAATTTATAAAGGTTACCTCTAACTACTGGAATATCGCCAAGACTTGGTCTTGATCTTGCCTGATCACTTCTGCTACTCCTGGCCACAGTCTGAAAACCTCTCTTCATGTTGACATGCAATGAGTCCATCATCCTGTAATAGGTTCACTCTATTTTCTTAACCCTTTCCCTCATATAAACGCTTTCGGATGCCTCTGCAGCAGACGGCTTTTTGAAAACATAGTGACAAAAGAAGAAATTGCACAAAACATGCAATTTCTCCTTTTGCCAAAATGTTTTCCACTTTTAGTCATAGGTTATCCATTCAACTATGGAGATTTTCTATGTTTTGACAAAATACGTTCAAAGTCGTCTGCTGCAGAATTGTCGTATGAGGGAAAGGGTTAAGGTGTCTGCTTCAACCCCCTTTTCCCACATGCAATTGAACCTACAACAGAGGACTTTTGAAAATATTATGGCAAAATAAGAAATTGCTCATTATGAGCAATTTCACCTTTTGCTACAATATTAACAAATCTATTCAATAAGTCGTCTGTTTGAGATTTGTTTTATGTGGGAAAGGAAGGATTTATAAATATCTTGGACAAAAGGTGTATTACATTTTAAAACTTGGAAGATTTATAGGAATTATAGAATTAAAAACATTGTAGGAAATGGAGGAATTTCTTGTTTGTAGCAATTTCTCTTTTCCCCACAATGTCATGCTTACCAACCCTCCAGATTCAATCGTGAGTCTCACGATTTGAAGGGCGTAACCCCACTCCCACGATCGTGAGGGAGAAACTCACGATTTTCGAAAATTCGAAAAAAAAAAAAAAAAAATCTTTTTTTAAAATCAAATCATGAGGATAAATGTACTGAAAATTACTACAATCATTTTCTAACATCAACTTTTTAACATATTGTCACTGATAAAAGGCCCTTTCTTTCAACAAGTTCAAAACAATGTGTGTAGCTCAACTAAATGATTAATACATGTATGTATATTTCTTCTCCATGTGTCTTTATTCCATTGGTACTCGTGTTTTTCATTCAAAAGTATGTCTATAAATTAAAATGTTGTTAATATATATTAAATATTGAAAGTATTGTACATGTATCCCTGCATAGTTATCTAAATTCCGTTCTATTGTGAACATTTCTACTGTTAAATTCATGGCGCTGAAAATCTCCCCCTTCAAACCCCAATCCCCCACTTTGAGATTATGAAACTCCCCCTTGAGGATGAGAAAAGGTTGGTAAGCATGCAATGTTAACAACAGCTTAATTTTTCTACTACAAAGGCAGCTTTTCTGTCTCTACCAAGGAACAGTTAATGTCATTAATTATATAAAGGTATAGATAAGAAAAGTAAACAGGATTGTAACACATTACCCATTGTGTTGTTTCTAGTGTGGTTTGCTTTGAAAACATCAGTGGAACAAAAAAGATTTACATAAAATAAAGCTGCAGCAGAAGACAAAAAAATATCTATGCAAAGCTATAGAAAATTATATGATTATTCAATAGACTAAAAAACATGCTTGCCATAATGTGTTCCCTAGTTATCTACAGTTGATGTCTCAAAATGCTCATAATGAGCTTTATCTCCTTTTGGACAATGTTTTCAACACTATTCAGTAATTATAGATTCATCTTTAGAGATTAAATATATATTTTGCCAACATATTTTCAATGTCCTCTGCTGAAGATTTGTTGTAAACAAAAATCAAGAACGATACATTTCTCATAATAAGCAATTCCTCCTTTTGCCACGATGTTTTCAACTCTATTCAATATTTACAAATTAGATTAAAGAGCGTTTCCATAATTTTCTCAAATGTTTTCAAAGTTGTCTGCGTCAGATTTGTTGTATGTGGGAAAGGGTTAATTAGAATCTTCACAGTTTTTGTTGCGCTTCTATTAACCCTTTCCCTCATACGAAAATTCTGCAAAAAGTAGAAAATCTCTATAACTGAATGGATAACCTATGACTAAAAGTGGGAAACATTTTGGCAAAAGGAGAAATTGCTCGTTTTGAGCAATTTCTTCATTGGTCACTATGTTTTCAAAAAGTCGTCTGCTGCATATGCGTCAGAAAGCGTCTATATGAGGGAAAGGGTTAAAGATTAAACATTTATGAAGAAATATATACATGTTGTTAATGGTATTTATTTTCTTTTATAACTCAAAAATACATTTAGGATAAAGCTACAGTGCTTTTCTTATATCAAGGGAGGTCACTCACCTGTACAAATTATCCAGCTGTTCTGCCTGACTTGTCCCCTCTAGTATTATATCCTCATGTAGTTTCTCCAGGACCACGCACTGATGCTCATTTTGAAGTTCTGCAGATAGGGACCTGTAGGCTAGTGTGTGACATATACTGTCCTGTTGTCCTGCAGCTGAGTGTACACACAGACATCCTAGCAGAGTTAGGAACAACACCCTGCCAAACACCATCTTCATGGAAATGTTGACATTGCTTGTGATTGATACCTAAGATAAATCATCATAAATTAAGAGTTGGTTTTGATCGGAAAAAAATGTGAATTAACCCTTGCCCTCATATAGACGCTTTCTGACGCCTCTGCAGCAGACAGCTTTTCGAAAACTTGGCAACAAAAGAAGAAATTGCTCAAAACAAGCAATTTCTCCTTTTGTCACCATGTTTTCAACTCTGTTCAATTATTGTTATTTCATTAAAAGGGATTTTCTGTGCTTCTGCCTAGACTTTTTCAAAGTTGTCTGCTGCAGATTTGATGTATGTGGGAAAGGGTTAATTATGATAAGAATGTGGCAAAATCTCCCAGGGTACTCTGGCGTACAACAGAGATCTTTTAGCCTTTTTAACACATATCGGACAACTTTGTGGCAGATGACTTAGTACATTTTTAGCTCACCAGAGCACAAAGTGCTCAAGGTGAGTTTTTGTGATCGCCTTTTGTCCGTCATCAACAATTGCTTGTTAACACTCTAGAGGCAACATTTTGCATTCAATCTTCATGAAAGTTTATCAGAACATATATCTCTATCAAATCTAGGCCAAGTTCGAAACTGGGTCATGTCGGGTCAAAAACTAGGTCACTAGGCCAAATTTAAGAAAAAATCTTGTTAACACTCTAGCAGCCGCATTTTTGGCTTGCCTTGTGCATGTTGAAACTTTGTCAAAATTTTCTTAGTGATATCTAGGCCAAGTTCAAATATAGGTCATGTCCTTCAAAAACTAGGTCACTAGGCCAAAGTGAAGGAAAATCTTGTTAACACTGCAAGCCATATTTTAAACTTGAGCATGTTGAAACTTTGTCAGTAAGTTTGTCTTGATGATTTCTAGGCCAAGTTCGAAACTGGATCATGTCGGGTCAAAAACTAGGTCACTAGGCCAAATTAAATGAAAATTTTGGTAACACTCTGGAAGCCACATTTTTGACTTGAGCATGTTGAAACTTTGTCAGTATGTGTGTCTAAGTGATATCTAGGCCAAGTTTGAATATGGGTTATGTCAAGTCAAAAACTAGGTCACTAGGTCCAATTGAAGGAAAATCTGGTCAACAATATGGAAGCCGCATTTTAAACTTGAGCATCTTGAAACTTTATCAGAAAGTTTGTCTTGATGATATCTAGGCCAAGTTTGAATATGGGTAATGTCCTGTCAAAAACTAGGTCACTAGGCCAAATTTAAGGGAAATCTTGTTAACACATTGGAAGCCGCATTTTTAACTTGAGCATGTTGAATGTTTGTCTTGATGATATCTAGGCCAATTTTGAATATTGGTCATGTCCGGTCAAAAACTAGGTCACTAGGCCAAATGTAAGGAAAATCTTGTTAACACTCTGGAAGCCGCATTTTTTGCTTGAGCATGATGAATCTTTGTTAGAATGTTTGTCTTGGTGATATCTAGGCCAATTTTGAATATTGGTCATGTCCGGTCAAAAACTAGGTCACTAGGCCAAATTTAAGGTAAATCTTTTTAACACTCTGGAAGCTGCATTTTTGGCTTGCCTTGCGTATGTTAAAACTTTGTCAGAATGTTTGTCTTAGTGATATCTAGGCCAAGTTCAAATATAGGTCATGTCCGGTCAAAAACTAGATCACTAGGCCAAAGTGAAGGAAAATCTTATTAACACTCTGGAAGCCACATTTTTGGCTTGAGCATGATGAATCTTTGTCAGAATGTTTGTTTTGATGATATTTAGGCCAATTTTGAATATTGGTCATGTCCGGTCAAAAACTAGGTCACTAGGGCAAATTTAAGGAAAATCTTGTTAACACTCTGGAAGCCGCATTTTTGGGTCAGGTCAGATCAACAACTAGGTCACTAGGCTAAATTGTAGAAAAATATAGTTAACCCTATAGAGATTGCATTTTTGACTTGAGTAGCTTGATATTTTGTCACAAAGTTTGTCTTGATGATATTGCCATTGGCGCTGAAAGAGTAAAGTCTTAAATAGCCCATTCTCAGGTGAGAGATTCCAGGGCCTCATGGCCCTCTTGTTGGCATTAATATTGAAAATGTTTATAATTAATTTTTGGATAAAGGTTAAAAACATTCTGATAAAAGAAAGAAATGCTCATTATGAGCAATTCCTAATTTCCCACAATAATTTCAAAAGTTGCCTGCTGTAAATGCATCAGAAGGTTAAAAAAGATCAAAAACTGGTAGTCTGCCTTCAGAGCACAGAAGAAAAGAGACATTTTAACCCTTCCCCATATACAACAAATCTTCTGCAGACAACGTTAAAGACATCAAGCCAACGATATATTGAATAAAGTTGAAAACATTGTCGCAAACGGAGAAATGGCTCATTATGAGCAATACTACCTTTTGTCACAGTGATTTCAAAAGGTGTCTGCCGCAGATTTGCTGTATGTGCAAAAGGGTTAAGAGTTTAATGAGTGTAAGTCCTTGGTTTCTTGAAACATTGAAAATACGTATACATCATTTTATGGTTTGTTTAAGAATAATTTAAAAGTTCCCATTCTTTCAGTAATTGCTTTTTAAGATGTTTTGCTTCACAGATGATATTATTTGATAAGCTGTTTACAGTATCAAATACTAAATTCTTTTGTCAGCAGAAACTTTAGAAACTACCAGTATAATGGAAAAAAAGTATTCACAAACAATTATCCTTGTTTGTGAAATATCTTTACTCTTTTGAGTTGCTGGCATTTTATCAACTTTTTCCCAAACGCAGACACATATAGATTCATCTGTAGCGGACAAATTCAGAAAGCATTTTGGCAAAAGAGGAAATTTAGCAATTTTCCATGTAAAGACCATAATTGTTTTAACTCACTTCAATAAGGATACAATTACTGTCATTAACCCTTTCCCTCATACGACAATTCTGCAGCAGACGACTTTAAACGTATTTTGTCAAAACATAGAAAATCTCCATAATTGAATGGATAACCTATGACAAAACATGGAAACATTGTGGCAAAAGGAGAAATTGCACGTTTTGTGCAATTTCTTCTTTTGTCACTATGTTTTCAAAAAGCCGTCTGCTGCAGAGGCGTCAGAAAGCGTCTATATGAGGGAAAGGGTTAAAGAGGTTTTAAATATTTTTGCCATGATGTTTTCAAATATATCTGCTGCAGATTTGATGTACAGGTATGTAGGAAAGGGGGGTTAATAGAAGTATTCTTGCTTAACCCTTTCCCTCATATAGACGCTTTTTGACGCCTCTGCAGCAGACGCTTTTTGAAAACATAGTGACAAAAGAAGAAATTGCACAAAACGTGCAATTTCTTCTTTTGCCACAATGTTTTCCACTTTTTGTCATAGGTTATCCATTCAATTATGGAGATTTTCTATCTTTTGACAAAATACGTTCAAAGTCGTCTGCTGCAGAATTGTCGTATGAGGGAAAGGGTTAAGAACACAGAAAAGTACATCACAATTAGACTGTTGTTATCCAATTAAATACAAAAAAAAATCTATACTTATATCAATTGACAAAATTAACTTGTTTTAAGTGTGTATGAACATTCCTCTAATTAAATTTGATATCCTATTTCATTTGTGTATGCTCACTTATATCAATTGACAAAATATAACACATTTTACCCCTTTTCCACTTGCATTGACTTTCTGATGCCTCTGCAGCAGACAACCTTTTAAAACATTGTGGCAAAAAGGAGAAATTGCTTATACTGAGCAATTTCTCCTTTTGCCAGAATTTGTTAACACTATTTAATAAGTAAACTCTCATTTATGGTATGTTTTTGCCAATAATTATGTTTTCAATGTCTGCTGCTGTAGATTTGCAGTATGTGGGAAAGGGTAAAGTGTGCCATAATGTCACATTTCTTAATGAACTTGTTTAAAACATTCATGTACATACCTCAATATAATTTGATATCCTATTTCAATTTTGTATGCTCACTAGCTTGCAATAATGCCACATTTATTAGAACAGAACCTTGAACTGGGTGGAATTCTATTTATAGGCTCTTCATGAATAAAAGGGAGTTTTTAAACATACAACAATTCTCCAGCAGATGAATTTGAAAAGATCTACTAGACAAATCAAATGGAACATCTCTGTGAAAGGAAGTTTATTTACTTAGAGGGTTGAAAAACATTGTGACAAATAGAGAAATTGCTTATCATGAGCAATTTCTCCATTAGCCATGATGTTTTCAAAAGAAGTCTGCTGTAGATGTGTCAAAGTGCTTCTGCAACCAGCCAAGGGATAAATTTGGTAAACAGCTGCTATCTGTCTTACACCAGAGGATAAATATATATATATATGTCTTTCCCAGCAGTCTCTCTTATTACCAAATCAAACCTATGTTGTCGGGATTCATCTCAGCATCTCTTTCCCATATATAGACCAATCTGCAGCAGCCCAATTTTGAAATCATTGTGGCAAAAGATGAAATTGCTCATGAAGAGCAATTTGTCCTTTTGCCACAATCTTTTCAATCTATTCAATAATTTAGCTTTTGGTCATAGAATGTTTTCATATTTTTGCCAAGATGTTTTTCAAGTCGTCTGCTACAGCTTTGTTGTTTGTGGAAAAGGCTTAAGTACCCACAACCGGGCTTAAGGTCAAATAAGGATTTTAGAAAGTTCTACATATAATGAAAGGGTTATATTAGATACAATCCACATTGGTGAACACTGCTTCTAATTTAACCCTTTCCCTCATACGACAATTCTGCAGCAGACGACTTTGAACATATTTTGTCAAAAAGTAGAAAATCTCATGACTAAAAGTGGAAAACATTGTGGCAAAAGGAGAAATTGCACGTTTTGTGCAATTTCTTCTTTTGTCACTATGTTTTCAAAAAGCTGTCTGCTGCAGAGGCGTCAGAAAGCGTCTATATGAGGGAAAGGGTTAACAACTTTTATCATGTAGCGGTGTGTCTGCGATATGTGTCTGTGGGTTGAGTTGAAGATAAGGTAAAAAGGCAAATCAAGATAAGAGATCGTATCGGTATAAACCAGTTCCAAGTTTTTCTCGATCCTTTTCACATGCAGTCGACTTTTGAAAACATTTCGGCAAAAGGAGATTTCGCTCAACTTTATGCACTAATTATGTTTTCTTTTCAAAAGATTTTCCTTATTTTTGCCTAGATGTTTTTTAACCCTTTCCCTCATACGACAATTCTGCAGCAGACGACTTTGAACGTATTATGTCAAAACATAGAAAATCTCCGTAATTGAATGGATAACATATGACAAAAAGTGGAAAACATTGTGGCAAAGGGAGAAATTGCATGTTTTGTGCAATTTCTTCTTTTGTCACTATGTTTTCAAGAAGCCGTCTGCTGCAGAGGCGTCAGAAAGGGTCTATATGAGGGAAAGGGTTAAGGTTGTCTACAGCAGGATAGGATCATTTATGTTACAATTTCCCTTGAAGCAGATAACTTCAGAGATCAATTATGGAATAAGGGAAGTTGATATCAAAACTAGCTTTCTATCTGATTTTTCATAACTCACTTTTCTGACATAATATTTTCTCTGTGCATGTTTTCAAAACATTTTACTCAAGATTTACTCGAATACCCTTTACATAATGATATTTGACGACAAGGCTAGAGAAGACTCCGCAAAATTTCTCTTACAATGCATCAAAACCTATTTTATCCTTACTCAGCATCATCTCACAGAGTACCGAAAACATAGGGTTAGAGGGTCAAATAAGGTTTGTGATAAGAAAGGAAAATATGAAAATTGATTAGTCGCCGGGCAGAAGCCCGCGACTTCTATTTTTAATAGGTTTTCGGAAATCACATGGGAGGAGGAGTTATTATTAGAAAAAACCAAATGTAAATGTCTTGAACATATTACAATTGCGTTAGTTTAAAAACACTAAGTTATGACACATCTAAAATGAAATAAATATTCGGATGTTTTAAGTATTAGTAGTTTCTTTATTTTGACTCGCATCTCTTTTTTGGGGTTTTATTTACAAAGACAAAACCGTCCCTATGAGACTTGCAGCAAGCAGACTGTTATGTGTCAATATCAAGTAAAATTCACTTCGAATTCTCCTTTAAAATAGCAATCTTAACTTACTGAATGTTATTTTCATGTTCAAAGAGATGTCTTGATTTGTGAGGAATTCATGTTATAATGTTTATCCATGTATATCTAAAATATGAACTGTTTCTAAGCTAAAACTGTTGATCGCGTGACTCGCCAATACCAACTGCGTAGATCAATCTCCTTTGCAGAGAGCCGCTCTTTACACTCACTTACAAATAGTAAATTATAGGTGATTTAAAATGTATATTTAGTTCGAAACAAATGAAGAAAATAACAAACCGAATATAACTGAATTTTTAATTTATTAACCAGGTTTTCCAAAGGGGCGGGCGTCAACTTTCCTTGTCCGGACCATAACTTTGCCATGCATAGAGATATTTTCAAATAACTTTCTGTAGATTCAAGGTCAAGGTCACAGTGATAAGAAATAGACTTTAATTGAACTTTTCTTGTCCGGACCATAACTGTGTCATGCATAGAGATATTTTCAAATAACTTGGCACAAATATGAACTATATCAATATGATGTGTCACATGCAAAACTTTTGTATGTAGCTTCAAGGTCAAGGTCACAGTGACAACAAATAGACATCAGTTGAACTTTTCTTGTCCGGACAATAACTTTTTCATCCATAAAGATATTTTCAAATAGCTTGGAACAGATATACACCATATCAAGACGCTGTGTCATATGCACAATGTCTGATCTGGGTCCGAGGTCATGAAACTTACTCAATTTGAGCATGTTAACATAATTATTACTTTTGTAGTTACACACTTAGATTTCAAGGCTAGGAAATTGGCTCATTGCAAAGTAGATTTCAGTTACAAACTAAAAGTAGATTTTTTTTTTTTCCAAACTTTGTCCTCAAGCTAACAGAGCTTTTTAGCTCACCTGAGATTTGCTCAAGGTGAGTTATTGTGATCGCTTTTTGTCCGGCGTCCGGCGTGCGTCAACTTCTTCTCCTCAGTAACCAGTGGGTCAATTTGGATGAAACTTCACAGAAAGCATCCTCTCAATTACCTCACCAGAATTCCTTCAAATTTTTGGGATCCATGCAAAATTCTGGTTTCCATGGCAACGAAACCGAAAACACTTCAAAATTCTTCTTCTCCCAAACTGGTTGGCAGATTTTCAAATAATTTTGTAGAAATGTTCCTTGGATGACCCTCTATCAGATTCCTTCAAGCCATGTTGATTGGTCGAAAAACATGGCCGCCAGGGGGGGCGGGGCTATTTTGCCTTATATGGCTATAGTGAAAACTTAAAAAAATCTTCTCCTCCGAAAGTGTCAGGCCGATTTTCAAATAATTTTGTAGAAATGTTCCTTGGGTGACCCTCTATCAGATTCCTTCAAGCAATGTTGATTGGTCGAAAAACATGGCCATCAGGGGGCGGGGCTATTTTGCCTTATATGGCTATAGTGAAAACTTAAAAAAATCTTCTCCTGCGAAAGTGTCAGGCCGATTTTCAATTAATTTTGTAGAAATGTTCCTTGGATGACCCTCTATCAGATTCCTTCAAGCCATGTTGATTGGTCAAAAAACATGGCCGCCAGTGGGCAGGGCTATTTTGCATTATATGGATGATAGTGAAAACTTAAAAAATATTCTCCTCCAAAAGTATCTGGCTGATTTTCAAATAATTTTGTAGAAATGTTCCTAGGGTGACCCTCTATCAGATTCCTTCAAGCCAAGTTGATTTGTCGGAAACTATGGCTGCCAGGGGGCGGGGTATATATAGCTAAAGTGAAAAAAATCAGGTGAGCGTTTTCAAGGGCCATCATGGCCCTCTTGTTTAGTTTGAGCATCATGCTCAACTTTAGCATCATGCTCAAACTAAAAATGCTTCGTAACCATGGCGACAAACTCCAAACACGGATTTTATTCTCATCGTTGGTTTGTAATTTCACCCTATTTTGCAATGAGCATATTTCATAAACTTGTAACTCAAGCATCTAACTTCAACAACAATATTTCTATTACATGCTCAAATTGAGTAAGTTTCATAACCTCGGGCCCTGGATCTAGTCTGTTTGCAAAGGCATAAACGCATTACTATCAAGTAAAGGGTTAAGGCAGATCACTGATTATCAACCTTGCATTAGGGACCCTAAAATGTGGCTGCTTACAACAAAAGGTTGCTTAATATCTGTTATATATTATATGTTCTTAATAAATGAGGCCATCAACACACGATTGACTGTATTGAACTGATATTTGTTAGATAAAATTGTGATATATTTAATTGACACAGTAATTATGATTATTCATCAATAGAAATATTCCCTGTTACTTGAATTACTAGCTTTGATTAACTATTAACAGAAAGATTTGACAGATCTGTTAATTCTTAATCAAACACCTTCCATTATAGAAAACCTGGTTTCATGGAATTTCCATGTCTTGTTGTTTTGTTATATGCCGCTTTCAACATTTCTTCAGTTATATTATGGCATATCCTAGGTAAGTTACCAGTACAACTGGTCCATTTGTCCTGACACTATCCAGTCATAATGCTAACCCCGCAACCCTGAAAGCCAAGGAGAGCAGCCATTACTACCATTTTTAAAGTCTTTGGTATGACACGACCGGGAATCAAACAAGCGACCTCACCCCACCTGACTTGCAACAACAATTATGAACAAAACATAGGCAGCTAAGAAATAATAACACTACCTTTTTTGAAAAGGTCAATGTTTAGGTCACAAAATATCAAGACTTTGGTTCAGCTTTAACCCTTGCCCCCACATAAAGATGTTTTCTGAGGCCTCTGCTGAAGACGACATCTGAAACATTGTATTCAAATCTATTCAATAGTTACAATTTCCATTTTGTTGCCACAACCATATCAATGTCTGTTGTATATTTATTGTATATGGGTAAGGGTTAAAGGATTGTCATAGGGGAAACACCAATCTCATTAAAATCAGACCAAAAAACTTCTATGTACTATATACGAGTGTGCGAGTTAAGATCTGGTTTTAATGAGATTGGTGAAACACATGACTTGAATAATCAAAGCACTGATAGTACTGCCAGCAGGGGGATTACTGCAGATCAGGGATTACATTTGGACAAGGATTTACTTATCACAAAAGTTGATGAAATTCACTTCACAACTGTCTATATTTTCAACTTAGGGGATCCGTCTAGCATGGCTGTATAAAAATAAAAACTCAGTAGTCTCTTTACAACTGAACACTTTTTTACAAAATATTTTTACATAAAAAAGGTGAACAAATAAATGCAGTGCTTTTGTGTTTTTTTAATTCTCAATATGTTGGAAAGAATAGGTAACAGAGTTGTCAAAGGGTGTTTGAACTGCTCATATGATGTAATAATTTGAAACAAATAACGATGAAACTTGTTTCTCAAAAAATAAAAAGCACCCGCATGGAAAGTCTGGAACCAGACCATTCATTGTTAGTTCCACGGAAACAAGACAATTTTTTTAAGTCGTCAGTAGCATTGGCATTCAATTGTCTTGATCTGAACTATGAAGTTGGCCTGATTTTCTAATGGAAACTGTGCATGAGATTTGAAATGGTTCTGCATCTTCTGTAACCTTAACCCTCTGTAGAAGATGACTTTTGAAAACATTGTGGCAAAAGAAGAAATTGCTCATCATGAGCAATTTCTCCTTTTTCCACAGTGTTTACAACTTTCTTTGATAATCACACTTTGACTTTGAGTTTTTCAAATAGTTTTACCCAGAGGTGTTCAAATTCGTCTGCTACAGATTTGTTGTATTTCGAAAAGTGTTAATCTATAATAATATATAATATATAATATCATTTAAAATTTGCAGCTCTGAATTATAAAATTAATAGACAACACAGTTAGTATTTAACAAGTTAACCAGGATCATTGAGGCCTTCTTGTCTTCATATTGAAAATGCTTCTAACACTCAACCATGTTCAACAAATCTGCATCAGATAACTTTCACAGCTTCTTGGAAAAATTATGGGAGTTCTCTATAAATTAAAGTGAAGAAATGGAACCTAGTTGAAAACATGGTGGCAAAGAGCAATTTCTCCTTTTTAGCTCACCTATGCACGAAGGTGAACTATTGTGATCACATTTTGTCCGCAGTCCGTCCATCGTCCGCCGTGCGTCGTGCTTCGTCAACATTTCAGCTTGTTAACACTCTACAGGCTACATTTTGCATCTAATCTTCATGAAAGTGTATCAAAACATTCATCTCTATCAAATCTTGGACGAATTTGAAACTGGGCCATATGAGGTCAAAAACGAGGTCACTAGGTCAAATTGAAGCGAAATCTTGTTAACACTCTGGAGGCCACATTTTCAACTTGAGCATGTTGAAACTTTATCAGAATGTTTGTCTTAAAGATATCTAGGTCAAGTTCGAATATGGGTCATATTGGCTCAGAAACTAGGTCACTAGGTCAAATTGAAGGAACATCTTGTTAACTCTGTAGAAGACGCATTTTTTGCTACAGCAGTTTGAAATTTTGTCAGAATGTTTGTCTTAAAAAATATCTAGGTCAAGTTTGAATATGGGTCTTATTGGGTCAGAAACTAGGTCACTAGGCCAAATTGAGGGAAAATCTTCTCAACTCTGTAGAAGCCGTGTGTTTTGCTTCAGCAGCTTGAAATTTTGTCAGAATGTTGAGCTGAATGATATCTAGGCCAAGTTCGAATATGGGTCATGCGGGGTCAAAAACTAGGTCACTAGGCCAAATTGAAAGAAAATCTTGTTAACACTTTGGATGCCGCATTTTTTGCTTCAGCAGCTTGAAATTTGGTCAGAATGTTTGTCTGAATTATATCTAGGTCAAGTTCGAATATGGGTCATATTGGGTCAGAAACAAGGTCAATAAAGGAAAATATTGTTCAAACTCCGGAGGCCGCAATTTTACTTAGAGCAAGTTGAAAATTTGTCAGAATGTTGTCTTGATGATATCTAGTCCATGTTGGAATATGGGTCATATCAGGTAAAAAAATATAGATCACTAGGCCAAATGAAGGAAAATCTTGTTAACACTGTGGAGGTTGCATTCAGAATAATTGTCTTGATGTGTTTTGCATTGCAGTACATTGTATAATTAAGGTGAGCGATCCAGGGCCTTCATGGCCCTCTTGTTTCCCAATGCTTTCAAATGTCGTCTGCTGCAGATGCCCCAATTAGCTTGTGCATATGGGAAAAGGTCAAATTTAAATCCTTTTTTATTTCAGGGTAAAGGCGAGATGCAGACCTATTGGCTGGTCGGGGAAGTAGGAAATGAGCAGACAGAAACAATCCTTGTTGATAGCATTAGTGATACAGCACCAACTCTTAACAATTCAAGGTATTAATCAACTACATTGCCCTGGTTTGGGCGCTTAAGCCTTTCCCACATACAACTAATTGGCCGAAGACTACTTAGAAGACATCTGGGCCTTGACAACCTTGTGGCAAACGGAGAACTTTTTCAATTACTCTTTTTGCCACCCTTTTTTTTTCAAAAATTGTCTTTTAAAAAATGGGAAAAGGGTTATGTGTTTCTAGACCCCAAAGCTCGGTAATTACAAGGGCTATCGACATAATGGTCATGAGTTTGAACCATGACTCGGGCATTCATTCATTCAGATCATTAACCAAAAGTCATTGTGACTGGCATCATTCTCTTCAATCAGTGGGCTAAATAGTCTCTGCAGGAAGGCAGCCCGATATTTGGAGTACAGGTGGGAGAATGCCGGGAATAACACATTAGGTGAACTGACTGTCATGACATAACTGAGGTGAACTGACTGTCATGACATAACTGAGGGGAACTGACTGTCTTGTCACAACTGAGGTGAACTGAATGTCATGACATAACTTAGATGAACTTACTGTCATGACATAACTGAGGTGAACTGACTGTCATGACATAACTGAGGTGAACTGACTGTCATGACATAACTGAGGTGAACTGACATAACTGAGGGGAACTGACTGTCTTGTCACAACTGAGGTGAACTGACTGTCATAACATAACTTAGATGAACTTACTGTCATGACATAACTGAGGTGAACTGACTGTCATGACATAACTGAGGTGAACTGACTGTCATGACATAACTGAGGTGAACTGAATGTCATGACATAACTGAGGTGAACTGACTGTCATGACATAACTGATGTGAACTGAATGTCATAACATAACTTAGATGAACTTACTGTCATGACATAACTGAGGTGAACTGACTGTCATGACATAACTGAGGTGAACTGAATGTCATGACATAACTGAGGTGAACTGACTGTCTTGTCACAACTGAGGTGAACTGACTGTCATGACATAACTGAGATGAACTGATTATAATGACATAACTGAGGTGAACTGACTATCATGACATAACTGAGGTGAACTGAATGTCATAACATAACTTAGATGAACTTACTGGCATGACATAACTGAGGTGAACTGACTGTCATGACATTACTGAGGTGAACTGACTGTCATGACATAACTGAGGTGAACTGACTGTCTTGTCACAACTGAGGTGAACTGACTGTCATGACATAACTGAGGTGAAGTGATTATCATATGACATAACTGATATGAACTTACTGTCATGACATAACTGAGGGGAACTGACTGTCATGACATAACTGAGGTGAACTGACTGTCTTGTCACAACTGAGGTGAACTGGCTGTCATGACATAACTGAGGTGAACTGACTATCATGACATAACTGAGATGAACTTACTGTCATGACATATCTGAGGGGAACTGACTGTCATGACATAACTGAGGTGAACTGACTGTCTTGACATAACTGAGGGGATGTGACCGTCATGACATAACTGAAGGGAACTGACTGTCATGACATGACTGAGGTGAACTGACTGTCTTGTCACAACTGAGGAGAACTGACTGTCATGACATAACTGAGGTGAACTGACTGTCATGACATAACTGAAATACCTTTGAAAACAGCATTACACTCCAGTCAATCAACCAGACTTCTGTGGAAATATTATTGTGTATTTTTACAACATACATATTAATGTATTTGACTTTTACCCTTTCCCACATACTACATTTCCGCAGCAAAAATATTGGTAAAAGAAATGAAAAATATCTCAAAAGACAAGTATATCAATTGAAAAGAGTTGAAACATTGTGGCAAAAGGCAAAATTGCTAATCACAAGCAATTTTTCCTTTTTCCACAATGTTTTCCAAAGACGTCTGCTACAGAGGTGTTAGAAGGGTCTGTATGTGGGAAAGGGTTAATTTATTATCATTTTGGTGTGTTTTTAGCTCACCTGAGCTCGAAGTGCTCAAGGTGAGCTATTGGGATCACATGTTATCCGTCGCCTTATTAACACTACATTTTGCATACAATCTTC
Organism: Serripes groenlandicus; assembly: GCA_031761405.1. NCBI lineage: Eukaryota > Metazoa > Mollusca > Bivalvia > Cardiida > Cardiidae > Serripes > Serripes groenlandicus. Next base: position 250,015,079 of record JASEVX010000001.1, read on the forward strand.
ATGAAAGTTTATCAGAACGTTCATCTCCATCATATCTTGGATAAGTTCGAAACAGGGTCATATGAGGCTCAAAACAAGGTCACTACCTGTTAGGTCAAATTGCTGGAAAATCGTGTTAAAACTCTATAAGCCGCACTTTTTTCTTCAGCAGCTTGAACATTTTTCAGAATGTTTGTCTAAATGATATCAAGGCCAAATTTGAATATGGGTCATACTGGGTCAAAAACTAGATCAATAGGTCAAATTGAAGGAAAATCTTGTTAACACTCTGGACGCTGCATTTTTAACCTGAAAATATTGAAACATCATCAGATTTGTTTGTCTTGATGATATGTAGGTTCGAATATGAGTCATGTACGGTCAACAACTAGGTCTCAAGGCCAAATTTAAGGAAAATCTTGTTAACACTCTAGAGGCCGCATTGTTTGTTTCAGCAGCTTGAAAAGTTTTCAAGTTCGAATATGGGTCATTTTGACTCTTAAACTAGGTCAAGTACAGTCCGACCTGTGTTTGGGGACCACCCATGGGAAGAGAACAATCTAGTCTTTGTTCACAGGTGGTCTTTTATTACAGGGTCATTTATGCAGAATATGAGTAATTGTGAAATAAAGCGTTTGGTTGCTATAGTCAGGGAATTGCTAAACAAAGATGGTCTTTAGAACAGTTTTGATTGTACTAATTCTGGAAATATATTGGGTTCCTGTTATTAAGTTATTATTGCATTTTAGCACCATTTCAATTTGACAAAAACAAAATTCAAAAAAAGGTGTAGTTCTTGGGCTACATGTAGCTCCCCACTGTGCCATTTGAGTAATTCAGAATGCAATGGTACTCTTATTATACCCCCCGCAAACAAAGTTTGGGGGGGTGTATAGGAATCACCCTGTCTGTTCATCTGTCTGTCCGTATGTCCACATTTCTTGTAAGCACTAATCCTCCTAAATGGCTCAATGGATTTGGTTCAAACTTTACATGAAGGTTACACATCATATGTAGATATGCATGAAAGAAGATCATACACCTCGGATTCTGCCAAGGGGAGATAATTCAACTTAGAGGTTACCTGCGAGGGACTCCTGTGCACATACCTCCACATTTCTTGTAAGCACTACTCCTCCTAAACGGCTCAATGGATTTGGTTCAAACTTTACATGAAGGTTACACATCATATGTAGATATGCATGAAGGAAGATCATATGCCTCGGATTCTTCCAAGGGGAGATAATTCAACTTAGAGGTTACATGTGAGGGACTCCTGTGAACATACCTCCACATTTCTTGTAAGCACTACTCCTCCAAAATGGCTCAATGGATTTGGTTCAAACTTTACATGAAGGTTACACATCATATGTAGATACCATTGTGACATGATATTTTTCTATTTGAGTGTCTGGATTTGAATTTTAAACACAAATAGTAATCAAACATGTCTAACCAAGAACACGATTAAAAATTTAATCAATATTATGTAATATTCGATATTTATTTGATCAGAAAGACATTTGGAATTTCAACAGCAAAGTAGAAACTTTACCATTGTATCTGATGCTTTGGGAGGGGAACAGGGGGTATTCTTCAGTGAGCTTTGCTCACAGTATTTCTAGTTTTAAAAGTTGCCTTCTGCTGCAGTCATCAGAAGGACATTTTGAAATTGGTATAAGTGATTACTGTTAGGTATTTTTATTCAATTTAAGAGGAAAACTGGCAGAAGAAAGATCATCTAAAATATAAATGCTATAGTATAACATATTTTTAAATTTATTTTCTACAACCTAGTATGAGTTTAAATCTTGTATTCTGCTTTTTGAACATCAAACTTAAATTTCTATAATTTGTCTTCATTGTCTCAAATTATACTCTTAGTTTGGTCTGAATTTCCATTTGATTATGTCAGGGTTTTGATTAGTTAAAGTATGGATTGTTTTTCAAAAAAATACTTTTCATCAACACACAGTGCGGGGTGAGCTATTGTGACCACTCAACCTTGGGCCGAGGCCACGACTTCGTCTGTCAGTTCACATTTTTCTGCAAATATCTTCTCCTCTTAAACCAATGGAAGAGGTACTGGCACTGTTTGACAATAATTTGGCACAAATGTTCATTGGGTGATCCTCTACGAACGCTTTTCAAAATATTCTGATCCATTGAAAAACATGGCCACCAGGGGACATGGCATGTTTTCCATATTATGTTTATATAGTGGTAACTTTAAAAATCTTCTTGTCCAAAAGTTTAAGCCCGATTTGAAAAATAATTTTGTACAAATGTTCCTTGGGGTGACCCTTTACCAAAATTGTTACTCTGATCAATTGATGAATATGGCCACCAGGGTGCGTTGTTTGTTTTCCTTATATGTATAGGTTAAGTGAAAGCTATTTAAGTTTTATTAAATTGAGGTGAGCGATATAGGACCTCTTGTTTGTAGTAACAGTATATATTAGCGCTGTCAGGCAAAAAGGTGTCTTGCTGTATCTCTTACAGCATCACATAAATAAGAACATGTGTAAAACTACACAAGGGTTGTTTCCCAGTGGACGCAGACAGTGAAAAAGCTTGCAAAAATGGGAGAATGCATGAGCTTGCATGTATATTTAAACCTTCCTACATATAACAAATCTGTAGCAGACAAATTTTAATAGATCTAGGCAAATCTATATACCTGAAAGTATATTCATTACATTTTAAAACATTGTTGGAACAAGAAAAATCACTCATTGTGAGCAATTTCTCAATTCGCCGCAATGTTTAAAATGTTGCATCTGCATGTAGGAAAGGGTTAAGATCACTATAAGCATTACTTCGCTCATATATTTTGTATTACCCATTCATTAACCCTTTACCTCATGTAGACACTTTCTGACGCCTCTGCAGCAGATGGCTTTTTGAAAACATAGTGACAAAAGAAGAAATTGCACAAAATGTGCAATTTCTCCTCCTTTTGCCACAATGTTTTCCACTTTTTGTCATAGGTTATCCATTCAATTATGTTTTAACAAAATACGTTCAAAGTCATCTGCTGCAGAAGAGAAAGGGTTAATCAACTAACCTTGTATGGTATTTTAGGGTGTCTTATATCGAACATGGATAAAGACTATTTGTCCAATTTTGTTATCTTACGGCAGAAGTTGAGAATTGTAGAACTAATGTCATGAATTCAGCAGGATAAGGGTTAACATTCAGCTATATCTTCCTCTTTGTTGTTGATTGCTATAGCATGAAATGACGATAGTCATTCTAAATATGAAAGTACAGTTATTGAAAACTGTCGCAAAAGGAGAATGTTTTCAAAAGTCTTCTGCATCAAATCCGCCATATGCATCTGTAGGTGGGAGAGGGTTAAACATTTTTGTTGAAATAAAAGTCATAACACTTTGATTCTTTTCAGTTCCTGTGATAACGCTCTGGATTTATATGCAATGCATGCATCCACAAGCTTTGCTCAGATAGAACTTAAGACTGGGTACCAAAGATCTAGCGACTCACAAACTTTATCATCTCCAAAATCTCATCTAGCCCTCTCAGTTCCACGTGAGATGAAACCACGAAGAGCAGACAATCAATCAAAGAGTAGACCAGATTTTGAACCTAGAATAGATGATCTCAGTTTAGTATCACCTCAACGTCACAGAACTAATGACATAGTGGTAGACTTAGAGAAGAATGAAGCAACATGCAGTAAACACACAGGATCAAAGTGGAGACAGTCCGCATCTGAACACGGAAGTGAGGCTATAGCTTTTTTTCTTGACACTGCTGACAATGTAGATACAGTCACTCCCAACTCAAGTCAAATTGATCAGAGTGAGGTTGGAGCTGTTGGTGGTGTAGATTACACTGCTTCAACACCCGACGGTCAATGCACAGACACACTGCAGAATTACTATGCAAACCTTGCTGAAAGCCCTAAAGCACCATCTTTAAAATGTGAAAGGGGTGAAATCAAATTTGATCCAAAGGATAGTTTTTCTATGTTTTGTCCATTTATGTCTAGTGTTGTCAGTGATGGAAACAATGAACAGGCAAAGTCTGATGATGGTAGTTTTCCAAAAAGCGAATCTCAGGGTGTTAATGGACAAAATATTGACAGGAATGATCGTGATCATTGTATAAGTGATGAAAACAAACCAGTTCCTAGTAATAATCTTGATAATGACGAATCAATGGCTGCAAATAAAGGTTGGAAAATACCTGAACATTCAATAAAAACTTTCTCTCCTTCACCTGCTCCCAAACTAAGAGTAAATGTAAAATTGGACAAGACAGTACAAGTGATATCAAGTGATAAAGACATACAATTAAAAAATGGGACTGCCAAGTATGACAACAACAATGGAAAAAGCAGCCATGGTGGACCAAGCAATGTTGACACTAATGCAAATGAATCTGCTAATTCTTGTCTGTTACCTTCCAATGCATTACCAAAACAACAAGATGTACAAAAAGATGCAAAACAGACATCAGATTCCATGTACTTGTTCAAGAAAGATGCCAATCCCAATTGTTATAAGACCGACTTGGGACTAGAATCTCTGAACTGTTTGAATGACAAAAGTATCAGTAAACCTGTAACAGTGATCCAAAACAATTGTGGTGAGGAGAAAGTTACACAAAACAGAAGGAAGACATGTTGGATGCCAGCTGCCAACAAAGATCAATATGAAATGCAAAATACCAATACAGCTGAAAACGAGGAAAAACAGGGTCATACAGATGTAAGTGGTAAACAAAATCACAGTGAAAACACACTAGGTGAAACACATGTAGTACCGTCAGTTGTAAAGTACACTAACAATCCTCTAGTTCACAGTCAAACTGCTGTATGTAATGGTTTATCAGTTGAAATAGATAGGAAATCTCATTTGCATAATGGACTTGCAAATGGATCAGAAAAACAGGTCATAAACAGAAATGGTGCCCAAGATTTGTGATGGAAAGTGATTTAACCATTTCCCACTTACAGATGCTTTCTGACTCAATGAGCAATTTCTCCTTTAGCCAAAATATTTACAACTTTATTCGATGATTGTTCATGATTTATAGAGAATCCATCTATTTAGCTCACCTGAGCACGAAGTGCTCAAGGTGAGTTATTGTGATCGCCTTTTGTCCGGCGTCCGTCATTCGTCAACTTCTTCTCCTCAGTAACCAGTGGGGTCAATTGGGATGACTTCACAGAAAGCATCCTCACAATGACCTCACCAGAATTCCTTCAAATTTTTGGGATCCATGCAGAATTTGGGTTTCCATGGCAACGAAACAAAAAAAACTTTAAAGTTCTTCTTATCCAAAAACTGAAAAGCAGATTTTCAAATAATTTTGTAGAAATGTTCCTTGGATGACCCTATATCAGATTCCTTCATATTGATTGGCCTTATATGGCTATAGTGAAAACTTAAAACATATTCTCCTCCAAAAGTGTCGGACCGATTTTCAAATAATTTTGTAGATATGTTCCCTAAGTGACCCACTTTCCGATTCCTTCAAGCCATGTTGATTGGTCGAAAAACATGGCCGCCAGGGGGCGGGCCTATTTTGCCTTATATGGCTATAGTGAAAACTTAAAAAATCTTCTCCTCCGAAAGTGTCGGGCCGATTTTCAAATAATTTGGTAGAAATGTTCTTTGGATGACCCACTTTCAGATTCCTTCAAGCCATGTTGATTGGTAAAAAAACATGGCCGCCCGTGGGCAGGGCTATTTTGCATTATATGGCTATAGTGAAAACTTAAAAAATCTTCTCCTCCAAAAGTGTCTGGCCGATTTTCAAATAATTTTGTAGAAATGTTCCTAGGGTGACCCTCTATCAGATTCCTTCAAGCCAAGTTGATTGGTCGGAAACTATGGCTGCCAGGGGGCGGGGCTTATATAGCTAAAGTGAAAAGAAAAATCAGGTGAGCGATTCCAGGGCCATCATGGCCCTCTTGTTTAGTCCTCAACATGAGAGTCAATCATAAAGTAATTAATAACTCTTAACCCTTTCCCATATACAGCAATTCTGCAGTAGACGACTTTGAAGATATCTAGGTAAAACTTTGAAAAATCTCTTTAAATGAAAGTATGGTTACTGAAAAAAGTTGAAAACATTGTGGCAAAAGGAGAAATTGCTCGTTTTTTCAAAGTGTTTTCAAAAGTCGTCTGCTGCAGAGGCGTCAGAAAGCGTCTATATGTGGGAAAGGGTTAATATTGAAAATGACCAATGCATTGGATACAAAACAGTATACAAATTTAGTTGGAAACAGTGTGTGAAAATGAGTAACTGATTTTGTTTTCTACAACAATTTACAGATAGGATATATTCCACATTCTTCATTCTTCAAAATGCAAATTATTGCACTATATTCAAAAATAATAGTTTCATCTCTAAAGATTTTCTATAAGTTTGCCCAGTAGTCGGATTCAGATGTATATAAAGCATGTGGGAAAGGGTTAACTATATTCTGTAATCAGTTATTTGATACAATACTTTCCAAATCTAGTGGAGGGGAGGGCAATGCCATCTGTTTAGTTGACAGTAAGATCCTTTCCCTTGCCTAACAGAACAGTCCATTTATAATGCCAAGTGCCAAGCTGTATCTTGTAATATTGTTCAGTCTTCATTTATTATACATGGAAAAAGTGGAAAACATTGTGTCAAAAGGAGAAATTGCTCGTTTTGAGCAATTTCTTCTTTTGTCACTATGTTTGCAAAAAGCCCCCTGCTGCAGAGGCGTCAGAAAGCGTCTATATGAGGGAAAGGGTTAAAAAACATGGCGACAAAACAAGCAATTTCTCACTTTTTCACCATTTATTCAACTCTATTCAATTATTGTACCTTCATTTAAAGGGAGTTTCCAATTTTGTTCAGGTATGTTTTCAAAGTCGTCTGCTGCAGATTTGTTGTATGTGGGAAAAGGTTAAACTTGATTTATGTTATCTTGTTGATAACATAACAAAATAAGCACAAAACATCTGGATAATAATAGAAGTTATAGCATGAGTATTTGGAAGAACTGTATTATCTTGTACCACAGTCAAAAACATTTTTGAAAAAAAGGAGAAAATAAGTGTGTTTTCAAGTCATTTACTAAACAGTTTACTGTATATAAGTAAGGGTAAACAAAGCATATTTATAACTTTTATGACAAAGCTTATTTCTGGCATCTTCATTAAAAAAAAACCAGCTTTCCCTTTCATCATATTTATAGCAATTTCCAACAATGTTTTCTAATCTGGCTCGAAATGGTATTTCCAATTTTCTAGATGATACATTTACTTCCTTACTGGTGACTCTTAAAAATATTAGATTTAGAATTGGTCTAAATTATTCAATTATATTCTTGTACATGTCTTTTACATGACTTGTTATGTAATTATAAATAGAGATTGCTCTTATTGAGCATAACCTTTTTAGCTTTCAAGGGCCCATTCAATAGTGTACACTATATCATGTAAACGCATCTGACAGGTGCAGATAAATTTGAAAGAGAGAACTAGATACAAGGACATTCATGTGAGATACCCTAGCTCATTCCAAAAAGACCCCTTGATTCTTTACCTTGCTCAGTGCATAGCACAGATACATACAAGGCACTTTTTAGCACCGCTGGCTTAAAGCCAGTTGAGCTATTGTCATGGTGAATTGTCCGTTGTGCGTGTGTGTGTCCTTAAACTTTTTGCTTCAAACAACTTCTCTCTTACCACTTGACCAATTGGGATGAAACTTCATAGAAAGCATCCTTTCAATGTCCTCTCCTTAATTCCTTCAAATATTTGGATCCATGCAAAATTCTGGTTTCCATGGCAACCTAAAGAAAAGAAATAGTGAAAACTTAAAAAATCTTCTCCTCTGGAAGTGTCAGGCCAATTTTCAAATAATTTTGTAGAAATGTTCCTAGGGTGACCCTCTATCCGATTCCTTCAAGCCATGTTGATTGGTCAAAACACATAGCCACCAGGGGATGGGGCTGTTTGGAGATTTAATTTTTGTCTAATGGCAGTGGAGCGATACTGGCCCTCTTGGGCCTCTTGTTCCTGGAAAGGACCAGTAAGTGACCTCTAGATGAGTGGAATGCACTTAAAAAACACCTCAGGAAAATCCAGAATCCGTACCGGGATTTGAACCCTGACATCTTGATTGAAAATCCAGTGTGTTAACCAATGGACCACAGTTTGTATGTGATGATATTAGTACTCATTGCCTGATAAGCTGTTTACAGACTACTTTAAATTTAAAACATGAAAAGAAACCAAAGAAAACTAAAGTAAATATATATTCATTTTCTGCATACACAACCCTGTAAATAAAGACCACATGTGAACAAAGACCAAGTGTTGGCTTCCCATGCATGGTTGGTCTTAATACACAGATTACACTGTATATAAAAAGGTGAAAATCCTCAACATGAACAATTTCTCTTTTTCCACAAAATCTATTTAACCCTTTCCCTCATATAGACACTTTCTGACGCCTCTGCAGCAGATGGCTTTTTTTGAAAACATAGTGACAAAAGAAGAAATTGCTCAAAACAAGCAATTTCTCCATTTGACACAATGTTTTCCACTTTTAGTCATAGGTTATCCATTCAATTATAGAGATTTTCTATTTTTTGACAAAATATGTTCAAAGTCGTCTGCTGCAGCATTGTTGTATGAGGGAAAGGGTTAATGTATTTAAATTCGCATAATGTATCAAATAAAAGTCTGTAAGTCTATTATGATATTGTCAATGATTTAATACTGTTGATAAAATGTGATATCAATCAAAATGTGCAATACTCCATATTTTATTTGTGATGTTGTGAACTGATATTATAGACAATAAAAAATAAAACTATATATTATATTATATATTCACAGTCATGTTTTCCAGTTCTTGTTTGTTTTGACTTCCAAACATTTAATTTGTAAACCAATTGTAACAAACAAGAGGGCCATGATGGCCCTAGATTGCTCACCTGAACTATGCAATGGGATTTCTAATGCAAAACACATCAAGACAATGTGGCCTCCATTTCCTGATTTCCCTTCAATTTGACCTAATGTCCTAGTTTTTGACCTTATATGGCCCAATATTTGACGGAGGTAAATGGTCTGATAAACTTTGTGCACAGGTGAGCTAAAAACATTTCAGAAAAAGGAGGAGGCGTTTCTATAATAGGCTAACAAGTAAGGCAACAGATCTTTGTCAATTACTTCTTTTCAAAGTAATGTCCCTTGTATGATTATGCACTAAGGGTAATCCAACTCTAAAGCAAACCTTTACCTTATATTGACGCCTCTGCAGCAGACGGCTTTTTGAAATCATGGTGACAAAGGAAGAAACTTCTCAAAACAAGTAATTTCTCATTCAACTCTATTCATTTATTGTACTTTCAATTCGAGGTTGTTTCCAAAAAAAAATCAGGTATGTGTTCAAAGTCGGTCTGCTACAGATTTGTTGTATGTGGGAAAGGGTTAAACACATGCTGCAGGCTGTCACGCGACATCTCGCTCAAATTTCTAGTAATTGCAGTCCACAAGTTAACTGCTTGTGACCCCATTGTATATAGTTCAGATTCTGAAAGAGTCGGGGTTCAACCCCCTGTTAAGTCATATCAGACTTTAACTTCAAGCACTGCCTGTGGGTGCCTGACGGTCGTCTGCTTAGTATCCAAGCGAGAAATTTACAAGATGAGAATATGGAACAACAATAGTTTTCAGTGACAGTGACCTTGACCCAAATCACCCCAAAACACAATCCCATTAAAGATCTAAAATACTTACTACAAACAAAATTTTGTTACATTATGTCAACTAATAAAAATATATTTTGTATAATTAGTGAGTTTGAAATTTTCTAAGTTAAGAAGGGCAATAATCCAGTCAAAATACATGACAGGGTTATGTACCTTGTAACACTTTTCCTTCATTCTATTGTACATTTGATAGTGAACAAGTATTTAAAGTTTCAAAGAGATAGCTTTGTTAGTGTTCATGTAAGTGACATTAACCAAAATTCTGTCCTGACCCTTTCCCACCTATAGACCCATTCTGACGCATTTGCAGCAGACGACTTTTGAAAACATGGTGACAAAAGGAGAAATTGCTCCTTTTGCCACAATGTTTTAAACATTTTTCAGTAATTATACCTTCAATTATATAGATTTCCATATTTTCGAGTAGACATTTGTCGTCTGCTGCAGATTTGCTGTATGTGGGAAACGGACATGAGTTTGACAAAATGGATTCAAAAGTTATGGATCTTGCACTTGTTGTTGCTACTATTATTATATAAGACTTAACTGTTACCTTGAATGATTACTAATCAAGAGCTGTCCGTTAGACAGCGCGCTCGACTTTGGAGTGCTTGATAATAAAACTTTTTGCAGTAATAGGCAACACAAAAAACCTTGACAGAGTTACCTGTCTACAGATAGGGGTCATGACGGTAAACAAGTATTCCAAGTCAATAATTGGATTTTACCCAGATTTAATATATTTTCTAAGTCGAAAAAGGGCCATAATTTGGTCAAAAACCTTCACAGATTTATGAACGTGTGTGCTGATAGATGATAAATAAGCATTGTAAGTGTATAAGCTATAACTTGAATGACTTAAAAATGGTGGGTTGGTATGAAAAACTTAACCAAAATTTTAAGTCTGAAAAGGGCCATAATTATTAGAAAAACCTGGACAGAGTTATGTTCTCTTGTCTTGTAATGGAGGTTATGATTGTGAACAAGTATTGTAAGTTTTAAAACAATATTTCTAAAAAGTGAAGTGGTACAAAAAACTTAACCAAAATTTTAAGTAAAAAAAAGGCCATAATTATGTACTGTCTTTTGATGTCTGATGGTTTTGAGTGAAAAAGTGAGGTGATACAAAATACTTAACCAAGGTGTGACACCAACGCCGAGGCGAGTAGGATAGTGTGCCTTTATCAAAAAATTTAGCTAAAAAAGTGGTTTTTAAAAATAAACTTAACCAGAATTCTTACTTAAAAAGGGGCATAACTTTGACAAAATGTATACAAGAGTTATGAACTTGCCCCTCTTGTTATTACTAGGTGACCGACAACTTTTTGAAGTTTCAAAGCTTTAACAAAAATATAACCGAAATTCTCATTTAAAAAGGGATATAAATTTGACAAAAAGCAATCAAGAGTTAAAGCACTTGTCCCTTTGGTTGCTACTATGATTTCAGGCAACTAGATTAAGTTTCAAAGCTCTAAATTGACTTTTACAAAAAACTTAACCAAATATACGACGCAGGACGAAAACGCCGGACATCGGGGAAGTTAAGACATTAGCTCAACTGTCTGAAACAGGCAAGCTAAAAATGTTGATCAGGGATGCAGGGACAGCATACAACTGATGCATCGGTGTTGGCATAAATACATGTAATATCGTTAGTACTAGGAATTACTGCAATAAAACTGAAATATTGTTGAATGTGGTACAATTCATAATTCAAACAATTTCAAGTTCCTTCCTTCACTTCAGTGTTATTACTCTGATATTACCATAGACATTCCTTTAGGTCACCTAAGCATAGAGAGCTTAAAGTGAGCTATTGAAATCACTCACCATCCCTCAGATGTCCTTTCAAATCTTCTTCTCTGAAACTACTGGTATAACATAATTTCACATCAATATTCCCAAAGTGAATTTTAATTCATGTAGAACTTTGGTTGCTGCAGCATCCTGCCAATACTTTAATAATCTTCTTATTAAACAATTGTTCAAATCATTCCAATATGTTGAAAAACATGGCCGCCAGGGGAGGGACTTGTTTACCTTATATGTATATATAGTAAAAACTTAAAAAATAGTAAAAATATTCTTGTACTAAAGGACTAGCCAAATTTGAAACAAATGTGTCTATGGTGACCTTCTACCAGGATCATTCAAATCATTACAAAGCATCAAAAAGAAGCCGCAATATTTCGTTGCACATGAAGCAATAAAAAAACAAGAGCGCCAAATGTCACAAAATACGCCCGTCCTATTTTTTTGAGACCAAGTATAGTGATAATTGGTTGTACGTCAGGCAAAATGTAGAGAGCAGATACTGTTGATATAGATTTGGCCATTTCAAGGGATATAAGTGTTGAGTGACTAAGATAACGTGGTTAGTTATCGAACCTGACCAAGATATTGTCTGACCAAGAGATATTGTCTAAATTGGTGATGATCAAATACAATGACTGAAGTGTTATGGCTGATTATAGCACTTATCCGAGATACTATGCCCATACACATTCCGACTAAATTTGGTGATGATTGGATAAAAGCTTCAAAAGTTATTGATGGGACAAGACCAATTAGAGGTAATTTCTATAATTAAAGGGCAATAACTCTCCATCCAGTGAATGATGCGATATGGCTGATATTTTGCCAATATACATTCTGACCAAATTTAATGGTGACTGGACAAAGGCTTTTAAAGTTATTGATCTGACAAGACCAATTTTAAGTAATTTCTGTCATTAAAGGGCGATAACCCTAGAGTGACACATTCTGACTAAATTTGGTGATTGGCTTCTTAAGTTATTGAACAGACAAGATCAATTTTAGGTAATTTCTATAATTAAAGGGCAATAACTCTAGAGTGACTATAGCGATATGGCTAGTTATCGAATTTGTCCGAGATATTATGCCAATTAACATTTTGACAAAATTTGGTGATGATTGGACAAAGGCTTAAGTTATTGGGCTGACAATACCAATTTAAGGTATCTTCTATAATTAAAGGGCGATAACTCTCGATTGACTAGAATGATATGGCCAGTTCTCAAACTTGTCCAAGATATTATGCCAATACACATTCTGAATAAATTTGGTGATGATTAGACAAAGGCTTCTTAAGTTATTGGGCTGACAAGAACAATTTTACATAACTTCTATAATTAAAGTGCGATAACTCTTGATTGACTAGAACGATATGGCTAGTTATCAAACTTGTCCAAGATATTATGCCAATACACATTCTGACTAAATGTGGTGATGATGGGACAATGGCTTCTAATGTTATTTAGCTGACAAGACCAATTTTAGGTAATTTCTATAACTAAAGTGATATGGCTAGTTTTCAAACTTGTCCAAGATATTATGCCAATGAACATTCTGACCAAATTTGGTGATGATTTGAGAAAGGCTTCTAAATTTATTCAGCTAACGAGACCAATTTTAGGTAATTTCTATAATTAAAGGACGATAACTCTTGATTGACTAGAACGATATGGCTAGTTCAGAACTTGTCCAAGATATTTGATGATGATTGGACAAAGGCTTCTAAAGTTATTTAGCTAACAAGACCAATTTGAGGTAATTTCTATAATTAAAGGGCGATAATTATCGAACTTGTCCTATAGGCTTCTCAAGTTATTTAGCTGACAACATACTGGATGCTGCTCGACCACCCGCCAGCCCGCCCACCAGCCGCAGGTAAAACTATAATACGATCCGTTTTTTTCAAAACGGGCGTATAAAAAACCATTAAATGATAGTATGATAACTGAAGTGTTCAAAATTATTGTGGTAAATGCAAATCATGATTGCTCATTGTGAGCAATTTCTCCTTTTGCCACAATGATTTCAACGATGTTTAACCTGACAGACTTTCAAATCATCAAGTACAAAACATAGATAATCTCTATAAATGATAGTAAGACCATTGAATAGAGTTGAAATTGTTCATTATGAGCAATTTCACCTTTTGCCACAATGATTTCAAAAGTCAACTGCTGCAGAGGCTCAGAAATGGTATATACTTGTGTGTGGGAGATGGTTAAAACCGTAAATGGAGAAAATTAAGCTCATGAGCAATTTCACGTTTTGCCACAATGATTTAAAAAGTCGTCTGCTGCAGAAAGGGTATATACTCCTATGTGTGAAAGGGTTAAAACCGTAAATGGAGAATATTAATCTCATTGTGAGCAATTTCACGTTTTGCCACAATGATTTCAAAAGTCGTCTGCTGCAGAGGCTCAGAAAGGTTATATACTTGTATGTGCGAAAGGGTTAAAACCGTAAATGGAGAAAATTAAGCTTATTTTAAGCAATTTCACCTTTTGCCACAATGATTTTAAGTCGTTTGTTGCAGAGACTCGGTAAGGGTATATTTGTGGGAAAGGGTTAAAACCGTAAATGGAGAAAATTAGGGCAATACATATTTGGTCATAACCTAATTCAGTGTTAATTTAAATTGTTATTGGAGAGAGTTTCCTGTGGAGATATCAAGACCCAAAACATTGAATAGGTATAATAATATGAAAGGTAAAGGTGTTAGAAATTTACAACACGAGTATACTACAAAAACATCACTTTCTTATATTGTTTCATCAAAATGTCGAAAGAGCAAATGTCCCTTTTTCATTTCTGGTTCAAGCAATTACATCACTTAGAAAAGTGAATGAAGCAGATAAGGAAAAGAGCAGATAACCATAGTATGTGATATGCTTGCTTGAATATAACGGATAAGAATAAGGGTTTATACGTCGAGATAAAGTCTTCTGGAGAACTGCGTAATATATAGGATGAAAGCAACCAGACTACATTTAGCGCGCCTTTTTTTGGTTCCTGGTTTGAGAACTATTTAAATAATAAAGCGAATGAGGCAGGTAACCAATTCAGTAGAATGGTTCTCTATTTACTGTTTAGACTAGATACAGTATGAACTTAGCTTAACTAAAAATGTACATACATTAAATTAATATACCGGCCTGTCTTTTTTTAATTTGTAAAACTCACACATATAAATAGAGTGTAAAAGGGATGTTTTAAAAGAAATTTACCTTAAATTAATATACTTAGAAAGGACAAAGAGAAATCCCGATATGTGGTCACACTGGCCTGTCTAAATATCGCCTTGTGCTAATTTTAAAGCATTCCTACAGGAAGCGCCTACTGGCGGCTTCCAATGATCTGCCTAGTTTTCCAAATAATGAAAGACTGTCACTTAGGGACATTCCTGTGAAGCTGTCGCAATTGGTCCAGTGATTTAGGCGGAAATAACAGTTCAAGATTGTTTTTCAAAAGTCCTTTCTTCTGCAACGTTAACAAGAATTTTGCATGGATTTCATTTTTTTCTCCAAAGGAACATCCCTGTGAAGTTTGGGTGAAAACCAACAATCCTAAAACTTAGGGCTGAGGTGAGCTTAAAAAGAATAACAAGAGGGCCATGATCGCCCTGGATTATCCACCTGAATTATGCCAACCACATAGTCGATCACAATAATTCATTTTGTGGTCAGGTAAGAAATTACTTGTTTAACAAGATTGTCCTTCAATTTGGCCTAGTGAACTAGTTTTTGACCGGACTAGAGCTATATTCATACATAGTCTAGATATCATCAAAACACCAATTCAGACTTAGCCTTGATATAATGTAGACAAAAATCCTGTCTAAGTTTCAAGCTGCTGAAGCAAAGAATGCAGTCTCTAGAGTGTTTCCAAGATTCTCATTGAATTTGGCCTAGTGACCTAGTATTTAACTGGACATGACCTACATTTAAACTTAGTGTTTACAAGAGTTTCCTTCAATTTAACTAAGTGACCTTTTTTTGGACTTTACATGACCAAGTTTTGAACTTGATCCAAGATTTAAGGGGGATGTATGTTTTGATAAATTGTCATGAAGAATGGATGAAAAATGTTGCCTGTAGAGTGTTAACAGAACAATTTTTGACGAGGCACAACGGAGGACAGACAATATGTGATCACAATAGCTCACTTTGAGCACTTTGTGCACAAGTGAGCTAAAAATAAAAATAAACGAAGATAAAATGGCATTAAATATTACATTTATATCATAGATGAAGCTTAATTATTAGAATAAAATGTTCACAAATATATTTAAAATCGATGTACTACCAAAATTTGCATGATCTATTTAGCCGTAGCTGGCAATAAAAGTTCCTGTTGTATCGTCATGGAATTTCCCTATTGCAGACGCTATTTGAGGAATCTGCAGAAGATCACTTTTGAAAGCACTTTTCGCAAAACCCAATGAATAAGTACACTTATGATAACCTCCAATCAGCATTGGATCTATAAAACGTTTAACCCTTTCTCACTTACAGACGCATTATGACCTTTCTGCAGCAGAACACATTAGAAAATATTGTGGAATGAATAAAACAGAATTTGCTCATAATGACCAATTTCTCCATTTGCCACAATTTTATTTTACTAATTTCAATAATTATAGTCATTTATAGAGATTGCCCACATTTCTGCTTAGATGTTTTCAAAGTTGAATGATGAAGATTTATTGTATGTGGGAAAGGGTTAAATTCACAGAATTTACAAGATAATACCGTAATCATCCCCCCTCTTGCCACAATTCAATAGTTCCAACACAATCTGATTTACAATATTCACTTATATAGATGAACTTTGTAACCATTGAAACAGATATCTTTTGAAAAATATGTTGGAGAAGGTGAGATTGCTCTAAGTTACTAATTAGTCCTTTTTCATCAATATTACACATGCACTTTACCAGATCTCACAGTTTCTCCCCACAGTGTTCTTAACCCTTTCCCTCATATAGACGCTTTCTGACGCCTCTGCAGCAGACGGCTTTTGAAAACAGAGTAACGAGCAATTTCTCCTTTTGACACAATGTTTTTCACTTTTAGTCATAGGTATCCATTCAATTATAGAGTTTTTCTATTTTTTGACAAAAAATGTTGAAAGTCGTCTGCTGCGGAAATGTTGTATGAGGGAAAGGATTTAACAGACATATTAGGTAAATGGTATAAAAACCACATTAATCTGTACTTCTCATGTCTATTAAAGTGTCCTGATAGCACTTACAGCACATAATACATCCATAAATATCACATTTCATCCATCTTTTTGGCTGGTTAGGTTGGTCTCGCACAAGATTGTTGTTACAAGTGTCTTATCTTAACCATTCCATGATCACCAAAACAGAATACTAAACGCCATTGCAAAACAGCATACTGCTACATAAGGACTTTTTCTTTCACCTGGAAAACAAATTACATATGGTACATGATTTTCATATCTAATTTAAGTATCACCCTTTCCCTCATATAGAGTTAGATGCTTTTTGAAAACATGATGACAACAGAAGAAACAAGCAATTTCTCCTTTTGTCACCATGTTTTCAACTCAATTCAATTATTGTTCTTTCATTTAAAGGGATTTTCTGTGCTATTGCCTAGACGTTTTCAAAGTCGATAGCTGCAGATTTGTTGTATGTGGTAAATGGTATGACCCTTTCCTATATGCAGATGCACATATCCAACAAATGACAGTTAAAAAAATTCTGGCAGAGGGAGCAATGGCTCATTATAAACAATTTCCCCAAACAACAGAGGTCCAGATAAGGAGGAGTATACAGCTGTTTTCCCCACAATATCTCTCTTATCCTTCAACCAACCCCTATGACTGTGTACTCAACAAAATCGTCCTACATCATAGGGTAAAGTAAGAATTTTAGAACGTAAAAAACTCCCATTATCTAGAGCTCTGAAAAACAACTATGGATAAATGTTCTAAACCACTTTAAAATGTAATGCAAGTATAAGAACTGAAAAGATGTTTTCAAAGCTGATGTAGAGGCATCTGAAAGCATCTAAATGTGGGAGAGGGTTAACAATTTCTATGCAATCTTTTTACAATAAATTTGCATCCAATCTTTATGAAAGTTTATCAGAACATATATCTCCATCAAATCTAGACCAAGTTCGAAACTGGGTCATGTTGGGTCAAAAACTAGGTCAATATGCCACATTTTAAAGAAAGTCTTGTTAACACTCTGGAAGCCGCATTTATGGCTTGAGCGTGTTGAAATTTTGTCAGAATGTTTGTCTTAGTGATATCTAGGACAAGTTCCAATAAGAATCATGCTGGGTCAAAAACTAGGTCACTAGGCCAAATTGACACTCTGGAAGCCTGTCTTGATGATATCTAGGCATATGGGTCATGTCCGGTCAAAAACTAGGTCACTAGGCCAAATTTAAGGAAAATCTTGTAACATTTTTGGCCTGGGCATGTTGAAACTATGTCAGAATGTTTGTCTTAGTGATATCTAGGCCAATTTTGAATACGGGTCATGTCCGGTCAAAAAAGGGGTCACTAGGATCATGCTGGGTCAAAAATAGGTCACTAGGCCAAATTGACACTCTGGAAGCCTGTCTTGACGATATCTAGGCCAAGTTCGAATATGGGTCATGTCCTGTCAAAAACTAGGTCACTAGGCCAAATTTAAGGAAAATCTTGTTACATTTTTGGCTTGGGCATGTTGAAACTATGTCAGAATGTTTGTCTTAGTGATATCTAGGCCAATTTTGGGATGTTGAAACTTTTTCGGAATGTTTGTCTTAGTGATATCTAGGCCAAGTTTGAATATAGGTCATGTTAGGTCAAAAACTAGGTCACTAGGCCAAATTGAAGAACAATCTTGTTAACGCTCTGGAAGCCGCAATTTTGGCTTGAGCATGTTGAAACTTTGTCAGAATATTTGTCTTGATGATATCTAGGCTAAGTTCAGATATGGATCAGGTCAGGCAACAACTAGATCACTAGGCCAAATTGTAGAACAATTTAGTTAACACTATAGAGACCGCATTTTTGACTTGAGCAGCTTGAAATTTAGTCAGAAAGTTTGTCTTGATGATATTGACATTGGTGCTGAAAGAGTTAAGTCTTAAATAGCCCATTCTCAGGTGAGCAATTCCAGGGCCTCATGGCCCTCTTGTTTAACTACTTATTTAAATGAAATTCAAATACATACCAATTCTCGCACATTTCCAAAAAATCCCAAGTAACCTGTCAAAATAAAAAACATACTCTATATATACAAACAGAAAAAGATCTCCTTTCCTTATTTTTGCTTTAACCTCTGTTCAATAATGTTACTGTCACTAATAGAGATATTCCATATTTTTGCCAAGATCATGATGTTTTCAAAATGCCCACTACAGATTTGCTGTATGCTTGAAATAGTCAGACATTTTTATGTGAATGTAACCTATTGGTACTTCTGTAATATATGACTTGAAAACATTGCTGGAGAAGGAACAAGAGAGACTGTATGACTCCACTGTCATAGGATAACCCTATATCCTCTCTAAAATAATTTGAATGAATGTATATTGTTTTATGGCGTATCGACAGCTAAGGTCATTTAGCGCGCAATTAAATTTAATTATTCATGATCCCTGGGTAAACAAACCAGTACTAGGCTAGAAAATGTGCCTTGCCCAAGGGCACTCCACCATGACCGTAGTGCTGCGACTGGGGATCGAATCCGGGACACCCGGTTTTGAAATCCCCGACGCTAACCACTCGACCACAGCGGATTCCTAAAATAATTTGAAAGTCAAACAATATGTTATGATAACATTTTTCAAATTTTCACTACAGGTATAAAGGGTATATATACCGGTAAGGCAAAGAAAGTCCCATCTCATGAGGGACCCACGTTTTTTGAGCAATCAAAATGGAATGAAGGATTCTGGTAGAGTGTAACAATGGAAATTTCCTGTGATAATCAGAATAGGGCCAGTGGATTCTGAGGAGAAGATTTTTAAAGTTTGCTCTACGGCCATATAAGAGGATAATGCCCTACTCAAAGGCAGCCATGTTTGTAAAATAATCAGGACGAGTTGAAGGAATTCGACAGAGGGAAGGAACATCCCAGTGAAATTATATCAAAATTAGGCAAATGGTTTATCAGGAAAAAAAAAATTCTCTTAAATCCCAATTTCCATGCCACTCATAAAAGCAGTTCTGGACAGATCAGAAAGATATGAATGAATTTTAAAGAGGCTATTAAGAGGTTACTTGCTGTAAGGTACTTAATATCATTGAATTGATACAAGCCACAACTGATTTGTTGTTATGGGAAAGGGTTAATTATCGATGGGGAAAAGTTCAGAAAACCCATCTTAAACTCTTCCTAAACTCCTTATATTCCTGAATTTTCTCAAATGTTAAAAAAGCTGTTGGACTCAAAAGTAAATATTTTTGGTAAACAGTTGAAAATATGTGTTGACAAAAAAGGCTGGTCTAAGTTTGTATAGACACATTGACAAACAGAGATCTTATCTATTTTCTGAAAAAAAACCTTGAATGATTTTCGGTGCATTAATCATTTTGTAACACTCTTACAAGGCTTCACACTGTCTCATCTGTGTAATTGTTAGAGCGTCCATGTCGAGAGATCAGGGTTCAATCCGTGGTAGAGTGATACAAAAGACTTTTACCCTTTCCCTCATATAGAAGCTTTGTGACGCAGCAGACAGCTTTTTGAAAACAAAGTGACAAAAGAAGAAATTGCTCAAAAGAAGCCATTTCCCCCTTTTGTCACAATGTTTTCCACTTTGAGTCATAGGTTATTCATTCAATTAAAGAGATTTTCTATTTTTTGACAAAATATGTTCAAAGTCGTCTGCTGCAGAATTGTTGTATGAGGTAAAGGGTTAAAACAGGTAATAATTGCTTCCCGGCTAGGGGGAGATAATTACAACTGATGAATTGGTGTCAGAATAAATAATACAGGTAGAACTAGTGCTTTGATATGACTGAAATATTGTTGAAAGCATTGTTAAACACTATTTAACAAACTTTACTGTCCACAAAACCAATGTCAGAGAGACAAAAAGGCTTAACAGTACAGAGATTAGGGGCGTATATTCTTCTTCTTTAATCCTCATTTGACATCTAAACTAAGACAAATCTTTTGTCAAATATATCAAAACATAAGTTTTTTTCAGAATTGAGAGATTTTGGAGCAAAGATCAGTAAAGTCCTTTTCATGTCGAGTTCTGATGGTTTCTTACCCTTCTTTGTTTCGGTCCAATAGACTTGGCCATAATGATCGAATATAGGCACACGTACATATCAACAATAGTACCACTGTTAGAAGGCTTTGGAAGTTGAATATCGCTGACTGAAACAGAGAAAAACTAGAATTGTTTTTGCAAAAAACAGATGTCTCCCCTCAAATATCTGTCAAAATCTCTCAAAACATTCCAACCTATAAATTTGGGACAGACAGACAGACAGTCGAGACATGGGTTCTGCACATCACCTTGATGAGGTGAACATTTGACCCAAGTTTCATGAAAATCCTTCAGGCCGTCTTGGAGATATGGAGCGGACACGATTTGGGACGGACAGACGGACGGACAGACAGACAGACAGTTGAGACATGGGTTCTACACATCGCCTTGATGAGGTGAACATGTGACCCAAGTTTCATGAAAATCTTTCAAGCCGTCTTGGAGATATGGAGCGGACACGAAATAAAGCCTCAAACCTTTGACCTTCAAGCGTGACCTTGACCCTATATTGTCGAGACACGGGTTCTGCACGTCGCCTTGATGAGGTGAACATGTGACCAAAGTTTCATTAAAATCCTTCAAGCCATCTGGAAGATATGGAGCGGACACAAAATAAAGCCTCAAACCTTTGACCTTCAAGCGTGACCTTGACATTGACCCTATATTGTCGAGACGCAAGTTCTGCACGTCACCTTGATGAGGTGAACATGTGACCCAAGTTTCATGAAAATCCTTCAAGCCGTCTGGGAGATATGGAGCGGACACGAAATAAAGCCTCAAACCTTTGACCTTCAAGTGTGACCTTGACATTGACCCTATATTGTCGAGACGCGGGTTCTGCACGTCGCCTTGATGAGGTAAACATGTGACCCAAGTTTCATGAAAATCCTTCAAGCCGTCTGGGAGATATGGAGCGGACACGAAATAAAGCCTCAAACCTTTGACATTCAAGCGTGACCTTGACCTTGACCCTATATTGTCGAGACGCAGGTTCTGCACGTCGCCTTGATGATGTGAACATGTGACCCAAGTTTCATGAAAATCCTTCAAGCCGTCTCGGAGATATGGAGCGGACACGAAATAAAGCCTCAAACCTTTGACCTTCAAGTGTGACCTTGACCCTATATTGTCGAGACGCGGGTTCTGCACGTCGCCTTGATGAGGTGAACATGTGACCCAAGTTTCATGAAAATCCTTCAAGCCGTCTGGGAGATATGGAGCGGACACGAAATAAAGCCTCAAACCTTTGACCTTCAAGCGTGACCTTGACCTTGACCCTATATTGTCGAGACGCGGGTTCTGCACGTCGCCTTGATGAGGTGAACATGTGAGCCAAGTTTCATGAAAATCCTTCAAGCCGTCTTGGAGATATGGAGCGGACACGATTTCGGACAGACGGACAGACAGACAGACGCCCAGGACAAAAACAATATATCTCCCCTGTATACAGGGGGAGACATAATTAGTTCTAAAAAGGGACTGATATGTCACAACATTGGTAACCATTTGCTTCACCCCGATCTGTTTGCACAAAGATAACTCGCCCCCGAAAAGTGGGTTGTTTATTTTAATATGATAATGATTTGACATATGAAGGAATGATATAAATAAATAATAAGAGGGCCAAGATACTGTCATAATATTATAGAACTAGTAAATGGAGTATTGCAAGCAATACAAAAGTCCCCTACCGGACACACATTTTTAAGTGAAAAAGGCACATTATTCTGTCAAACCTCACTTTTAAGTTATGCCCCTTGATATGCATGGTATTCTAATGGTCCTGATTAAATGTGTGAAGTTGTAGACATGAAATTGCGGACAAAGTCTTCAAGTTCAAGTCTGACCTAAAACTTATTGTGCATGACACATCATCTTGCTATAAAGAATGATTGTGTGAACTGAAGTTATAACAAAATCCATTCAAGCTGTGAAAGACACAGCCCGGATGTGAAAGACACAGCCCGGATATGTAAGAAAAGCTTAAGAATGTATGAGCCCAAATTGTAACCTTGACCTTGAGAGAAGGATGCTAGGTGATGGGCATGACACATCATCTTGCTATGGAAACAAAATTTGTGTGAAGTAATATCAAAATTCATGCAAGTATGTCGAAGACACAGCCCGGACATGACACAAAAGCCTGAGGATGTTAAAGCCCAAACTGTGACCTTGTTATAGAGAATAACTGTGAAGTACATATCAAAATCCATTCCAGCATGTGGAAGGTACAGCCTGGACACAAAATTGGGGACGCACAATGTTTGAGCCCAAAATGTGACCGTAACCCTTTCCCTCATATAGATGCTTTCTGACGCCTCTGCAGCAGACAGCTTTTTGAAAACATAGTGACAAAAGAAGAAATTGCACAAAATGTGCAATTTCTCCTTTTGCCACAATGTTTTCAAGTTTTTGTCACAGGTTATCCATTCAATTATGGAGATTTTCTATGTTTTGACAAAATACGTTCAAAGTCCTCTGCTGCAGAATTGTCGTATTGGGGAAAGGGTTAACCTTTGGAGAAGGTGTTTCCGTGATGTGCATGACACATATTAAACTATAATTATTTCCATTCAATAATCAATTCAAGCATGTTGAAGATACAGCCCGGACACGAAATTTTGGAAAGACTGACTTTGACCTCGGGAGTAGGTGATGGGCGGCCACATTTTTTGAAGGACAGTCTTCATTTCAGCTAATTTGAGGGAGGGTCACCATATCTGACAATTGCTTTAAGAAGAGAAGATTTTTTAAAGTTGCTATAAATATAAAGCATTTAGAATGAAAACTACCCGACACCTTGGGGCCTTCTTTTTTTGAAAGTGCAAAAATTACACCACCCACATGAGGTAGTTGCTTTAAGAGGACTAGATTTTTAAAGTTTCTATAAAGCCTAGAAGAAACAAGAGGGTCAAGATTGCCTTAAATCGATCACCTAAGTGATAGTAAATTATTAGCAAATATTTAACTGCAAAATGAAATATATAGGAAAATTTGATCAGGCGTGCAAATGAAACTGCAAGGAGTGGCTAAGAAATAGCTTATCAGTAAAGGCCATTTGTAATAAGTCATTAAATCTTTGCACAATTTGAAAAAGGACAACCAAAAGAACATTCATGTGTCGTTTGGTAGATATCGATCTAATAGTTTAGGAGAAGTCATTTGAAGCTAAAAGTTCATTTACCCCATTTCTGATGCCACATAGCATATCAAAATTAACCAATTTAGAATGAGATCAGAATGTTTTGTCATTTTTCCCCTTTCCTGATGCCGCCTTGCTGCCCTGTTTTTCAACAAAATCAGTATAGCATGAACAGTTTTAGTATCTAGGGTCGTTCCAAAGAACATTTTACCAAATTATCTTGGAATCAGACAAGCGGATTATGGAGGAAAAGGATTTTAAACTTGGTATTTTTCTCACTTTCTGATGCCGCAGCAACCAAAGATCTACACAGAATGTAAGTCATTTTGAAAGAGGACCAACAAAGGAACATTCCTGTGAAGTTACGTTCAACTGTTGAAATCGGTCCAGCGGAATGGTAGTTGTCCTTTGTAGCTAAAAGTTCAATTTACCCCTTTTGTGACGATGCCTGGTTGTTATGATAGAACAAATTAGAAAGAGGTAAACTGAAGTAAGATTCCTATTCAATTTTTTTAAAATCAGACAAGCACTTTCATAACAAGAGGGCCATGATGGCCCTGGATCGCTCACCTTAATTATACAATGTACTGCAATGCAAAACACATCAAGACAATTATTCTGAATGCAACCTCCACAGTGTTAACAATACTTTCCTTCATTTGGCCTAATGATCTATATTTTTTACCTGATATGACCCATATTCCAACATGGACTAGATATCATCAAGACAACATTCTGACTAAGTTTCTGATCCAATAAGACCCATATTTGAACTTGACCTAGATATAATTCAGACAAACATTCTGACAAAATTTCAAGCTGCTGAAGCAAACAATGCGGCATCCAAAGTGTTCACAAGATTTTCCTTCAATTTGATCTAGTGACCTAGTTTTTGATCCAGCATGACCCATATTCAAACATGGCCTACATATCATCAAGAAAAACATTCTGATAAAGTTTTATCATGCTGAAATTAAAAATGCAGTATCCAGAGTGTTAACATGATTACCCTTCAATTTGGTCTAGTGACCTAGTTTTTAACCCGGCATGACCCATATCCGAACTTGGCCTAGATATCATTTATACAAACATTCTGACCAAATTTCAAATTGCTGAAGCAAAAAATGCAGCTTTTACAGAGTTAACAAGATTTTCCCTCAATTTGGCCTAGTGACCTAGTTTCTGATCCAATATGACCCATATTTGAACTTGAACTAGATATCTTTAAGACAAACATTCTGACAAAATTTCAAGCTGCTGAAGCAAAAAATGCGGCATCCAAAGTGTAAAACAGATTTTCTTTCAATTTGGGCTAGTGACCTAGTTTTTGACCCGACATGACCCATATTCGAACTTGGCCTAGATATCATTCAGCTCAATATTCTGAACAAATTTCAAGCCGCTGAAGCAAAACATGCGGCTTCTACAGAGTTAACAAGATTTTCCCTCAATTTGGCCTGGTGACCTAGTTTCTGACCCAATATGACCCATATTTGAACTTGACCTAGATATATTTAAGACAAACATTCTGACCAAATTTCAAGCTGCTGCAGCAAAAAATGCGGCATCAAAAGTGTTAACAAGATTTTCTTTCAATTTGACCTAGTGACCTAGTTTTTGACCCGGCATAACCCATATTCGAACTTGACCTAGATATTTTTAAGACAAACATTTTGACAAAATTTCAAACTGCTGAAGCAAAAATTGCGGCCTCTGGAGTGTTAACAAGATTTTCCTTCAATTTGACCTAGTGACCTACTTTTTGACCCAACGTGACCCATGTTCGAACTTGACCTACATATCATCAAGACAAACATTCTGATAAAGTTTCAATATGCTCAAGTTGAAAATGTGGCCTCCAGAGTGTTAACAAGATTTTCCTTCAATTCGACCTAGTGACCTAGTTTTTGACCTCATATCGCCCAGTTTCGAACTTGTCCAAGATTTTATGGAGATGTTTGTTTGTTTTGTTTGTTTGGAGTTTAACGCCGCTTTCAACAGCTTTGGTCATATCACGGCGGTTAGTGCACCTACCCATGTTTTCCTGGCTTTCCCACACCATTTATGGAGATGAACGTTCTGATAAACTTTCATGAAGATTGGATGCAAAATGTAGCCCGTAGAGTGTTAACAAGCTCAAATGTTGACGATGGACGACGGACGACGGACGGACGCCGGACAAAATGTGATCACAATAGCTCACCTTGCACTTCGTGCATAGGTGAGCTAAAAATGGAATTTTCAAATTTTGTCATTTTGCCCCTTTTCTGATGCCACCGGACTGCCATGTTTTTCAACCAATCAGTATGGCTTGAACAATCTTTGTAGAGGGTCAGCCAAGAAACATTTCTACCAAATTATATTAGAACCTGACAAGCAGATTCAGAGAAGAAGATCTTTAAAGTTTGGACATATTGCCCCCTTTCTGATGCTGCAGCAACAAAAGTTCTCAATGGAATTTAAATCTTTGAACAATTTTGAAAGAAGACCACCATAGGAGAATTCCTGTGAAGTTTGGTTGAAATTGATCCTGTGGTTTAGGATGGATGATGTTTAAAGCTAGAAGTTAACGACGGACAGAGAGTGATCGGAATAGATCACCTTGAGCCTCCAGCTCAGGTGATCTAAACAAGAGGCCCATGAGGGCCTATGCTCTACTGGGATGGTTCTTTGGTCATTTTCAATCCAGAGCATGTATGTATGCTGAAGATCGGATAGTAAATGGAGGCTCTTTTGTGTTCACATTTCACAAGTTGTATTATAGCAATTTTGACAATTTCAAGGGCCATAATCCAGTCATGCAAGGGCACATCTGGCTGGTTTTCAAAAGGAACTGAGCTCTCATCAATATTTAACTACTATCTAAGTTTGGTGAAGATCAGATAGTTAATGGAGCCTCTTTTGTGTTCACAAACTCTATTATAGCAATTTTGACAATTTCAAGGGCCATAATCCAGTCTTGCATGGGCACATTTGGCTGGTTTTCGAAAGGAATTTAGCTCTCATCAATATTTAACTACTCTCTAAGTTTGATGAAGATCAGATAGTAAATGGAGCCTCTATTGCGTTCACAATTTTGACAATTTCAAGGGCCATAATCCAATCTTGCATGGGAGGATCTGACTTGTTTGTGAAAGGAACCGAGCTCTCATGGATATCTAACTACTGTTTAAGTTTGATGGAGATACAATCAAACCTGAAGACTTAATCGCGTTCACAAGCTGTATTATAGCAATTTTGACAATTTCAAGGGCCATAATCCAGTCTTGCATGGACAGATCTGGCTGGTTAGCAAAAGGAACCAAGCTCTCATTGATATCTAACTACTGTAAAAGTTTGATTGAGATACGCGTTGGGAAAAGGTATTTGTGTTTTCGTTTTACGTATTTAACTAAAACACTATAGTTATCATATATTTAAAAGCAGGTTTCTCGTTTTTCGAATCAAACAGTATTTCTTAAGCCACAAAATGCTGATTCCTGCGCTAACATCCAATTGCTGCATCTTGCAGGAACTCTTGCCTATAGGATAGTCTTCACTTTAGCTGTTTTGATGATTGATACAAATTGATCATTTGTGCCAAAATATTATAATTCATGCACCAGTTTCAGAGAATTTTTTTTAAAGATTAAAATGTTGTTAAATATCTATTGACTGTTGACAACCGGTAGTGATCAATCAGAAAAGCTCACATTGATAAGAGCTAAAATTCGGATAACCCAATTGACTTTAATAATTTACAAAAGCAGGGCATACGATCCAGTGCAGACTGTAATCAGGGCTAAATAACATTGATTCACAAAATTGACGTGACAGTAAAAACTGTGTAGTGAGATCGGTCTTAGTCGTGTTGGTCCGGAAGACAGAGTGACATCACCGTGAAATGCGTGCACTGGCCAGGAGAGGTCTCCTCTGTCATTTGATAACTGGAACCGAAAGCGAACGGCCGATGCACGCTATATTACAGCGCAAGATAGAAAGATACAAGGTATTTATCCTATAGAAATAAGCTTGCTCACTATTTACGCTACCTAGTGAGCACTTCAACTGAATAAACACAATAACATCACTGATATAACATTCCAATTATGAATCTGATTTTCATGAACATTCATGGCTGAAAGTCACTTAGCGTTATCAATTTTACATGATTAATCAATTATTAAGGCAGAGCATACATGTATGTATGCTGCAAGGATTCTGGAGATTTCGTCTAACTACCATTTCGTCTAACTGATACTATAGAGTAAATGGGGTAGAGATTTCGTCTAACTTATCGATTATAGTACAATATAATCTATATCGATATGAAGGTGTTATTGTAAGGTGTTAATTGACCGATTATAGTGAAAGACAACTAACCATTTCAATTTTAATTTGTAATTTTAATTTGTAATTTTAATTTGTACTTGCGTATAATTTATTATTTAAAGTAAATTTAATACTTGTCCTCAATGGTTTAAATAGAAGTAGAACTTCTAAAAGTCGTTAAAAATTAGCGATGGCTCCTATTCTAGCTTAGGCCTACATGAATTATACCTTTTCCAAGTTCTCAACTCAATGAAGTTTAAGGAGATAGAATAATTATATATCATTCGTCAATTCAAAGAAGAAAAGTAGAAGTCGTTACAAATTAGCGACGGCTCCTTTTCTTACATGAATTATACCTTTTCCAAGTTTTCGACTCAATCAGGATTACAGGAATAGAATAATCATATCACATTCAGTCAATCTTACGGGAATAGAATAATTATATCACATTCAGTCACTTGTCAATTCAAAGAAGAACAATAGAAATTGTTAAGAATTAGCAGAGACATATAAAACACATTTATATGTCTCTGGAATTAGCGACGGCTCCTTTTCTTACATGAATTATAACTTTTCCAAGTTCTCGACTCAATGAAGATTACAGGAATAGAATTATGATATATCATTCAATCACTCGTAACATGTATATATAAGACTAGGGGTGACTATTGAGCCCAAAAATCACTATTGCGATAGTATTGATTTTCAGAAAGTACCATTGCAATAGTTAAACTATTGCACAACTAATATTGTGATGCATTGCAATACTATTGCTTTTATTGAACTTTAAAAAAAGAACTATTCTGAAGTCTAATTACAAGGAATAAAAGTATCAAAAAGAGCATTTTATTGTTTATCTTTTATTTAAAAACTTAAAAAGAAACCATTTGCTCTCAAGAAAGAACTTCATTTTCCAGCTTACACATAAATAAGAACATTTATCACTTTTCAGAATTTTTTCACAGACAAGTAACATGATCTTTTCTCTAAGAAATAAAAGCATGTCTGCATATTTAGATTCAATGTACTACATGAACCAATACAATCGATAGTTCCAACCACTATTGCGATAGTTATTGATCTTCAGTTTTACAATCGATGCATTACTATTGGCATATTATTGCCCTTGTCACTATTGCAATATATCGATAGTTTGAACTATCGCTACAGCCCTATATAAGACATTATAATCCTTCTTATTTATAAGTTAGACGAAATCTCTACCCCGTTTACTCTACAGTATCAGTTAGACGAAATGGTAGTTAGACGAAATCTCCATCATCCATGCTGCAAAATATGTTATTTTCACCATAAGTACTTTTGCCAAATTTTTCAAACTGTCACCAGCTGTCATAATTAATGTCCATTTCCTAATACAAACAAATAATTCCTTTTCCCCAATATGTAGCGGTTTACTTTGGTACCCAAATTTTGAGATTCATTAAGAGTTAATTATTGAATACAGAGAACCTTTTCAGAGCGATTTAGTATCGGGCCCTTATAAGGGCGAAGTACAAACTCGAAACATCTCAGGTCTGAAATGATGCCTAAAAATGATAACCCCTACACTGATTCCCTGAGATGGTCCTCAACACGTCCTATTGAAATAAACCTCTAAAATCCCATACTTGTAGTCAGTCAAAGCAATTTGTCATTTCGAAAACAGAAAAAGTTGAGCTACCCACCATTTTGACAACGTGTCCAACTCACTATATTACGCCTCTTTTGGTTGGTCAATTTCTTTTCTTAAGCCAATCATCTTCAAGGTTGGTAAATTGATGAAATGTCGGTGTTAATGTAAATTTCTCCCTGTCGGGTTAGGCTTTGTAGAGGGGATTGTTCAGCGAATGCTTCTGTCCATGGAATAGATTAATCGATACCAGATCACCGATAAATCGAAGGAAAAAAGTATAAATACTAATTTTGAATTGTTTTATTTTGCTATTCTGATGCATTGGTCCTTATTTTGTCAAAATATCAATGTGACCGGTGTCCATTTTATTTTGTAATTTCGTAAGATTTACAATTATTGGTTAAACTTTGTCGTTACAGCGAAAGTCTATACGAATTTGTCATTTTTGTCTATACAGATTTGAACTGCCGTAAACCGTCGCAAAGAACGATTTTCAGCATCCTCTGTAGCCACTGAATTCCAAAACAGCTAAATTAAGTATAAACATCTTTACGCGTCTGTATACAAATTTGAATTTGATTTTACCGTACAGACTTTCTAAATTCTGCCAAATATAAGTTGAAAACGGTCTATATAGATCTTACGGGACACTAG